>LPNX010731113.1:45879-98638 GCA_001517045.1 Pseudotsuga menziesii | reverse complement strand
TTCAAAGCATCCATCATGATCATATCTTCTTTAAGTCCCTTGGCAAACTTGCAGGACACCTGAGCATTGAAACCATCAATATTCTTGAAAAACTTCAACCAACTTGCCTGCTGAAACAGTTCTGCACAGTCAGGAAGTTTCTGAACCCAGGTTAGGTCTGTGGGCTCAGCCCTGTTGACCTTTCCACTTTTTCCCATATTCTCCTTTCAGCAGATAGAAACAATCTGGCTTGAGGTTTCAGAAATGTTTTAAAACTGGTTTGCTTTTATTTGAACTCCTTTTCAATCTGCTATGTACCCTTGTACAGGCCTGCAATGTCTATTTTCCCTTGTCTCAACCATAGAATTAGGTTTCTGGATAGACACACTGTGAGACCGGATCAAACATACATGAAAACTGTCATAAGAACAATATGGCTTTGCTTAAACTTCAAACTGCACCATCAGGCATAATGTCGAATTGTTTTAGAATATCAGTCACTCAAATTCCTCATTTTAGGGTTTAGGAAAAACAGTATGATGTGTCTTCAAACATAAACTCCATCCTTATTATAAACTGGTTTGAAACATTCAAAACAACACTGCAATGTCCAGAATATTCAATGCCATAGAAAACTGTCAGTAAATATGGCTGTTTTATATCAATGTTTCACTTAAATCTCTGCATCAAAACAGCATCAAAACAGCTTCAATCCTCAAATCCTAAATCTTCCACTGCTTCAGATTTGCAACATAACATCACCCATAGTCTCATTAGACCAAGTAGAGACTGACAGCATGAAAGGAGAGAACAAAAACACCAGTGTTTGCCAGATATTCACCCTAGCCACAAAATATCATCAAATCCTATACATAACAGTCAACATGTCCTCCAGTCATTTGAACATTGTTTTCCAAGCGAGTGATTTCACAAGTCATGACAATTCCAACAGTTTTTCAAACCACTCGAATAAATCACAAAACACCTTCTGTGTGAAACATGAGCATAACCAGCCAATCTATAAATCTTTTGCATGTTGTTTCCTGTAATTTCTGGTTTATACTGGCATTAGGTCAGAGACAAACTCCATTCAATTAGCTCATTACAATCACCATGCATCATCACCAGAGTTTCGAATGTATGGGAGAACAAATTATATACTATCTTTGTTCAAACAGTCACTAAAATTTCACAGGCTGCATGCTTTAAGTTCAAAGCCTCTTTGCTGCTCCGTTCCTACAAATTCCTTACAATATCTTCTGATAACTATTTCTGTGGTGAAGAAGTTATTTTATGTCCCATTCTATCATCTTAACCAGGCAATTTCTCCAGATAATCGCGCAGCAAGAAAAACCCAATTTTTTGTGTTATAAGGGTTTTGAAGCAAAGAACCTACCAATTTTTAACTATCGTGGCTTAAAGCTCTGTTTTAAGGTAGCAACAGTCTCTCCTCAGGTATACAAGAGTCTCCAGATCATCTTCTTAACCGCAAACGAGAGAATTAAGATGCCCTAATTTTCTGCTGACATTAAAAATGTTGTCTTCTCTTCACAGGAACACGATCCACTTCTTTAGCGCTTTGACTCTTCTCCACGAACTCTCCTCTCCTATAATAATGCATGTAGAACGAGAAACTTGATAGTTTTAGCCGAGATTTGCTGATCTTGTCCAACTGATTCCACGTTTTTAGCAATGATGAACTTGCTTTGGCTGCGTGACTGATAACTGCTAAAATACGTGTCTAAACTGCAGTCACACGTGTTAAAACACCTTGCAAAATACAATCAATCACTTCCAGATGAAAACCATGATGAAAATCTGCAAAAATATTGGAAAAGCAAAGGGCCGCGATATTCTTGTAGCGCGCCCTTTGTTAAATTTTCCACCAGCGCTACAAGAATAATTGCTAAGCCAAATTTTCACAGTTTTGCAACTTTTTGCCAATTTGTCGAAGGTTTTGAAAGCTGCTAGCTTTAGAAAATAGGTTTAACTAGTCTCTCAACACATTAATGAATCAACCTTTGAACATAAGACCTTCTTTACCCCTTTTAAAACATAAAAAAAAAACCATCAAAAATAAAAAAAAATCTAAAAAGATTGTGTTCAAAACCTATTCAATCACCAATAGAGTTTCTAAGGAGACCAAAACTGAAAATTAAAACCAAAAATTTAATTGAGGTAGATTGAAAAACAAACCAAAACTGGAGAAAATAAACCAAAAATTGAAGGAAAAATTTACTGACTCAACAGGTAAAACACGACAAAGTGTAATAAAAACTAGAAAAGCCAAGGTATCAATAGAATCATGATTGCAATTTATGGAGAGAAGATAAGAGCAACTCTCATACATGTAAAGCATTATATCTTACACATGGATTAACTAAAAGTATTTAGTTATTTATTGGGAATTGATAACATACCATGGGTAGCCCATGCTATGAAGAAATAAGCATTTAGGGAAACTTAAATGTTGTATAAATAAATTTGGAAAGTCTTGAAGGTGGGTATTGATTGAATGGATTCATGAAGGTGCATAAATGTAGGGGCCAATAATAAAATAAAGAGGGTATTCCCAGTTACTGGTTACCTATGATATCTCTTATGATCCTACCATGTCCATTCCTCTCAAGACCCTAACCAATGCAAATACCATGTGTTTGTACTCCAATGAATTCTCATTTTGTTTCCAGCACTTGGGAGCTATGGAACATTATGAAGTAAGTGTATAAGAAATTTAATACACAGAGAAATTTCCAAGGATTTTAATATTGGCTTCCAACTTTAAGAGAGATTATTCAGTATTGAATGGCATTCAATACAAATGTCTCTCCCAGTGTTAATATATACCTCAAAATTTCACCAGTGTTTGTCTATAGAATATGAGACTCTTTTAGAATTCTCACATGAATTTGTAGCTTATATCGATTTAGATTTTTTCTCCTATCCTGGATTCATTTTCGTTTAAAGCCTAGTCCATCCCTTGAAACACAATATTATGTGTTTCTTGTGTAGTTTCTCCAATGAACTATGCACATTTATATGCAAGTCAGATGCACAAATTCCTTAAGGGAGAGGATTCAAAAACAAATTTATGATCTAGAAAAGGGAAAGGGTCAATGCCATTTAAGAGAAGGAGGATACAATGTTCATGTACCAAAACATCCCAGAAAGAGTATGGAAAACTTCAAACCCTCTGCTGCTATACAATGACAGTCTAGCAACATCGCTCAAATTGCTCAGGAAGTCGTAACTCATACACATATAGTCTATAACAAATTTATCGTATTGCAGTAAGCTAAAAAAGGGTTTAGTAAACTCAACAAGATAAAAATCAAGTCATATGCAATCCACATAAGGACATTTCCCAAGTTAAAGGTCTAGAAATAGTTACAGTCTAAGGGAAGTCACGTCTTATACTTAGCAATCCTCAAAGAGGTCACGCACAACATAAACAAGTCATGGATCAACTTAGGAGCAAGCACAAAAGTGACATCCCAACCCAGCACACAAAACACAGCTCAGTATAGGAGAAGCACAAGGTCATAGAACAACATAATCAACATACAAACAAGTCTTGACCCTACCTAAGGCACTCAACCAAATCATGACTTAAGTCTAATAGTAAATAGGAGGTCATGGTTGACCCTTACCAATAGTAAGGATGTCACATCTTTCTCAAAATAACAACAGGAGGTATGACCCATCCCTAGCAGTTGTAAAGAAGATCACGACCTTATGAAAACAAATTGAACAGGAGGGTGACAACCTTAGATGGCCGAGAAAGAGGTGAATGGGAAGTTTTGGGTATGTATCAACCCCATAACAGCCTTAAATAATGATCATGTCCATTGTTTAAAATAAAAAATAGAATGTAACCACACTAATTAATAAATATGGGTGCATCTTAGACACTTCTAGGCATGAATAAGATCACAACAACAACAGATCCAACTCTTTCATGGGTACAATGCTAGTAAAACCCTAACTTAATATTTCTAGGAAGTTTGAAGGAGGATCTAGGGGAATATCAGGAATGAAACCAACAATAAAACACCCCAAAATTCCTAAAATAATGGAAACATAAGTAAAAGGTGGCAACTTACCCTTCATGTCCACCTCAACACACACTAGTGTAATTGCCTGAAACAAATTCTGATGTCGAAGTTTGACAACATATACTTGTTTCTAGATTGAAAATTTCTATATATGTTTAGTTTCAATTTGAGAGTTTAATTCTGAAAAATATTCATAATTGTTTTTTCCAACAAATTTTTCTCCAATAATTAAAACTGGAACAACTCATTAACATGCCAAACATATAAACACATCCATCTGCATGGATTCATGTGGAACAATTCTCGATTTTTATTTTTCCTCTGTATTAGCAATTGCAATAAATTGTTGGAGTTAAAGAGAATGATGGAATTGCGAGAATTGATGTACAACATGACAAGTATGGGTGGTGATATGACATAATTTACTATCCTTTAATAGATAATATAGGTAAAACTCAACGACGTGTAATAAAAGATGGCAAATCCAAGCTATCAATAAAATCCTAACTGCAACTTATGGAGAGTTGATAAGAGAAACTCTCATACACACAAAGCATTCTATCTTACACATGGATTAACTGAAAGCAGTTGGAATTTTATTGGGAATTGATAAGAGACATTGGGTATCCCATGCCAAGAAGAATAAAGTATTTAAGGGAATCTTAAATGTTGTATAAATGAAATTAAAAAGTGTTGAAGGTGGGTGTTGATTGAATGCCTTTATGAAGGTGGGTAATTGTATGGGCTAGTAGTAAAATAAAGAGGGGTTTCACAGTCACTCGTTACCTATGATATCTCTTACAATATTGCCATGTTCATTCCTCTTACATACTCTCAGTGATTTCAATTAAGAACCCAACCAATGAAAATACCATATATTTGGACTACAACAAATTCTCATTTTGTTTCCACCACTTGGGAGCTATGGAACATTATGAAGTAAGTGTATAAGCAATTTAATGCGTAGATAAACTTCCAAGTATTTTAATATTGGCTTCCAACTTTAAGAGAGATTGTGCAGTATTCAATGGCATTCAGTACAAATGTGTCTCCTAGAATTAATATATACCTCAAACTTTCACCACCTTTTCTCTATATAATATGAGATTCTTTCATAATTCTCACATGAATTCGTAGCTTATATTGATTTACATTTGCTCTCCCCAGCTTGTAGCCATTTTCCTTTAAAACCTAGTCCATTCCTTGAAACACAAGATTATGTGTTTCTTGTGCAATTTCTCCAATCAAATATGCACATCTATCTGCAAGGAAAAGGATTCAGAAACAACTTTACGATATGGAAAAGGGAAAGGTTCAATGCGATTTTGGAGGAGGAGGATACACTATTCATGTACCAAAAATATTAGAAACAGAATGGAAATATTCAAACTCTTTGCTTCTATACAATGACAAACTTTAGGATAGTCTAGCAACACCTTTCAAATTGTAGAGGAAACCATAACTCATATAGATAAAGTCTATAACAGATTTATCTTGTTGCATTAAGTTAAACAAGGGCTTAACAAACTTAACAACATCACAACCCAATCATAAACAGTTAACAAAAGGAAATTTCCCAACTTAGTGGCCTAGTAAGGGAAGTCACATCTTAGACATAGCAATCCTCAAAGAGGTGACACACAGCATAAGGAGGTCATGACTCAACTTAGGAGCAAGCACATAAGTGACATCCCAACCCAACAAACAAAACACGAATCATTATAGGAGCAACATACAAACAAGTCATGACCCTTCCTAAGGCACTCAAACAAATAACGACCCAAGTCTAATAGTCAACATGAGGTCGTGGTAGACCCCAACCAACAGTAAGGAGGTCGCATCCTACTAAAAAAAATAGCAGAAGGTACGAACCTGCCCTGGCAGCTATAAATAAGATCACGAGCTTCTCAAAACAACTTGAACAGGAGGGCGACAACCTTAGATGGCTAAGAAAGATGTGAATGGGCAGTTCTATGTATGTCTCATCCCCATAAAATCATTAAACAATGATCTCAAGAATTGTTTCAATTAAAGAACATAATGTAATTGCCCTAATACCTAAATATGGGTGCATCTTAGACACTTCTGGGCATGAATAAGATCACAATAGGAACAAACCCAAGTGTTTCATGGGTGAAATGTAAAGAAAAACCTAATTGAATATTTCTGGGCAGTTTGAAGGAGGATCTAGGGGACTTTCAGACATGAAACCAACAATAAAACACATCAATTTTCCTAAAACAGTGCACACATATATAAAAGGTGGCAACTTAAAATTCAATTCCACCTCAACACACACTCGTGGAATTACCTGAAACAAAATTTGATGTCAAATTTTGATAACATATACTTGTTACCAGATTACATTTCTATATATGTTTAGTTTCGATTTGAGAGTTTAATTGTGCAATTTTTTCATAATTGTTGTTTCCAACAAAGTTTTCTCCAATAATTAAAACTGGAACAACTCATTAACATGGAAAAAAAAATACACACATCCATCTGCATGGATTCATGTGGAACAATTCTCAATTTTTATTTTTCCTCTATATCAGTGATCGTAATAAATTGTTGGAGTTAAAGAAAAAGTTGGAATTTAGAGAATTGATGTATACAATGACATGTACGGGTGGTGATATGACATAATTTACTATCCCTTAATAGCTAATATAGGTAAAATCGATGAGGTGTAATAAATGATGGCAAAGCCAATATATCAATAAATTCCCGACAACAATTTATGGAGGGAAGATAAGAGAGTATCATACAAATAAAACATTATATCTTACACATGGATTAACTAAAATCAATTGGAATTTTATTGGGCACTGATAACAGACCTTGGGTAGTCCATTCCAAGAAGAAATAAGTATTTAATGGCAACTTAAATGATGTATAAATGAAATTGAAAAGTGTTGAAGGTGGGTATTGATTGAACACCTTTATGAAGGTGCAGAAATGTAGGGGCCAATAATAAAAGAAATATGAGATTCATAGTCACTAGTTAACTACGATATCTCTTACAATACTGCCATGTTCATTCCTCTTACATACTCTCAATTCTTTCAATTAAGACCCTAACCAATCCAAATACCATACATGCATCCTCTAATGACTTCTCATCTTGTTTTCACCACTTGGGAGCTATGGAACATTATGAAGTAAGTGTATCAGCAATTTTTTGATGTATTTGTAACTTCGGAATGTATTCATCTATGTATCTTATGTATTGTAACCCGATGTTTATCCGGGATGTATCTATAATGTAATTGAGTCATGTTGTCATATCCCGATGTTCCAATCGGGAGAATTAATAATGTAAACAAGTCATGTCAAGTCATAGTGTGTAACCCTCTGATTGCCTAAGGGTTAAAGTCCTCGCAGTTCTGGGGCACTAGAGTTATTAGACTATCCTAGTAGAGGTCAGCCCTAGTAGGGTTTTAGTCATGTCGGGATTAGTATAAATAGAGAACTGGAGTCTCTATTTATCATACAACTCATCCACACTCAAGTATAACACATAGTTGAGGAAGGAAAAGACACTAGGGCTAGATAAGAAGAAGATTACTGCTGTCGGGAGATCACTTACCATTTTGGGCTTTTACTGTTTTGGTACCGATTCTATCTCTGAGGAATTTGCGGGGTTTTCTCCATTTATGGTTTCCCCGAGGATAAACACTGTGTTCATTGTCTCTTGTGTTTGATTGATGTGCTTGTTATTCTCTCAGTAAAGATCCTAATATAATGCTAGCTTAATGATGAAATTCTAACATGGTATCAGAGCTAACCTGAGAAGAAGACACTGTGCAGCTGCGGGAACTAGGGCTTCCTAGTTTGTGGATATTCCTCCACATATTTTCAGCAAAATTAAGGGGGAATAACTCTCCTCCCTAGGGCACATCTTTCTGTCGAAGCAGAATCCAATTATGAGGTTTTTCAGTTTTGGACCCAACACTACTGCCAGAAATTAGGGCTTTTCACAGAAGAGGAATTTTTCAGTGAGCCCAGGCTTGGATTGATCTCCTCCCCAAAATCAAAGTTAGGGATACATTTCAAGGCATTTGGGTGAACATATCTCTGGAAAAGCAAAATCCTAATTTTCTACTGAACCAGCACTGCAGGATTTCAGCTCAAGTTTCAGATTTGACATCTTGAACCTGGTAAGATATAAATCTCTTGTATTTCCATTTGAGGTTCTCAGTTTAAGATGTCTCATCATACCAAGATTGATGAAAATCTTGAGGGAGCTGATAACTTCCGAGATTGGAAGTATAGGATCTCCCTGGTCCTGGAAGAGAATGAATTAGACTCCTATATCAATGAGGAGGTTCCAGTCCCAGAGGGAGATGAGGCTAAGGCCTTGCATAAGAAGAAGTTGGTTATGGCAAAGAGAATCATTGCTGATTCTATTAAGGATCATCTCATAACACAGGTGTCCTCCCTTAAGACACCTAAAGCTATGTTTGATGCCCTAACCAAATTGTTTAAAGGGAAGAACATTAACATGAAGATGACCTTGAGAAACCAATTGAAGAATGTGAAGATCCAGAATGCTGAGACTATTCAGTCTTACTTTACAAGGGTTTATCAGATCAAAGAGCAATTAGAAGCAATAGATGAAGAAGTGGAAAATGCAGAGATTGTGATGACCACCTTGAATGGTCTCCCTAGATTATGGGACTCTTTCATTCAAGGAATCTGTGCCAGAAAGAAGTTATTCAAGTTCAGCAGGCTATGGGAAGAATTATCCCAAGAAGAAGCTAGGATAGTAGCTCGAGAAGAGAAGATGGGTAGTGAAGATCAAGCCCTCATAGTTCACTCCAAGAAAAATAGGAGGAGCAATTATCACTCCAAAGGTAAGACCTCACACTCTAGAAAAGATCTAAATACCATTAGATGTTACACATGTGATGAGAAAGGTCACCTATCCAAATTATTCCCTAACAAAATAAATCTAAGGAAGAAGGGAATAAAGAGAAGACATCATGCCCATGCTGCAGAGGATGATGAACCTTCCACAAAAAGAATCAGACAAGAGAGTGATGACTCTTCAAGTAAGGATGAATATGTTCTAATCTCCTCTCTCACGGGAACTGTTTCACATGGAAGCAATGATTGGCTTATAGACAATGGCGCTTCCAAGCACATGACGGGATTCAAAGAATCATTTGTAAAGCTACTTGAACATGAGTCACCTCACAAGGTGAAACTTGGGGATGACTACCAATATCCAATAAAAGGTAGTGGTGAATCCTTATATAAACTAGACTCTAAAAAGTATTTGAAGATGGATAATGTATTATTTGTTCCAGGACTAAAGAAGAACCTGAGTCTCCATATCTGCATTGGATGCAAAAGGAATGAGGGTTGCTTTTGTAGATGGCCAAGTTATTATGTGGCCAAAAGGAAAGACTTTTGACGATGCAATTGTGATCGGAGAACAAGAAGGAGGCCTATACAAGTTGAAGGGCCAACCAGTTCAAGCTTTGGTTCATGACATAGTAGAACCAAATGAACTATGGCATAGAAGGCTTGCACATGTACATTACAGAGCACTACCACTTGCAAGCAAAGCTGTTGAAGGTCTTCCAAAAATACAAGCAAAACATGAAGGGGTCTGCAAAGGATGTGCGAAAGGAAAGAATACAAAGAATACATTTCCAGGTAGAGAAATTAAAGCAAAAGGAATCTTGGAAATCATCCACTCCGATGTATGCAAACCAATGTCATCAAGCTCACTAAGCGGGTATGTGTACTATGTTTCTTTTATTGATGACTTTTCTAGGAAGCCATGGATTTACTTCACGAAGAATAAAGATGAAGTGTTTAGAAAGTTCAAGGAATTCAAAGCCTTGATCGAGAACCAGACTGAAAAGAAGATCAAGACTTTTCGATCAGACAATGGCGGAGAATTCACTTCAAATGAGTTCAAGGAACTATGTAAGGATTCAGGGATTAAGAGGGAGTTGTCCACTCCTTACAATCCACAATAGAATGGGGTTGCAGAGAGGAAGAATAGAACCATCATGGAAGCTGCAAGATCTATGCTTCATGATCAAGATCTTCCTATGCACCTTTGGGCAGAAGCAGCTAGAATATCAGTGTATGTACACAACCGTACTCCACACAGAGTACTTGAGAACAAGACTCCTGAAGAAGTCTTCTCTAGCAAGAAACCAGAAGTCAACCATCTCAGAATATTCGGCTGTCTTGTGTACATACACATTCCAAAAGAGAAAAGAACAAAATTATATCCTTCAGGAAAGAAGGGTATATTTTTGGGATACTCTGAAAGCTCGAAGGATTACAGAATATACTTCCCAGGATTCAAAAAAATTGACATCAGCAGGGATGTAACATTTGACGAAGATTCAGCCTACATCAAATCCAGAAAGAAACCTGCTGAAGAACCTGAAGAAGTAGAAGCTCCTAGAATTCATGATACGATCATGAACGAAGAAACTCAAGAAGAAGATTGAGAATTTGAAGAACCACAAAGACCTGTAGATCCACCATAGGAGAAGAATCCTCAAAAGAGGAAACCTGCTTGGGTACGAGAGATTATCCAAGGTGTGGAAAGAAATGGGGTTCCGGAAGAGAATCTCAGAGAAATAAAGAGGACCAGATCCTGTTCCAATTATGTATCTTTACTATGTGACTTCATTGATAAAGAACCTTTCGAGTATGAAGAAGCAGCAGAACGGAAAGAATGGAAGGATGCAATGATCGAAGAGTATCAATCAATCATGAAGAATGATGTTTGGGATGTTTTCCCAAGACCAGAAGGGAAGTCAATAGTAACTTCCAAATGGATCTACAAGATCAAGCATGCTGCAGACAGTAGCATTGAAAAGTATAAGGAAAGATTTGTGGCTCGGGGTTTCTCCCAGAAAGAAGGAATAGACTATGAATAAACCTTTGCACCTATAGCTAGATACACTTCCATCAGATCGGTACTTGCTCTGGCTACAGTGATGAAATGGAAGATATATCAGATGGATGCCAAGACTTCTTTCTTGAATGGTGTAGTAGAAGAGGAAGTGTATGTAGAACAACAACTCAGTTTTGAGACACATGATAGGGATTCTCATGTGTGTAGACTGAAGAAAGCCCTGTATGGTTTAAAACAGGCACCCAAGACATGGTACGACAGAATTGACATCTTTCTATCTAGTTTGGGCTTTACCAAGAGTAAAGCAGATTCCACCCTTGACTACAAGGTGGAAGATGGCAACTCGATGATACTTCTACTATATGTAGATGATCTGTTTGTGACAGGTATGGATGGGTTGATTGCTGATACGAAGAGAATGCTTGCTACTGAGTTCTAGATGAAGGACTTGGGAATGATGCATTATTACCTAGGAATGGAGGCGTGGTAAACTACAGATGGAATCTTTCTTGGACAGGGAAAGTATGCAGTAGAGATCCTGAAGAGATTTGGGATGATGGACTACAAGGCATTGACCACACCTATGACATCAAACCTGAAGCTATTAAGTGATGCTTCATCAGAGATAGTTGATGTCATGATGTATCATCAGATGATTGGGTCCTTGATGTACCTAAAGAACACGAGACTAGATATTTGCTTTGCTGTGAACACCTTGAGCCAATACTTGATAGACCCAAGACATGTCACTTGACTGCTGCAAAGCATATTCTGAGGTACCTGAAGGGTACGGTTGATTATGAGCTCAAGTATAAGGCTGATCAAAGGATTAACTTGGAGGGTTATGTTGATTCAGATTGGGCAGGCAGTGCCATCGATAGGAAGAGCACTTCAGGGTGTTACTTCATTATGGGATCAGGTGTGATCTCATGGTTTAGTAGGAAGCAATCATGTGTGGCACTGAGTACAGCTGAAGCAGAGTATGTTGCAACCTGTTTAGCTAGTTGTGAGGCAGTATGGCTGAGGAATCTATTGTCTGATTTGTTTGATATCCAATTAGACGCTACTTGTATATACTGTGACAACCATAGCTATGTAAAGTTGTTAGAGAATCTAGTATTCCATGACAAGTCGAAGCATATTGAGATCAAGTATCACTATATCAGGGATATGGTGCAGAGAGGAGTAGTGAAGCTCCAGTATGTTGCAAAAAATGAACAAATAGTTGATGTGTTGACTAAGCCATTGGCTAAGGTGAAGTTTGAGTACTTCAGGGAGACGCTTGGTGTTCTCCAGATCGAGGTTCCTCCCAAGAGGAAGTGATGTGTCCGTGCTGTGCCCTTCTGACATGGTGAGAGGATTGGCTCCTTCCATGGTTGGATGTAAGAGCTATGACATGGTGAGAGGATTGGTTCCTTCCATTGTCAGGTATATGTGGATGCCACATTTAGCATGAAAAAGGGCTGGCTCTGTGAAGACACATCTAGTGTGAAAAAGGACTAGCTTTGTGTAGATGGCACATCCAACATGAAAAAGGGATGGCTCTATGGAGGCTCATCTAGTATGAAAAAAGGACTAGCTCTAAGTAGCTACCGCATCTGGTATGAAAAAAGACCAGCTCTGTGATGCCTCATCTTGTATGAAAAAGGACCAGCTCTGTGATGCCCTACCTAGTATGAAAAAGGACTAGTTGTGGGAAGGGTCATCTAGTATGAAAAAGGACTAGCTCTGAGTAGCTACCACATTTGGTATGAAAAAGGACCAGCTCTGTGATTCCTCATTTGGTATGAAAAAGGACCAGCTTTGTGGTGCCCTACCTAGTATGAAAAAGGACTGGCTCTGGGAAGGATCATCTACTATGAAAAAGGACTAGCTCTGAGTAGCTACCACATCTGGTATGAAAAAGGACCAACTCTATGATGCCTCATCTGGTATGAAAAAGGACCAGCTCTGTGATGCCCTACCTAGTATGAAAAAGGACTAGTTGTGGGAAGGGTCATCTAGTATGAAAAAGGACTAGCTCTGAGTAGCTGCCTCATCTGGTATGAAAAAGGACCAGCTCTGAGATGATACATCCAATATGAAAAAGGACTGGCTCTGTAGAGGTTCCTATGACGAGAAGAATTAAGAGATAGCACCTATGACGATGCCCAATGATGATCCAGATCGAGTGATGATGATCCAGCAGTGATGATCCAGATCGAGTGATGATGATCCAGATCCAATGATGATGATCCAGCAATGATGATCCAGATCTAGTGATGATGTCCCATGATGATCCAGATCAAGAGATGATCTAGATCCGATGACTTGAAGATGAATATGACTTGAAGACGAAGATGACTTGAAGACTCAGAAGACCTAAGATGTAGATGACGAGATGATCTAGTTAATACAGAGAAGAAGACCAGTACTAAAAATTGTGTCGAAAGAATACCTTCCTAGTTAAGAGGGAGTGTTGATGTATTTGTAACTTCGGAATGTATTCATCTATGTATCTTATGTATTGTAACCCGATGTTTATCCGGGATGTATCTATAATGTAATTGAGTCATGTTGTCATGCCCCGATGTTCCAATCGGGAGAATTAATAATGTAAACAAGTTATGTCAAGTCATAGTGTGTAACCCTCTGATTGCCTAAGGGTTAAAGTCCCTGTAGTTTCGAGGAACTAGGGTTATTAGACTATCCTAGTAGAGGTCGGCCCTAGTAGGGTTTTAGTCATGTCAGGATTAGTATAAATAGAGAACCGGAGTCTCTATTTATCATACAACTCGTCCACACTCAAGTATAACGCATATTTGAGGAAGGAGAATACACTGGGGCTAGATAAGAAGAAGATTACTGCTGTCGGGATATCACTTACTATTTTGGGCTTTTACTATTTTGGTGTTGATTCTATCTCTAGGGAAGTTGTGGGGTTTTCTCCATTTATGGTTTCCCCAAGGATAACCACTATTTTCATTGTCTCTTGTGTTTGATTGCTGTGCTTATTATTCTCTCAGTAAAGATCCCAATATAATGCTAATGATGAAATTCTAACACAATTTAATGCGCAGAGAAACTTCCAAGGATTTTAATATTGGCTTCCAGCTTTAAGAGAGATTGTGCATTATTTAATGAAATTTAATACAAATGTCTATCTCACAGTTAATCTATACCTCAAACTTTCACTACATTTTCTCTATATAATATGGGAGCTTTTCATAATTCTCACATGAATTTGTAGCTTATATCAATTCATATTTTCTCTCTCTAGCCTATATTAATTTTCCTTTAAACCCTAGTCCATCCCTTGAAATGTAAGATTATTTGTTTCTTGTGCAGTTGGTCCAAACAACTATGCACATTTATCTGCAAGTCAGATGCAACAATTCCTCAAGGCAGAGAAATTGGAAACAAATTTACGATCTAGAAAAGGGAAACAGATAGTGCCATTTCAAAGGAGGAGGATACAATATTCATGTACTAAAACAATCTATAAAGAGGATGGAAAACTTCAAACCCAATGTTTCTATAAAATGATAGTCTTTAGTATAGTCTAACAACACCTTTTAAATTGCAAAGGAAGCCATAACTCATACATATAGAGTCTATAACAGATTTATCTTGTTAGAGTAAGAGAAACAAGAGCTTAGAAAACTCAACAAAATCACATCCTAGTCATACACAGTGCACATAATGAAACTTCCCAACTTAGAGGTCTAGCAAGGGTTACAGTTCGGGGGATGTCACATCTTGGACTTAGCCATCCTCAAAGAGAATATGATGAAAAGTCATGTTGAGGTTGAAATTTCAATTTAAGTGGAAGATTCAATACTCAGACTCACCAAAAAATCATGTAATATCAAGGTATTGAAAACTTACAAGAAGAATGTGTCACAATCCAAGCATTGGACTCTAATCCTTCTTCCGAGTATTGATACATATCTCTCCATTTTTTGCGATATTGGGGTGGAAGATTTTAGTCACAAAATACCTTGCAGTATAATACACAAGTTTATTTCTCAGTTTTCACAAGTCATGAATCCACCTTGTATACTTAATATTTATACAAGTAGTAACAAGAAAAAACAAAAACAATGTATTCAGGAAACAAAACATCTAAAAAAAATATGCATTTAAGGGAATGTAATATAGAAAAATTGGATAAGGCATCATTATAAGAATCAACAAATATTTTTTGGAGGAGATTTTAGAAAATTAAGGGTTAATAATAGTTTCATTCGAAAAACACCGCGTTCATATGGAGTGCCAACTACAGGAAAAAGCATAAACAAATGCATATATAGCTCATGATACAAAAATCTAGTAATAACTATGTAAATAATAATCAATTTACATCCTTCGACAAATGTGATATAGACAAATGATATCTTTCTGAATCATAGAACATCCAAAACACATTGCATTGTTATGTATTTCTCTTTCAAAATGTATCTCATCCTTCAATGTCTACAAATATAGTTGAAAATTTGGCATCATTCACCACCACTTGTATGTCTCCAAGAGGTGATTCATCGAGACTCTTATGCTCTTTTGTAATTTATTTTATCATAGCGGGTGGGAGGTTCTTGTTTTCATCCTATCATAAATAACATATGTATACACATATGATGATTTATTTCAAAATGCAGAGTATCACAAAAATCTATTCCTGATAACAAGCATATTAACTGATTTTGAGAATCTCAAAAAGGGACAAAGTACATGCAATATGCACCAAATTTAAAAGAAGATGTAAAGGATGATGGGGTTTTACATTTTTGTAAATAGTATAATAATAATAATATATTTTTAAGGTCACCGCCAAGTGAGACACCAAATTGGTGTATGAGACCCCCTTGTTTGCAGGACAAGGGACCCCCCTCTACGCAGTGATTTAACTGCTAAAGTATACAGAGATGTACATACACTACCCCCTATGGATTTGAACATGTGACCTCCTAAGAGGAAAAACATGCTCTTAACCATTAGGCCCATTCATGCTAATATGAACTTTGTAACTTTAAGCGTTAAGATGAAAGGAAAAGGGACATTCTTGCATTGAAAATGAACAAAACATTTCCAAAAGTAAAGAAGAAACATCATCATTTGAAATATGCCAATTTAACTGTAGGTGAATGCTAATGGAGAGTACAACAGGGTTCATAAGTGATCATTCTCTATACCAAACTAAAGGCCCCTATTATGTACCTTTAATTCATGCATTAACGAATTTGAAAGGAAATGAGTCACTCTTACACTGCATAAGAGAAAAATTTATGCCAAAACTTTATGCATCATTAAAGAAGAAATTGAAATAAAATGCTAATAAGAAGCACAAAAGGATCCAATATAAATAATTAAGTATCCATAATGAGATAGAAGGCTTGATAATATACCAGCTATGCCAGTATTTCTTCATGTGGTACTAATACAATCGTTGATCCAAAACTTTCACTTACTGATTTGGAAGAGGTAACCTCAATATCTTGGATGTAAGATGGAATATCACAACTCTTTCTTAACATAAAATGATTTAGCGTGAGAAATTCTTGAGTAAGGAATGTGGAAAGGAAAAAAACATGGAAAATTATTAAAGTAATAGATATCATTTTCCATGACAATATAATGGGCCTAGTTATTCATTGTCATCTATATTGATTAAGCTGCAAAATATGTACAACTCTAACAAAATTGTCTATAATTTGAATTGTCATAATGGTTGGAAACTTCAACCTTATTATCTTGGTAGAAGAAAAGTAAACCCCTGACCTTGAAGGTAACATCAAATACAGATTCAACATATTTTTTAATTTCAATGTTTCAAAATGATAGATTCTTTACGAAGGAATATTGAACTAAGAAGAAGCAAGAAGAACAACCAACACAATCAAATGCAACTACATTATAATAAAATATTTTCCATCCATAAAAACATAAGGCATACTTTATTTACCATGAGCTCATAGGAAAAATATTTTATTGCAACACATATAATGCTTTCCAAAATTTCTGAAATCCCCAAATTGGTTTCCCAAACCTTTGGTTTTCCTTTTAACACATCCAATGTGATTTCAACCATAAAAACAAAATGCTACTTTAATGACCCATGAGCTCAAAGGAAAATTATTTTATTGTAGCAGGTATAATGCTTTTTGAAATTTATGAAAATCCCCAAACTGGTTGCCAACAATTTTGGTCCTCTTTTCAACACAAATAATGTGCTAATTTTAATCTCTCTTTGTCTTAAACTCTTTGTACTATCATGATGATAAAAAATTATCCAAGACCATGTCATCATTAACATAAATGATGTCTTTATAGAAATTGATCTTCGAATTACACTTGATCTTGTATGGATGATAATATTTGGAACTTTTAGAATATGTAATAGGATGTTAAATTTAGAGTCCAATCATGAGCGTCCCCAAAACAATAACATTTAGGAAACCATATATTTTATTCATTTCTCATATTCTGTTAAAACAAAAATCCCAAATATGTTTTTCAAATAGATCCATTTCCTTAAATCCAACATAATCAGGATAACCCAAAATACTAGTTTTCTCATAGAGTCAATTTTAGGGTCACATGGATCTACATTGTCTTTTGAAGGAATCAATCTAGACAAGTTGAACTTGTCAGCAAAATTTAACAAAGTAGGTGAAAGGAATAATTTGCAAAAGAGTTGAGCCTTTGACCACCTAGCTAATGCAAGTGGTGATTCCACAAGCGTCGATCCCATGAATGTATGGAAAACCCCCCAAAAAAATCAAATAAGTTTTAAAGAAAAACAAGAAGTCATGCATTTTTCTATTCATAAGAAATCTAAAGAAATATCAATTGAGTTTTTATAATAATAGGTTGTCTTTCTTAGATTTGACCATAAATATAAGTTTACATTGTTGCATATGAATAATCGATAGTTCTAGTAATTTACATCCCAAAAACTAATATAAAGAATGGAAATTTCATCGCAAATATTTACAATTCCATTAAAATACTCCCAAATGAAATCATGAACAAATATCTACTCCAGAAAGAGCTCCAGTAGACCAAATTTCAGACTTAGGCACCCACAAAAATAAACCTCATCTACTAAATTAAAAGTTCATTTCCTTAATCTACTAAATTAGCTAGTTTCCATGACATGATACCCTATTCCACATGAAATCAAGGTCAAAAAAAAAGGGTAAAGCTAATTTAAAGTGTGTTAGAAGAATCGAACCCCATACCTGAACCACGAACCCCAATTTCTATTTTTTAAGATGCATAACTTGATCATTTCTCTCCATGAAAGGGATACACTGGAAGAAGTTTGCTTGTTTGATAAGATGAGAATCAAGTTACCCATTATTTGGAAGAGTTATCCTTCCTTAAAAATTGCAGAGACACTGGTGTTAACTCTATATTCTCCCAAATCAAACACTCATTGAATAACTCTAGAAGTGTGTCCATCTTCAAATTTGTGATATTTTCATTGGTTAGAGCCAATATTAAAAGAGTGCACAGATTGATAAGTCTCTTACATGAATATCTGTTCATAATTCATTTAATACTTTCATTAAAAATTAGATATGATGTATGGGTGAGTCTTGAAGCCCTGTCCTCCATTTGCAGGGACAAAGAACAGTTGAAATATGCAGACAAGTTTAACAAGAATCTAGAAAAAGTAAAATCCCAGCAAACCATACCCCACAATGTCATTGCTTCTAGTGTTGTTAACTTATCTAACCTAACCCTAGATGCTTCCACAAAGAGTGTATTAAATCATGGCTTAAACTTTATCATTGCACCTAATAACATACTTATCAAAGATTTGATTTTTAATATCTAGAATTCATAAGGTGGTATCCTAACCAATTTAGCTGAAGAATTGAGATCGAACTACGCTCTTATAATCTAGAATGTTGAGACTCCCATGCTTAATATTAGTAAAGAATAGGTTATTGTATATATGTTTTTCCTTATCACAAATATGAACAAAGAAGTATAGTGGGTTGTCCTTATCACAAATAAATTGTTAAGTTTTATGGTTCTTTAATAGTCAAGTTTAATATATATAGCGTTTTTTGGTCGATGCATTTGGTGGTACATGGAATCGATATGGCCTAATAGGTAAGTTATAGTGAGGGTTCTCCATGAGGGACATGAAGGTAAATTGGTCTAATGAAAGGCATATGGAAAGCATGCTGATTATATTATCTATGTCCAGTGAAGCCGGGAGAATGTATTTTGGTATATAATATAGGTCTCTATCATTTGTCCAATGTAGTTTTGTTCATTTTATATTAGATTATTGAGAATCATAATCATTTTAATATCCATACTCTAATTATTTAAGATAAAAACTATTTCATGAGTAAGGGAATGGAAAAATCTATGTTATAAATGTAGCCATGTTTATTGGACCACTCTCGAAGAGACTATTCATCAAACTAGAGCACTATGATGGTTATTACTCTTCATTGGAGATGCATAGAGATGTAAGCATAAGAACCTAAGAAAATAACTAAATGTAGGAGGTTCTATAATAGGGATTTTGAAGGAATATAGAAGGGTGCATGAGACAAAATAACTGCAACCAACTCTATCCACCCGCACTAATACATAGTACTAAAATGAAATACCTTCCAACACACATACTTCCACCAAGAAGCAATTATTCCTGATGTATTTAAGGTAAATGCTTGTTTAGTATAATTTTGTACACAAGCAATGGAATGGAAAAAAAAATTCTATTGTTGAAATCATGTTCATTGCATATATATTACATTATCAAGGATGTCATTGGTTTCTTCAAACAAGTTGCATGGAAAACAAGGTTTGTATAACATGGTTTTTTCACCTGTAAAAAATAGTAGGAGGGTATGGAAAATAATTGCTCATTCTTTCTAGATAATCTAATACAAGAGTTTTTCATGCATAAACATGTAGAGTGATGGTCACTAATTGAAGGGAAGCATAGAATAGTGGGATTTCGAGTTGGCTGGAGTGAATGGAAGAGAAGCAAAAGAATGCATACAAGTATCTCACATATCTAGCTCACAAGGGAAGATATGAGATAATTGTATACATATTTAATGTCAAGGAAGGTTGGATGCAAGTTGATGGTTAAATCCTGTTCATTGACAGAAGCAATTGATTCATAGATGCAATTTCCTTTACCAAATTGTGAACGTGTTCAACAAAAAATAGTGAGTAATTAGTAGTATAAATTGTTGAAGAAAAATTATATGGATTTTTTTCATTAAAAATGCCTAAAATCCTTGGTCATTTTTATTTAGTTTTTTTTAAGAAAAAGCATAAACAAATTCCCCATTACATACCTCACAAAACATACTAGGAAGATTAAATATCCAATTTTTTAACTCCAAGCTCCCATCCTTGAGCTTTGCAAGATATAAAACATCATTGATGATTGTAGAAAGGAGATTACTACTCAAGATAGTATCAACCATGGATCATTGTTTTAGTGTCATATCTGTCTTTTAAAGAAGTTACGAAAAGGAAATAATTACATGCATTTAAGTACACATCTCATGGTTCATAACAACAAGAAGTCATTTGTAAGCATGAATAATTGTTTCTCCCTATAGCTATATCAAGTGCAACATTTTGATCCATGATTCTGTCTCACACACATTGCTTCTTCCATAATTGAAACATGAGATATGGCCACTATTATTTGTAAACATTAAGAGAAATAGTAACTTACAAATGAATTTCAACCATGAAAAATGTCTACAACAAACCACATTCTAGGAGTAAGTTTCTATTTCTCAGTAGATGCTAAAAAATTTGACCATAGTGTAAAAAATCTTGTAAAGTAAGGCAATTATATAAAGGAGAGAAACACCACTGAATTTATCAATAGATTCCATTGTGAACAATAGTTGAACTAAAAAAATAGGTATTCACTAGTTATGTTGGTGGATATATCCAACTTGGGAAGAAACTTAATACCCCAGGGAGAAGTTCTTTCTTTTGTAAAAGTTGTCAATGATCTCACAATTCATGCTCCAGCTTGTTTTTAATGTTGATCAACAGATATTGCTATAATTTTTTCTAACGGAGTTTTGCCTATATTTAACCTGTTTTGCAGGATATTTGTCTATTGACCAAGATTCAATCCTAGACATATTCCTAGGATTGAGGATGATGGTATTCTCCCATAGAAACCATTCCCATAGAGATTCAAGTATCTCAGGCTTTCCATAACTATTAAGACTGGTATTTACGCCATAACAAATTATTTGCAACATTCAGAAGTAAAAGCTCCAATAAATTTGGAAGCGAAGAAGGAAGGAACCCGCATAAATAATTCTTCTCAAGATACAAATTTCGTATGTTCCAACATTTGGTTAGCCTCCATTGAATCAATTCAAAGTGAACATGATGATGGAAATGAAATGCATGAAGAAGGATTGAATTAAATGCTCACAATTTTCTTTGGGGATGGAAAAAATGATGAGGGTGATGATCCTACACATAATAGTAATGACGATATATAGGGAATACCTAGATGCAGATTATAATGTGAATGAATACTTCTAAATTTACAGTTGAATATGTAATTCATATTTAAGTAATCATGGTTTTTATGTCCCATTTTAAAATGCTTCGTTATTATTTGGCTGCAATAATTATCAATTACCATGTTTAGAACTCGCAATATAAATTAATGTGTTGATTCTTGTCTCTATACTCATTACCTAGTCCAATATCCTTAAAATGTTTGTAAGTTAATATGACTTGGTGGAAACAAATTACAAGAATTAGTTGGATAATAGTTAATGTGGTTATTTCCATCTATTGGTTGATAATGGTTATAGAAGTGATATAAAGTTATTGTTTGAGAATTTCAAAAATTTATATATATGTATATTGTAGAAGTTTTCATATGCATGTACACACAAATATAACTTCTGCAGTTGAAGGAATTGATTAACATAGATGTAAATTACACTAGAAAAAATTTCTTTGATTGGTTTATGTATAAGCTAACCTTTAAAACAAATATGATTCACTTAAACATAAATATGATTCATTTAAACATATATATAATCTATGTAGTAATGAAAGAAATGGGGATGGGGACGGTTCAAACCTAAAAAGAAATGTCAGATAAAGAAAAACCTACAAACATCCATGAAATTAAAGACGGCCTGCGTGTGCATAAGATTTTCCAGTTGAATAATACCCTGCTCGATAGTGCCATATCTGTGTATATCTATTCATGCGGTAGAACCGAAATAACCATGGCTCGTTTGTTCAGCGAAGGGAGGTAGTTCGGCTCTGGAAAAAAAACCCGAGCCATGTAGACCTATGCAACTGATGAATCATCGACCGACTGACCGGTCAGTGTTCACCGATGTACAACTATCCGTCGACAGAGATCCCTTGCTGGCGCGAATGGGCTCCAAGATACCTACTCTTTTGGGACTGAGTATATGACTGCCCATAGAAGACAAATAAATCAAATTGCATACACATTTCGCGTGAAAGATTGAGGAAATCGCTAGTTTGTAATATGGACTACGAAACGGTACTACTGAATCACTGCCACAAGCATTCAAAATGGTAAAAACCTGAATATTTATCTTTCCTGGTTATCGTGACGTGCTCTTGGATATATATATATTCTATATGTTAAACTCTGTTAGCAGCTCATTTCCACTATGTCGACCATTGGGGGATGGATATATATTGATTCTTGACTACAACCGAGAAGTTGTTAAAATTAATTTATCACAGTAATTCCCAGCACGTAGAGAAGAGAAAGCGTCCCATTGATGCTAAGTAGTTGAAGATTAACTTCTCCAAGTTGGGTTTGGAGGCTGACTAGTGAAACAAAGAATTATCTGCCAGTTGCTTGAAGATTATTTTTGCAATGAACTGGTCGATAAGATGACGGACTTACCACATGAGCGGCCAAAACCATCCAGAATATCAATTGACACCAACGCCAATCAGTCGTCCATTGATTCCACTTCACTGCCTGAAGAATGGACACAATTTTTTGTATGTATGACATAGCTATCGACTTCAATATTATTATCCACAAATATTAAGAAACCATTGACTAATATTGGACCTGTTGACCACTCTGTTGAGAGCCTACAATTGAACAGAACAAGATACCTAAAATGGAAGCTCCCGTGCCGGTTCCGGGACCACAGGCTTCATTTCGTGGCCCTCCGCCCGGTTCATTGCAACATAATCCTTATTCTTCATATCATAAATCTTCCTCAAGTCCTTCCGTGGTGTCAGCGGTCCCATCCCCACTTTCACCTCAAGTCGCTAAGGAGCCCAGATTGAACCCCTCAAACTATTCCAGAGAGATGCGGATTGAAGAGACAGTGAGCAACATTCTGAAGAATCCACCCTTGATGGGTGTTGAAAGCGCATTGAACAAATTGGTGCCTACTGTTTCAGTCGAATTCGTGGAGGATGTTCTCAAATTATCCTACAGGGCCGGCATGGAGGCCTTGAAGTTTTTTCGTTGGGCCGGATTGAAGCTTGGCAAGATGCACAGCCCCCTCTCATTGAATTTCCTCGTGGATTTGCGTGGCAAAGATAAATTGTTTGGCGCTAGGGACTGCATTAAGGTATTTCAGAATGAGGGGATCGTGTCCATGGAAACCATTTTCTGTGTGTTTATAAATTATGTGCAAGCTAATAAGGTCGATGAGGCGATAATGACGTTCGAGGTGATGGACAATTATGGATTCCGGCAGGATATCATCGCGCTAAATGGTCTTCTCAGTGCAATCTTACCTCTATATTGCAAATACATGAAGAAATATGTTGATTATTTAGTTATTGCTAAGTCACTTTATGGTGAGTTCATAACTTGTGGTCGACTTCATAACTTGTGGACGATCATTATGTCACTTTATTTACAAACTTTCTTATGAATTATGGTCCATGGGTATCGATACTTGGTCGAACTTCATTTTAGTTGATATGGCATATGGTAAATGAATCATTGTGGGTGATATACTTTGTTACGGTTGGTCGATTGTAAAGGTTGGTATACATGTTCTATTTTGGTCGAGTCTGTTATGGTCGACTCCTTATTATAATCGAGTCATAGGTGGCACTATAATCAAGTTGATGTCTCACTTCAATATTGTTTAATATGGTTGGTCAATAGATTTTAGAAGTCATAGCTGTGTCGATGAGTCATTAAAATAGAGGGGATTAAACGTGAGTCTCAATAGAGGCTCAATAGAGGCAGGCGATCCCCTCCAATGTATGTAAATTAAGTTGGTCTCTTGCCAACCATTGTGAGTTGAGTTTAATGTTTATTCATTAAATGTTTTGTGTTGATCGAGTCAAGGAGGTTAAACGTGGGTCTTTCTTAAAGGCAGGTGATCTCCTCACTTATTTAATGAAGTCAGTATCTATTCGACTTATATAAGATAAGTCTGAATCATTCCAAAGTAGTCGATCACGACCAAGACCATGCACATGAGCAGGAAACATACAATTTTGATGGAAATTCAAACTCTCATGATAGAAGAAGATGACGACGATGGCATTCAAGCAAATATCATTCACCTACACAGCAAAGCACTTCAATAAGACATGATTACAATGTACCCTTCATTATCAAAATGTTGAAACTGTTCCTAGGTTGTGACCTCGAAAAGCCAGAAGACAAAGAAATAGCATAGAAAGTCGAAGAGCCAAAAGGCCCTGCATGCCTGAATCGATGGAGATGCCGGTTAGATGAGCCAAGGTGAGGATTTAAATTGAAAGACCTCGTTGCGGAAGAAGATGGTTTCCCACCATTGTGAGAGGATGAGACTTCGATGGACTACTGCCAGATTGAAGATGGAGGCTAAAGAGTAACCAGTCATAGTAGAGCCTTGTACACGTGTGTTTTCCTATCAACCTGGTGGCTATTGCGGCTGAGTTACCTATGCAGATCGATATGCATGGTTGATGCACAGTGAGAACTACTTCAGCAGTAGAAGAGACCCAGGATGTTGATTCATATTTCTTTGTTCTCTTTGGGACGAAGAAACATTTTATTTATGGGGGAGATGTAGAGGGGGCCAGACCTCTTAAATGTCATCATAATTGTATAATTACATAGATACTAACAAATGAGTATTTGGAGTGGGTACAACCGCTCCAACCTCTATCATAATGTATAAATAAGCATCAAATATGAATACAAAGGTGGATTGGATGTCCCTTCCCAATACCTTTGTTTGATGGCTGTGTATGAGCGTGTAAAGTATGCTTGAATGATGTGAAAGCCTGGATTTAAACATGATGATAATGAAAGTGACGATGACAATGATGATGACATGAATGATGATGATGATGATGATGATGATGAACCTTATAAGAAAGTGTTGGTAGAGGTAAATAAACCCAGTTTCACTACAAGACCCAAGATTGAAATGTGCTAAATCATAGTTATAAGTTATGCATGCTTAAAATTGTAACCATATCCCACTTGTTGTGCATTCAATTAAATGGTAACTATATCCCATATTCTTTAAATGATGAGGATGATCAACTATATGACAATGAAAGTGATGATTTTTTTGATGATGACGATGATGAACTAGATGACAATGACAATGATGTTGGTTTTTATGACGACGATGATGGAAATGATGATGATCATCGTCATCATAATCATCATTATCATTGTCATCATGATTATCAAAATAGTCATCATCATTGTCATAATCATCATTCATGTCATCATCGTTGCCATTTTCCTTGACATCATCATCATTATTGAGATTGTCATCAGGTATTCATCATTACCTTTACCATAAGAAATAACATCTACCAAAATAATGTGATTAATGGAAAATTTTCATGGAGGACACATACGATTTATGCATGAGAAATAACAACTTTATTTTTTAAGATGATCAATGCCATCATTCTCATTGTATTCATCATCATTGTTGTCGTCATCATTCATTTCATCATCAATGTCGTCATTGTCATTATCATAATTGTCATCATCATAATCATCATCATCATAATTTTCATCATCATCATCGTTCTCCTCATTATCAACAACATTATCATCACCATTATAGCCATCCTCAATATCATAATCATTATCATCATTGTCATTTTTGACATTTAGGTACAAAACTGGATGCAAAACTGGATGAAAACATGGATGCAAAAAGATACAAACATGGATGCAACAAAAGTAGGCACATTATGGGGTGCACCAAAAGTGGATGCAAAAAGGGATGCAAAAGTGGATGAAAAAATTGGCGCAATCATGGAAGCAAAACATGATTAAAAAAGTGACGCAAAAGTGGATTCAACCATGGATATAAAAGTGGATGCAACAAAACTATATGCAAAACTAGATGCAAAATTAGGCGTAACACCCAACGCAAAATGCGATGCAAAAAATGATGCATAAAGGGATGCAATAATCGATGTAAAATTGGATGCAAAAAAGATGTAAATGTGGATGCAAAAGTTGAATCAAAATCAAGTGGAAAAGCAGGCACAAAAATCGGTATGAATTGGGATGCGACAAACGTGGATGCAAAAAAAGACGTAAACATGGATGAAAATGTAGGTGCAAAAGTGGATGAAAAAATCAATGCAAAAGTGGGTGAAACAAAACTATATGCAAAACTAGAATCAAAACATGATGTAAAATTAGATGCAAAACTTGGCACATGAGGGGATGCAAAAAAAGAAGCAAGTGTGGATGCAAAAGAGGATGTAAAAAAGGATGCAAAAGTGGATGAAAACATGGGCATAAAAGTGAAGGAAAACATGGAAATAGAAGGGGGTGCAACAAGAGTAGATGTACAAACTAGGCACAAAACTGGGCGCAAAACTAGGCACAAAACCTGGCACAAAACCTGATGCAAAACCTGCCACATAACAAGTTGCAAAACCTGACACAAATTAAACCATAATTTGCACCATAATTAGAATAATGATGCAGAAAAAACCTGAAATAGCACCAACCCATGAAATTACACCATTTTGTCCAAACAATGAAGAGAAATACATTGAAGGATGGTTTTGATGCAAAAAGGAAGCAAAAGGAGATGCTAACCACAGGATTTTGTTGTAGTGTGGACTTTGCATTGAAGGATACACCTACAAGATGGTGGGTTGCACACAAGAAGACTATTTCAAAATTGTCACAATATCAAAGATTGCTTGAAATACAATTTGGAGAAAAGGTGCTTTATACTGGTCCGAAATATACATGGATGATTAACCCCATTGACCATATTGCGAATTGTTGCACGACATGGGATACGAAGCCATGAGAGGAATGGGTGCACCTATTTATACATACATTGCACATGATATCAAGAAACTAGTATATGCCAGTTGAGTTGCGACGAGGAATAGTTCAATGGGAAGAGTTAACTGTCAATTTCACCCATAAGTTTGAATTTGTTGATGATCAGTCTTCAATTGATGTTGCTCTACAAGTATTCAAGACTAAGATCTTTGAATATATTTTGGTATCAATGACAAATTTCCATCAAATCAGTGCGACATTTCGGCATTAAATGGAATTCTATAATGTAATAGGAGAACCTAATGATGATTGTCCACACGACATAAATATTCTTGAGTCTGAAGGTACTCTCACAGTGGAAGGATCAAGTGTATCAACATATAGGTTTCTAAATCCTTCGAAAATAAATAAAGTGAATATTGGTTCTCTAGAGAATCTAAATTTTGCTAATATCGGGGACTATTGGGATGATGAGACCGTCAAAAAGATTACAGACCTACTACATGAATTTCAGTATTTGTTTTCCACTTAACTTTCCAAAATGAATCGAATTATTGGATATCGTGGAGAAAGGAAGATTCCATTTAATATCGATGCAAATTCCATCAAAAAACAACCCTAATGGATCAATCTAAGGTACAAAGAAAAAGTTATAATAGAGCTAGACAAAATATTAGATGCAAGAATTATAGAACCCATTGAAGAATCTGACTGGACTATCCCTATGGTAGTACAAGATAAGAAAACTACTGGTGAAGTGTGTATTTGTATTGAACTATGACATATTAATGATGCCTTCTTGCACAACCCACTTCTGACCATGTTTATATCTGAAGAATTGGAGAGTGTCAAGGACCAGGAAGTATATTCATTTATTGATGGGTTCTCTAGTTACCATCAGATTAGAATTACAAAGAAATATCGACACAAGACAACCTTTTTGACAAAGTGGGGATGTTTCTAGTATATGGTAATGCCTTTTGGACTCAAGAATGCTCTTGCTATCGTTTCTAGGATAGTTGTCACTAATTTTAAATATTTTATTCATAAATTCCTTGTAGTCTACTTTGATGAATGGACGATATTTGGGATAACAAAATATCATATTGAGAGTCTTAGAATGATGTCGGAATGATGTCGACAGTTCCAAATTTTCCTTAATTTGAATAAATGCATTTTTCGTGCTCCTTTTGGAATTATACCGGGTCATGTGGTTTGTAGCGAAGGAATACTGATGGATCCTACAAAGATTGTAATTATTTTCAACTTACCACCACCCTTGATAGTAAAACAGTTAATAACTACTTTGGGACATTTGGGGTACTATTGAAAATTTATTATAGGATCTGAAGAAGTGACTTCCCCTATGGAGAAATTACTGAAGAAGGATGCAATTAAGTTTTATTGGAGTGAACAATGTCAAGAGATCTTGGATGTCCTAAAAAAAGATGGTTCAAACACCTATGTTAGTATTTCCATAATATAAGAACGATTTTCGTGTACATGTCGATGCGTCATCATTGGCGTTGGGTGTTGTACTTGCGTATCCATGTGAAGAGTCTATTGATCATCCCATCGCATTTTACAATAGAAAATTTTCAACGATAGAGAATAACTATACCACGAAAAAAAGAGAAGGACTAGCTATGGTATACGCTCTTCAAAAATTTCAACACTATTTGTTGGGAGTACATTTCAAGATGTATACACATCATTCTGCGTTGAAATATCTAGTCAATAAGCCAGTTTTGGGAGGGAATATTTGTTGATGGTTTCTCTTCTTCCAGGAATTTAATTTTGAGATCATTATTAAACTGGGTTGATTGAATTGAGGACTAGATCATTCATCGAAGCTATAAAGTGGAGAAGAACCTGGTAATATCGACAATAGTCTTCCTGACACACAACTATTTAAAGTCAAAATGTTTGATGGTCACTATAGAGATATTGTATATATCTTAACTATGAGATATGAACCAGAAGGATTCATTATTGCACAAAAGAAAAAATTAGTTGTGAAAGATGCAAACTTCCAATTGATTGCAGGACAATTATACAAAATGGTACCAAATAAAATCTTTCGTCACTATGTCTTGGAACATGAGAAACTAATGGTATTGAATGAAGCACATGTTGGTGTTGCAGGAGGCCATTACAAAGGAACAATTACAGGGCAAAAAACTTTACAAGATAAATTATAGTGGCATACTATGCATGTCGATGCTAGAGATTATTGTCGTAGTTGGGATGTCTACAAAAGAACTAGAAAATCATTGTGACGAGATGAAATGTCGCTAATACCATAGATAAATTTAAATGCATTTGAAAAATGGGTTGTTGATTTTTTTGGACCTATTAATCCACCAGGAAAGAGAATGGGTGCACGTTACATAATCATTGCGACAGACTTGTTGTAGGTACAACCGTGTTATCAACCCAAATGGCACTTCTCTGTCTGAGTGCCGACACTTCATATGTTGGTACACAAAAGGACACTTATGGATTGAAGGTTTCCTAAACACTATAGATGGGCATGACATGAGATGCATTCACTATCCAACCAGCTTTCCATTTTACCTTTCTATATGTTGATTGCCATACGCGACTATCTCCACAACAACTCGCATACATATGCAACTATCTTCTTTGACAATTGTATGCGACTATTCTCATTGCAACCAGTGTACAGATCTGTACACAGGTTTCCATTATAGAAACTCGCATGTCATACGCAGGTTGCCAGTATCAATAGTCGCGTACACATCCATTCGACATTAAAAATAATAAAACACAATTAATGGAGATTTGTTGACCCCTAATCATTAACTATCTCAACTGTCTCAACCTCCTCAACCTTTGAAACCGCCCTATTTCCCAAAGTATAAATAGAGGCCTTGGGGAGGGAATTAATCAATCATACTTGGAGAGAAAAGTTATGCTGGTGGTATATCTTCAGAAGTATTTGGAGCAGTAGAACTCATAATCCTTTGGTTGCAGAGGAGCCCTTGTCTCGGGCGTTGGGTTGTACATTTATCTCATTCACTATTGTTAATAAAGAGAATTCTTCTTCCAACTTTGTGTTGAGTCTCTTTCATGTATCATGTTTGATGAATATTTTTAATTAAGCACTCTATATATTGTTCATCTAACTTGTCATATATACATGTATAAGATTGTACTTGGAGAATTTTCTCTTTGCAGGTGAAGGAGGTGCATCCCTGAAAGCTTTGGAGAGAAGCAAAGCGGGAGAAGAGAAATCTTAGATCAACCATCGTTAATCGGGTGAGTTCAAAATTTCTTCCTATTCCTTTTCTGTACTTTAAAGCTGATTGTATGCAAGTTTTAGAAGTACGTTGGTAACCCCAGACCCTAGGTTACAAGGGTGTTTATTCCTAAACAACAGAACTGGCGACTCCGCTAGGGAGCCCAGACTACTGTGGGTTATTTCTATTGACCATTTCCCAATCTTTGCCTTGATTCTGTGTGTGGTGTCCTGTCTTGGTTCATGCACGTACAGGTGCAAAATTTTCTAATAAAAAGAAAAATTTCACAAATGCGCAAAAGCTTCCTCTCATGGATGATCCCTGTATTTTATAAACATTATTTGTATTCTAAGGTTCCAAATCCATCCATAAACCAAATACAAGTCAAATTGGTGTGGCTGCTCATGCTATGCCATGTGGCCTCTCTCTTCACCTTCCCTCTTCTCCCAAATTTGAGTAGGAGCTTCTTGGCCTTCTCCAACTCCCAATTTCGACCTCCAAGATGCTCTATTCAGGCCTGACATGTTTGTATGTCAGTATGTCAGCCTTCAAATCTGACTTGGGTCATAACTATCATAGAATCTCCATCATTGGTGTCATAGCTCTCATAAATGTAAGGGGAATCTTGCCAAGTGTCCATGAAACTCCCATTTGGATCTTCCTCTCCCATGTAAGTTACAATTCATCCCAAATTTGACCTATGAAGTATATGGACAATTATATTAGCCCTATAATCCATCCAAAAACATTATGCTTCCCATATATTCAAATTTGCAAGAGAAAGATACCATTTAACATAGGAATTCTAGCTAGTGTGGGCCCCATAGTCTCCATGTGTCTTCATGCTCTATTGCCACTTAAATTTTCTATTGTATTTATTTAATAAGATCAATTATTAAATATTTATCCCCTTCTAATGTCTAAACATCATTTATTATCCCCCTTATTCCAGATCTCAAAGCTTCCACTCCCAACCTAGGAAACTAGTGATTTTCCTCCTTGGCAATTATTTGAATTTTAGCATCCATTTGAAAATTTTCATGAATATGGAAAATGTTAATTGGCCATTGTGACCCAATGCCAAATTTGGGACGTTACAAATCCTCCCTTCCCAATATTTCTTGTCCTCAAGCAATTTCAAACATGGTTGTTGAAGAACCTGCTTTCTGTATGATTCTTTGAAGTTGCCACTAAGCTACCCACCTTGAGTCTTTGAGATTCCATGGAGATTTCAAAGAGGAACCACCATGCTTTCTGCTGCACTAATTTGATAAAAATCACCTTATTAAGTGGGGAATCCATCTCCCATACTTCTTGTTTCCCAAAGAATTTGAAATCAATGGGACTAAAAACTATACCAAGGTCCCATTGCTTGCATTGCACTCCAATAATTAAGAGTGTTCTCCAACCCATACCATTTGGAAAGAGAATTCTTGGATCCCATTTTCTTGTATGCATTCTTCTAAACATCATGATTGCATAATATATATCATCAAAGTATATAACAACATAATAATAATGTACATCAAGGAGGTGCCTCACAAAGAAATCATGAAAGTGCTTATACCTCCCAGTGAGTAGACTACCATTTTCCAAGTGCATACATGCTTCAAGTGACCAATAAAATATACTCCAATGACATAGGTGAGGATCCCATGTCCTATAATTCTGCTCCCATAGAATGTAATATGCATCAAAATAATAATCAGCCATTTGTTATTTCATCCAAGGAGTGAATGAAGAACCTCCACCAAAATCTGAACCAAATAAGGAGCAAATAAAACATGAAGACTTCAAGTGGCTAAAATAAGTCTCATCAATACACCCATGAATATATATATCATCATGAAATAATATAGGATTTTTCTACCTATAATAATTTTCCTCAATCATATTCCTCTTCACCCAAGTGTTGGATGAAGTTCCTCCAACATCAAATGAACCAAGTGTTGAGCTAGAAAAACCATGCGTCTTTAAGTGACTCAAATGAACATCATAGGTGCACCCATGTAGATGTGTATAATAATAATTTAAACAAGGATGATTATGAAAATTTAAATAATATTGTTCTCTAATGATTCCATCATCAAAAGGAGAAATAGAATTTCCATGATCTTCATGTGGCACCATCAAAAAGAAACCTTTCACCCAGACTTCATTAGGATGACTGCTGCAAAATTTAGAAGTGTAGGATGTAGGAGAAAGAACCAACTCACCCAAATGATCAGTAAGTGAAAATTTGTCATAATGTGAAGTATCCATAGGGGTAATATTATTCACCTCCCTCGAAAATGCAAAAAAATCCTCATGGGTTGGTTTCAAGGTGGTGGAATTATACACTTCTTCAAAAATTGTGTAAACATTTTCAAGAGGCAACTCAAGTTCCTCCTCCACCATTACTATCGATTGTATCTCATCAATATTATCTTCAAATACATTAAGAACCTGCAATTTCCCATGGCTCTCATGATCTCTCATGTCATGAGAATCCTCCAAACAATCTACCATTTGACCATCTGAAACATAGGAGGAAAAACAAGTGTCTTGCAACTTTTCAAGAAGTTGCTCATTTTGAAATGTGAGCTTATGAATAACTTCATTATTCTTTAAGTAGGATTCATGTAACCATTCAATAATCTCAATGACATTTTTCTATCAAAAATAAAATACATGAAATTACCTTTGATGTTGCACATTGCTCTTTGGATCTTCTCCATGTCTTCAAGGAAGGATGGATCCTCCAAGGAAGTAGCTCTCCAACAAGAATTTGATACCAATGCTAGAGTGTTATGGATTATGCTAAGGGCCACTTGGATCTTATTTTCATTAATATTTAAGGACCCTTAAATAAAATTAGGCTCTTTCAAATGAACCTCCTCATGTTCTTCCTTCTTGCTTGGACCAACTTCATGAAGATCAAGTGGTGATGGGGAAGTTGATCTTGTTTCTTCTTCAACTGCTACAAGGTCTTAATTTTCATGTTTAATGGAATTTTGGCTTGCAAAAAAATTTTGAAATATTATCTCTATGTCACCAACATAGATTTGTGAGCACCCATCAGTAGGTACTCCTTCATAGTTCAAGCATCCATCAGTAGATGCTCTTTGTTTCATTTCCAAGGTAGCAGGTTTCTCAAAATTATCTTCAGTATTTTCAATAAAAACTTATTCATACTCATGTGATGTCTCTTCATATTTTTTAGAGTCACTTGGGAGTGAATTTTGATCATATTCATGTACTACCTCTTCTACTCCACCTATTTCTAAACTAGGTGGTTCATGGGTCTCCTCCTTTTGCTCCTTCAAGCAAACTGTTGCATTTTTCCCCTTGGTTTTCTTAAAATCAATATATTTTTCCCAACTTTGGATAGACAAAAATTCAAATACTTTAATAATATTCTTGGTAATTTCTTCAAATATAGGTTCCACACTTTTTCTTATCTCCTCACCATCATATGAGGTTCTCTTTTCATGCCTAGTCATAGTTTCAAAAAAATTGTCTTCTTCTCCTACTTTTTTTTTCCCTCTTCAACAAAAGAACTTTTGGTTACAATATATAATGGTGGTACCTGAATTATTGTACTCATAAATATCAGACCACATCAGGTTCCAATATCATGCTTTGATACCACTGTAATGTCCCCTTTTTGAAAAAAAATTTAAATTGCCCAATTTTCCAATTTTTTCACAATTTTGGCTCTTGACTAGTTTTGATGTCTAGACCTCCAAATTGACCCAAATGCTTCCAAATTTTCTATGAAGGTACATGAATGATAATATAACTTAAATATCATGCTCATGTATGTTTTTTTACCTCCCAATTACTTCTACAAACTTGTTTAATGTTCTGTTCAAAGTAGGAGTCTTTACTAGCAAATTGGGGTTCCAATTCCCCCTGGGTAATTGCCAGAAATGGCTTCACAAATGATCCAAAATTCAGTTGAATTTATGAAAAGAGGATGGGTATGTGTAATTAAACTTTTAAAAGTCTCATATGCATCATTTTTTAGTTTATACAGTCTATTATGATTGTTTCCAAAACAACCCCCAAGTCACAATTTCGACCCTTGGGGAAAATTCACCAAATCTTCTCCCAATGCAATAAAAATGAGTAAAATGGATTCCAATGCTTAAGTACTGAAAATTATAATTGAAATAAACATTAATTACAGTCCATAAATCATACATTTATCATAGATACATTCCTCCATTCAAAATAATAAGCATTACCATGGCATATATCAAAATGGAGTGGAAATGGTCATTGTTTGCTCATTACAAGTCATTTTGACATACAAATATTGGGAATTTAGACTTGAAACTTTTTGAGAATGAAGAAAATAGAATATTTAACTGATTCCAATCATAAATAGACAATTAATGGCTTTGTAATGTCCCATTTTTGGAATTTTTTTTAAAATGCCCAATTTTCCAATTTTTTCACAATTTTGACTCTTGACTAGTTTTGATGTCTAGACCTCCAAATTGACCCAAATGCTTCCAAATTTTTTGTGAAGGTACATGAATGATAATATAACTTAAATAAAATTCTCATGTATGTTTTTTTACCTCCCAATTACTTCTGCAAACTTGTTTAATGTTATGTTCAAAGTAGGATTCTTTACTAGCAAATTGGGGCTCCAATTCCCCCTGGGTAATTGTCGGAAATGGCTTCACAAATTATCCAAAAGTCACTTGAGTTTATGAAAAGAGGATGGGTATGTGTAAGGAACCTTTTAAAAGTCTCATATGCATCATGGTTCAGTTTATATAATCTATTATGACTCTTTCCAAAACAACCCCCAAGTCACGATTTCGACCCTTGGGAAAAATGCACCAAATCTTCTCCCAATGCAATAAAAATGAGTAAAATGGCTTCCAATTCTTGAGTACTGAACATGAGAATTTAAATGCACATTAATTACAGTCCATCCATCATAAATTTATCATATATACATTCATTCATTCGAAATAATAAGCATTACCATGGCATATATCAAAATGGAGTGGAAATGGTCATTGCTTGCTCATTAAAAGTCATTTTGACAGACAAATCTTGGTAATTTATACTTGAAACTTTATGAGAATGAATAAAAGAGAATATTTAACTGATTACAATCATAAATTTAAAATGGAAGGATCTCCCAATTTGAAATCATCAGCATTACAATGCTTCACAATAAGATAGTGGGGAAATGACACTATTTCTTCATTGTTCAACATTTTTACTTGAATTATTTTGGGTATTTCGACCTGAGAGTCTTATAAATATGGAATAAAGAGAATATAAATTATAAAATAATATAATTAGCATTATAATCTTTCCCAAAGAGATCAATAGCTCACCCAAAGCGCAATCCCTCCATTGGCATGAATATGGTGTGAAAACTGGAAATAGTTGAGAGAGAGTGATGCAATAGAAGAATCCACTTTATTTCCTATAGATTACACATAAAAATAAGAATCCATTAAATCTCCATGAAATACCTGAGTGTAATTTCCAAACACCAACTAGGATGGGAATCTTTCACCCTCGAAATTGGCTTAAGCAAGAAAACTAGTCATCCACTAGCTCTCACAATTCACAAATGACAATTTCACAAATGAGAAAAAGATTCCTCTCATGGATGATCCCTGTATTTTATAAAAATTATTGGTATTCTAAGATTCCAAATCCATCCATAAACCAAATCCAAGTCGAATTGGTGTGGCTTCTCATGCTATGCCATGTGGTCTCTCTCTTCACCTTCCCTCTTCTCCCAAATTTGAGTAGGAGCCTCTTGGCCTTCTCCAACTCCCAGTTTCAACCTCCAAGATTCTCTATTCAGGATTGAAATGTCATTATGTCAGCCTTCAGATATGAATTGGTTCATAATTGTCATAGAATCTCCATCATTGGTGTCATAGCTGTCATAAATGTAAGGGGAATCTAACCAAGTGTTCATGAAACTCCCATTTGGCTCTTCCTCTCCCATGTAAGTTAAAATTCATCCCAAATTCAACCTATGAAGTATATGGACAAGTATATTAGCCTTATAATCCATCCAAAGACATTACGCTTCCCATATATTCAAATTTTCAAGAGAAAGATACCATTTAACATAGGAATTCTAGCTAGTGTGCGCCCCATAGTCTCCATGTGTCTTCATGCTCTATTTCCACTTACATTTTCTCTTGTATTTATTTAATATGATAAATTATTAAATATCTATCCCCTTCTAATGTATAAACATCATTTATTATCCCCCTTATTCCAAATCTCAAAGCTTCCACCCCCAACCTAGGAAACTAGTGATTTTCCTCCTTGGCAATTATTTGACTTTTAGCATCCATTTGACAACTTTCATGAATATGGAAAATGTTATTTGGCCATTGTGACCCAATGCAAAATTTAGGACATTACATCCCTATTTAAAACTTTTTTGCTGATTGGTCTTCCTTATAAGCATTGCACCGTGAGTTTGACGATTTTGTTGGCCACACCTTGTGCTTTCTTGTAAAGCCCTTGAGTCCTTATTGTTTGGATTGTATTTCTGTTAGCAGCTTGAAGTGGATTTTCTTATTTGGGTTATAGGTTCAAGTGATTGGAATTAATATTGTCTATTGATATAGGAACAAAGCATCAATCTCATCAAAGAATAATCAACAAATAACTCAGAAATGGTGTTAATAGGAACCAGAATGGTTTCCTCTCTGTATATTCAATATAAATGAATGGTTACAATACCAATGTCAAGAAATAGCTTGCATCCATGAGTAATTCAAATACCTAAGGATACAATTCGAAATCATGAGTGAGTCTAGCTTAACTGACTCTCAGCCATTCAATCACACTTAGTTAACCACTTGACCAAAACCCTAATTGACTCACCAAACCCTAACTGAAGTCAGAGTGCAATAGCAAGCCAACCATCAAGTGCTAGTGCTCCATGACTTCAATGAACCCCGATGAGGTTAACTGAAGCTGAACTGATCATCAGATGTTGGTGGAGGCACCCCTGTTGACTCCAGATCATTAAATAATATATTTAATGAGAGGAGGTGCCTTAACTAACTGGTTGAATTGATTGTAACCACTAGTTAGCAATTAGGTGCATTAATATCACTCAGATCACCCCCAGAGTGCTCCAGTTAGCCTCCTTAACTGTAGGAGAAGGCTAAGTTAGCCTCCTTGACTATAGGTAAGCGTGGGTGTGACTGGGTGATGGAAATTAATGCTCCACTGATGTCAATTAATGTCAATTACACTTAGGATAGTGGTTTAACTAGGCCAATTTGACCAAAAAGAGTGTGTATGATGGTAAATGTCTCCAACACCCCCCCTTAAGCTATACTCAGAAAGAGTTAGAAAACATAGATGCATAAAAATTCTAGGTCCCCAGAAACTAAGGCCATAGGTAACCTTGTACAATGTTGAAACTGAAACAATGCTCAAAATAAACCAAGTGAGGAAAAGAGGGAAAACCCCCCCGCAAGTTGAACAGTGAAAATAGTCTGGATCACCCTAATGAAATCACCCCCAATAGTGAACAGAGGTAAGTGAACTTCTTTTCTTAAAATCTCTTGGTGAAGATGTCTGCAATCTGCTCATCAGTCGGGTAGTATTGTAGAATGATGGTCCTGTCATGCACTAGCTCCCTGATGTAGTGCATGTGAATCTCTACATGCTTGGTCCTCTGCTTGGTAATTGGATCAGTGGATATATTAATATCACTCTGGTTGTCACAAAAGAGGAAAGTGGAAAAAGTACGACCAAGATCAAACTCTGAAAGAATGCCTTGCAACCAAACTGCTTGGATGCAAGCATTCACCGCTCCTTGATACTCGGCCTCTGCTGAAGATAGTGCTATGGTAGCCTGCTTTTTGATTGACCAAAAAATGGGGCCACCACCAAACATGAATACATATATATAAGTTGAATTATGATCAATAGAATCACCCGCCCAATCGAAATCTGTGTATCCAACTAGCTCTAGCTCGGAGTCTGCAGCATAGTGAATGTCGTAGGTCCTGGTTCCCTGAATGTACTAGAGGATCCTCTTGGCTGCCTTCCAATGAATATCATGAGGCTGCTGCATGTATATTTATACAACATTCATGGAATAACAAATATCATGCCTAGAATGTGTCAAGTACAACAAGCTACCAATCAGTTGTCGATAGATAGTGCAGTCCATGGGAGGTGTGTGTTTTCCTTCTTCAAGGCTGATCCCTGAAAGAAAAGGGAATGGTCCAGGCCTACATTCAGCCATGTTAAACTTGAATAACAGGTATGAATTTTATTTGGACTGAGTGACCATAATCCCATCAAAATTTTGCTTGATTTCGAGCCCCAAAAATTGTTTTAGAAGCCCCAAATCACTCATTTCAAAGGCATTGTGGAGAGCAGTTTTGATGGTTGAAATGGAGGCAACTATGGTACCTGTGATTAGTAAGTAATAAAAATATGAAACAATTATAATTATATTACCATCATTCTTCTGTAAATATGCATTTGGATCTGATCTACATCTCTGAAATTTTTGCAAGAGAAGGAAGACATCCATCTTGGAATACCACTCTCTTGGGGCCTATTTTAACCCGTATAGTGACTTATTTAGCTTGCAAACCAAAGATGGATCAGTGATGTAGCCCTCGGGATGCTTCATGTATATATCCTCATCAATATATCCATTTATAAAGGATGACTTAACATCCATGTGATGCAACTCGCAGTGCTTGGATGCTGAAATAACCAAACCAAGGCGGATGGAGTCCATTTTTGCAACCGGTGCAAAGGTCTCATGGTAGTCCACTCCTTGGACCTGAGAGAAACATTTTTCTACCATCCTTGCCTTATATTTGTAGGTGATTCCATCAGCACCAACCTTTTTCTGAAACACCCACTTGCATTGAACCAATTTCCTTCTCGGAGGAAGAGAAACTAGCTCCCAAGTAGTGTTTTTCTGAAGAGAATTCATGTCTTCATCCATGGCAACTTGCCATATTGGATCATTCCGAGCATGGTAGTAGTATTTTGGATCTGAAATAATCATCAAATAGCAATTTTTGGACATCAAATTATTAGAACAAGAGAGCGCAATACCTTCTCTTTGGAAATCAGATCGGGTTCTCCTTGGATCATCCGGATTTCCAATGTTTTCTCCTACGGAGGAGAGTGTCTGTTGGGCCCATGTAGGAAGATGATTTTGCACTTCAGGTTCTTATTTAGCATCTGATGATTTCCGCAAACTTATTTCAGAAATAAGAGGATCCAAATCAGGGTCATCACCCCCAATTTCATCATCCAAATATTCAGTAGAATAGGAAGGAAATTCAACAGTTTTCTCCTTCACTAGTTCCACCTCCTGAAGAGGCTCATTGAACTTGACACTTCGCTCGATGATGATCTGTTTGGTATTGATATATAGTTTCTTGAATCCTTTATATTCATTAGGATACCCAATAAATATACATTCTATGCTTTGCAGTTGCAAATCCCTTCTTTTATCAAGCAGAATCCGGGCCCATACAGTGGACCCAAACACCCGTAGGTTCGACACATCCGGCTTGTGTCCAAAGTATGCTTCAAAAGGAGTATTTCCTTTCATATATGAGTGTGGCACCCTATTTTTAATGTATTCTATAGAATGCATGGCTTCATCCCAAAAATTTTCAGCAAGCTTCTTTGACTCCAACATACAGGTGGTCATCTCCTTGAGAGACCGGTTCTTCCTTTCTGCTACTCCGTTCTGCTGGGGAGTGTATGGAATTGAATGTTGGACCTAAATACCAATTTGGGAGCATATGTACAACAAATAATTACTGACATACTCCCCTCCATTATCAAATCTCAATATCTTGATCTTAAGCCCAGAGGCATTTTCGATCAAGGCCTTCAATTCAGAATTTTTTTTATATACTTCTGATTTCTTTTTGAGAAAGAAAACCCATGTATACCTTGAAAAATCATCAATAAAAGTAAGGAGGTACCTTGATCCATTCATGGATGTTATAGGAATCATACCACTGATATCAAAATGTATCAGCCCCAATATGCTTGTAGCTTGGTTTTCCTTCCCCCGATCGAACTTGTGTTCAGGGTGTTTTCCAATCACATAGCCCTTGCAAATTCCCGTGGTTGCCTTGTTGACCAGGAGGCCTTCAACCATGGAGTCTTTTTGTAATTGCTGCAAATATTTGAAATTAATATGGCCAAACCTCTCATGCCATATCCTACTAACCTCATTTCCATGAGTTAGCAGAGCGGTGGGCTTTGCTTCTGCAACAAAGTGAGAGAACTCATAGGCTTTTGCACGATGGTTTGCAAGGCCTTTAGCAATGAGTTTCTCGGATGCAATTTCTGTTATCTCAACATCATTTGGGATGAAAGAGACTCTCTTAGGCATTCTTGTATGTGTCATTTTATATACACAAAGGAGATTTGCTGCTAGAGATGGTACATACAAAACATTAGAGGAAAAACCATTTTCTAGATCTACAGTACCTTGTCCTTCGGAAATGATGGTGGAGTCATCTCCCATGTGGATGGGGATGGATTTGCCAATATCCAAGGATGAAAAGGAGTATTTTTTAGCCATCATGTGGTTTGAAGCTCCAGAGTCAATCAGCAATGCTTTGGACTTTGAAGTGATTTCCATGAGGGCATGACCTTTCTCATGTTGCGGTTCCTGATCTTGGTGATCTCTCCTCTGAAAGCTCTGCAGAAGATTGATGTGATTCCTCTCAAGGAAAGAGGTTGATTCATCAAGATTTTTCTTCATGCAGGCATGTTTAGGGTGAAAACCCTTCCCATAGTAAGAACACTTGACTTTTTCTTTCCCATTGTGCCCTTTTCCTTTGTTCTTCCTTGAACCAAAAGATTCATCTTGCTGCTGGTTTTCAACTCTAGGCTTGGGAGCATCAAATTTAGTTTTCTGATTTTTCTGCTGCTTTCCTTTTCCCTTCAAATATTTGGGCCTTGAGACATGGAGGGCTTGATCACAGGAAGATCGGATGATCCCCATCTGGACAAGCTTGTCATGTTCATTAGTTAGGGACTCAATGAAGGCATTGAGTGTAGGCATCTTCCATCCAGGGGTTGTGAGCTTCCCCGCACGGAATGTAGAAACAAAAACTGAATAATGGAAAGGATGAGCAGATCATCCTCCTTCTCCACATTGCATTGCTTCAAGAGTAAAACAATATCATTGAACTTTGTAAAGAAATCATTCAGAGTCTCAAAATTGGAAGGTTGGAGAGACATGAGTTCATTTTCGAGTTGGTAAACTCTCAAGTCATCATGCTTTCTGTATAGATATTCCAATTTGTCCCATAGTTCTTTCGGTGTCTTCAAATTTGTAAGATGGAAGAGAAGGTCTTCGAAAATAGAGAGGCACAAGAAACCAAAGGCTTCACCCTTCTTGTTCAAGAATCTTGATTTTTATATGGCGGATCCAGGCTCAACTTCAGTGTCCATGGTGACTCTAAAAAGTTCTTTGGAGCACAACTGAATATCCATTTTATTTTTCCATTAGTGGAAATTGTATGGAGTCAAGAGATATGCTAAGGAGGCCATCTAGATGTGCTGTAGTGAATGCTTCACCTGTAGAAACCTAAAAATTAAAACAAAAAGGTAAAAATAAGGTCAGATAGCCTGCACATTCTAGGCTTTCATCACACCCAGCATAGTCAATCAAGAAATCTTGATCAACAAGTTATTTACTTGGGATATTGAGTGGTAAGCCTTGGCTTCTGGTGCAGTGCTAGAATTTTGAGCTATTGCTCACTTTTCATGGAGAAATCTGTCAAAAAGATTATGTTTGAGAGATAGATATTTGTCCCACCATATGCTATGACCATATTAATCTTGTCTATTGATCTAGGAACAAAGCATCAATATCATCAAAGAAAAATCAACAAATAACTCAGAAATGGTGTTAATCAGAACCAGAATGGTTTCCTCTCTGTATATTCAATAAAAATGAATGGTTACAATACCAATGTCAAGAAATAGCTTGAATCCATGAGGAATTCGAATACCTAAGGAGGCAATTAGAAATCATGAGTGAGTCTGGCTTAACTGACTCTTAGCCATTCAATCACACTCAGTTAACCACTTGGCCAAAACCCTAATTGACTCACCAAACCTAACTGAAGTCGGAGTGCAATAAATGACTGAATCTCAACTGAAGGAGATCAAACACATGTCATAGCAAGCCAACCATCAAGTGCTAGTGCTCCATGAATTCAATGAACCCTGATGAAGTTAACTGAAGCTGAACTGATCATCAGAAGTTGGTGGAGGTGCTTTTGTTGACTCTAGATCATTAAATGATATTAAATCATCATTAAATAATATATTTAATGAGAGGAGGCACCTTAACTGACTGGTTGAATTGATTGTAACCACCAGTTAGCAATTAGGTGCATTAATATCACTCAGATCACCCCTGGAGTGCTCCAGTTAGCCTCCTTGACTATAGGAGAAGGATAAGTTAGCCTCGTTGACTATAGGTAGGCGTGGGTGTGACTGGATGATGGAAATTAATGCTCCACTGATGTCAATTAATGTCAATTATACTTAGGATAGTTGTTTAAATAGGTCAATTTGACCAAAAAGAGTGTGTATGATGGAAAATGTCTCCAACAATTGGTTGTCTGAATTAGTGATCAGGGTTATAGAAACTGTATATCCCATTCTATTTTCGGATAGTGATTGGTTTTCCACTTGCCTTTGTTTAATCTCAGTGATTTTCTTTCATTGTGTCCGCCCAAGCTAGGGTTCCAAGTCTTCCTTAGGTGGTTGATCTTTGGTCTTATTAATCTGTTTACTTCACTTTTCTTACTTTATACAGTTAGTTTAATTCAAGCACACTCAATTTTTGTGCATTTAGGTGCATAGTAGTCTTTGAGCATTTTAAAAAGTGAAAAGAAAACATTTAGAAGCTCTTGCATTTGATTTGCATGCAATAGTTTTATTTTTAGTTTTTAAAATATAATCTCAAAAAACTACAAAAATATAGTCTTAGTGTTCTCTTTATCATTGCATTTTCATCAATTTACATTTACAAAAAGAAAAGAAGCTTGTTTTTTTTAGTGATATTTTACTTTGGAAGTATATACCTTTTCTTTTTATATTTCTTATCGAGTCAAAAAACATCATAGTCTTTCACTCCACTTGCCTTCTGAGTAAAAAATAGCCCTTAAAATGAACGCAATAATTAAAATCTATTAGTAATTTTTATTTTTTAGGGCCATACACCTACTAGATTAGGATAGACTTGTGGGATAGGAAGTGTAAGCTTCCCACAAGTATTAAAATTCAGACATATTGGACCAATCGATAGGTAAACCCTTCTCTTTATCGATAGTATTTGGGAAGCTCCTCTCAAATGGGAGTCAAGCACGAGGCTGCGTGGAGGCATTGGACTGAGAAGATAACCCTCTGATCCCTTGTTGAAACATAAATCAGGACTTTTACGCATCTGGGGATTCTATCCTAGACAGAGTTTTGGGCTCAGCTGCCCTTCCCATGCGTACAATTCAGGCTTACAACTGTCCACCCAGCTTGTTGGTATAGTTAAGGTAGCATCTAGTCTCTTGACATCTAGGGTTCATACCTAGGTAAACCGGAAGGCTATTTTTGGTTCACCTTAGACGGGCTTGAAAGGTAACCCTAGTTGAAAGTGTAGGAGGAAGGTGCGTAATTCCTCTGCTTATGCCTAAGAACCTCTTTAAGGACACCAAGTAACTGTTCTTCAGCTTTCTTTGGGAAAGAATATCTTTTACCCTTGCTGACTGTTGAGACTTTAGGAATTTTCATAGTGATTGCTTTGTGGTTTGTCTGTGTTTATCTGACCTTAGGGTTTGAATTGTCAAATTTACAATCATGGAGGACCAACCTATTAGAAGGTCATGAAGGTTGTAAAACCTTCCTCCTCTCATCACATTGGAACCTCCACCTCCACCCCAAAGGCAGACATTGGACACGGACGGTTCATTTGAACTGATAGGAGTAAGTGAAGCTCCAGGTGAACCAGAACTCAGGGCTAACCATTTTGATTTTAACACAATTGAGATAGAAGACTTGCAGGATGACGAGTTTGCAAGGAATTTTAATACACCCTTGACTGACATAAACGATCCTGTGATCGTCCAGGTTCGTCCTTTTGATCCACCCATGTTTGGTGTCCCTGTGGGCAGGATAATGTCTGTTGTGGGAGAAAATTCTTTTGTTTTCACCTCAACCACTCCAGCTGAAGGGGTACTACCTCCCCCGGTAAGTGCCCCTAGATCTAGCATACCTACTACGCCATTAACTCTAGCGAGTAGGGTGGTTCAACCACTGGTTCCAACAAGCATGGTAGGTGCTTTTGGTGGCATGGTTACTGGGATTCCTAGTATACCTATTGTTCCTTCCTCCTTCACACACACTACCCAGAGTGGTCTAGTAGGATCCTCGGCTTTTGTCCAAGGATTTCCTTGGAATGGGGGGCATATTCCCCCATCCACTCCATACATAGGCCCATCACCTTCTTATGTAGGAGTGTAGTTTGGAAACAATAACCCTTACGGGAAAGGTTTTTCAAACTCCGATATTGGCCTTATTCACAAGCTCTCCCTTTTCGTTGTTTAGAGGAGGGATACCTGCTCCTATTTTTCAAACCCCAGTTCGACTGGGGAGGTTGGAACCTCTTATACTGCACCTCCCACCCATAATCCTGTGGCTTACGAATGGAATCCGTTCCAAATTAACCCATCCACTTTGCAATCGGCGGTAGGGGGAAACCCCACCTTCACTTATGGGAATTTGGGGGCAAGTCCCTCTAATCACCATTTTGGCACTTTTAGTGCTCCGGTTCGAGCTAAGATTTCGTTCCTGTCAATGTTAAACTTGCCAGATTTGTCTAAATTGATGAACGAACCGGTGAGGCATGACCCCTCGTGGCCACCTATCCCCACCAAATTTCCATCGGACATCCCAAAATTCAAAAGAAAAGTTGGTGAAGATCCCGGGGCTCATGCCACCACTTTTCATTTATGGTGTTCTTCTAATTCGCTGAATGAAGATTCAGTTAGTTTGAGGCTGTTCCAAAGAACCTTAACGAGTATTGCAGCAAAATGGTACATTGAGTTTCCTTCTATTGCATTTAGTAGTTTTTGGGACTTGGCTAATGCATTCCTTAGCCACTTTCAGCTTCCAGTTTGATACGATTTTGGAACGGACTTGTTATCTACCTTCAGGTAGAACAAGGTTACCCATATCTTAGATCACATCCAAGAGTGGAGGAGGCAGAAGAGCCTTATTAAAGTCACTATTACTCTCGAGTTCTTACTAGAATGGTTCCTTAAATCATTATTGCATTAAATATATAAGGATATATCTACTTCAGGAGTGATGAATGAGGAAGAAGCTATCCTCAGGGCTCAGCAATTGGATTTGATTTATTCTCAATATGGGATCTTGTATGAGATTATTCCTTAGGCACCGATGCCTACCCACGATGCAAATAAACCTAAGCCTGGACCCCATGCCGATGGTGTGGTTGGGTCCGTAAACTCTCCCACTATAGAATCTTTGGCCAAACAGCTCCAACAGCTGTCTGTCAAACATTATACGGTGGAGGCAGCAAAGGTTGCCCCCTCATCCCAAAATGCAAATGTTTTTGCATAGACCTCTCAGAAGCTAAATCAGTAGCCCGGTGGGAATAAGAAGAGAGGAAAGAAAGGGGAGGGAAATCAAAACAAGCAGAAACCTGTAAATAGTGCTGATGGGGGAAAGAAAGAAAAGAAAAAGGTGAAATTATCGTGTAATTTGTGCCATGAGGATCACCTCACCCATCTTTGTCCCCTTGTGGAACAAGCCCAGAAGATGCTAAAAGCTCAACAACCGGCTATCCTGAAGCATACATGTCCCCAAGGGCAGAATTCAGCTTCAACTTCTAATGTAGCAGGGGGGACTCCAAATGCCCCTGACCCCAATTATATCAACATGGTTTGGTCTTCAACTTTGCTACAGACTAGGAATAAAAACTATGAAAAAGAGACTTCTGAGAAGAGTAAGTCTATAGGTGAAAATTCTAACCCTCTCACGATTGAGAAGCCTGCTGAAACTATGCCTAAGATACCGAAATGTGTCTTTAAGAAGACCTTGCATAACCCTAATGCTAGAGTTGCTTCAAACTACTCTGTGGTCGAAGACTTGGCCCAAACCCCTTGTGCAATGTTAGCTTTAGAGGTGTTACAGAGTTGTCCCACCCAGCGGGATGCACTCTTAGCAGCCTTAGGTAGAATGGACTTGTCGAGTCTCATGGCGAAATTTCACTTGTCTAATATTAAACTTCACCTACCTTACCATGTAGCTTTATCAATAGATGTCATCCATGGTGGAAAGACCATTGGAAGGGAAGTTGTTGATGAGGGTGCTTCTACATGTGTTATGTCTTTATCATGTTGGAAAGCTCTCGGATCCCTAGAGCTGGTCCCGTCAAACACTCTGCTTACTGCTTTCGACAGAAGGTCATTTCATCCGCATGGTATCCTACTAGCTTTTGAAATTAAGCTGGCAGGGAAAGCGGTGTCTGTTGAGGTGGAAGTGATTGATGCACCTTTGGACTATAATTTGCTTTTGGGAAGAAGCTGGACTTATGCCATGTCTACTATCGCATCAGCCGTCTTTCGGGTGGTAGTGTTTCCACATGAAGGGAAGTTGGTTACTGTTGACCAACTCAATTTTACTCAGAAAGGCCACATGAATTCTAATGAGTCCACTGTGCCATTGGTTGATCAGGTGAAACCTGCTACTGAGAGCTTGGGGGCTGGCATACACATTATTGATGGGCACATTTGATCTTCCAGCTCTGATTAACTATATAGGTTCTCACTAGTGTGGGGAAGTCCATACCCACAGTTGTTGATAGGACTGATCCGTGGGTTCTCCCTTCCCCCCATGAACCGGAAGTGCCCTTATTGGCAGTGGAAGTGACTTACCAAGCTATCACTCAAACCACTGTTGATCCCATTCCAGACCCTCTCACAGTCTCAGAGGATCTGTAAGAAGTCTATTTTCCTACTTGGGCATAAAACTCTTTGCATTCTACGGATTGTTTATATATGGTTTTACCTTATAATGAATCCATTCTGGAAGCCATGTGCAGACATTATAAGATCTGGGAAGATCTTCATCATCGATCCTATTTTCTTCCAGAGCTAAGTAGGATAGTGAATCAAGAGTTCCATATGAGACTGGCAGATGATGTTGATATACCCATCAATCCCTTACCAAGGGAAGGAATGTTTGCTGAGGGGAATATGGAAAATATTTCCGCTATTATCCCTATCAACATCTCTATAAATCCTGACGTTGTGGAAAATATACATATCAGTGCAAACTACTCTCCTAAGGAGATTGCAATCTATATGTCCTTGTTCAAGCAATTCTGCGACGTTTTTGCCTGGTCATAAGAGGAGATGCTAGGCATTGATCCATCTATAGTTGGCATGAGATCTGAACATACCCTAATGCTAAACCTGTTCGGCAAAAGTTGAGACCCGTTAACCAGCGTAAAGCGGCGGCTATGAAGGCTGAAGTTGAAAAACTATTGAAAGATAGTTTTATTTATCCCATCTCTCTAGCGGAATGGGTATCCAACCCAGTTCCTATTGATAAGAATCAAGGGACCATACGCATCTGTAACAACTTTTGATATTTGAATAAAGCTTGTCCTAAGGACAACTATCCCATGCCATTTATAGATCAAATTATAGATGCTTGTGCGAGAAGTGAAGTTTTCTCATTTATAGATGGTTTCTCCGGATACAATCAAATTCAAATAAAACCGAAAGACCAACATAAAACTGCTTTCATTTGTCCTTAGGGTACCTTCGCATACAAAAAAATTCCCTTCGGATTGAAAAATGTTGAGGAAACCTTTCAATGGGAAATGAACTTTGCCTTCCATGGTATCAAAGCCATTGTCGAACCTTACCTTGATGATATACCTGCACATTCTCGTAATAGGATTGACCATCCAGATCACCTAAGGTTAATATTTGAGCGATGTGGATACTATAAGATCCGCTTGAATCCCCACAAGTGCGTGTTTTGTGTCAAGTCATGGAGACTACTTAGATTCATTGTTTCTAATAGAGGCATTCAGGTGGATCCGTTAAAAGTAGAGGCCATCGTAAATTTGCCTCTTCCTCATTCTATCAGGAAACTTCAGAGCCTACAGGGAAAGTCCAATTCTCTTCAATGTTTCATTGCAAACTATGCCAATATTACCAAGGGTTTCATGCGCCTACTAAAACAGGACACCCCATTTGTATGGGATGAAACTGCACAACTCGCTTTCAAGGCATTGAAAAAAGATTTGTTGTCGGCACCTTTACTGCGTTTGCCAGATTACTCTAGGGATTTTATATTGTATCTAGCTGCATCCGAGTCGACCATTGGGGTAGTCCTGGTCCAGGAGGACGATAAGCTCCAGGAGCATGTCATTTACTATCTTAGCCGTGCTTTAGTCAGACCTGAACTCAGGTACTCCCACGACGAGAAATTGGCCTTAGCAACTGTCTATGTTGTTCAGAGGTTATGTCACTACATTTTACTGAGGACTAAAACTATAGTGGCAGATGTTAATCATTTTCAATATCTTTTGTCACGACGGATTGTTGTGGGAAAATTTAACAAATTGATAGTAACACAACTACATTTTGACCAAAAATCCGACGGCCGTATTGTCGGATTTTCGACACCTCCCTGTCGCATGTACGCCACTATGAATTTTTTTAAGCGTCGGTGTATTTTCGTCGATTATCCGACATCTTTCCAATCCGTCGGTTAAGCGACAGCTCAGTTTACTGTCGGTTAAATGTAAATCATTGGTTATCTGACATCTAATTCATATTAAAATTTAAACATAAGCGTCGGTTAAGCGACAGTCTAGCGACGGTTAAGCCACGGTCTAGCGACGGTTAAGCGATGGACTAGCGACAGTTCACCAAAGAAACCCGTTTATTAACCGACGAAGTATGAAAATTGAAACGTCGGTTAAGTGACGGTATTGAAATTTAAAAAAAAAAATCACCTATAGGTCGTCGCTTAACCGACGGAGTATGAAAACAGAGACGTCGGTAAAGCAACGGGTTTAAAATTTAAAAAAAAAATCACCTACAGGCCGTCACTTAACCGACGGCTATAAGCGTTTTAAAAAAAAAATACAAATGCCTTGACATGTCACAACCTCGTCATGAAAGTATTGCTTCATTGCATCTACCTAATCCATATAGAGATCCCTAAATGCATCTTGATTTACAATTGAAAAACAAATGAAATTAATTTTATTAATGTCTAGTAATGACCAAAGAAAGGTCAATGGAACTCAATAATGGAAACAAAATGGGACATAGAACAAAGTAATGCCACTTTTCTCTATCAGGCCATCATAAATGGATACAAAATGAGAAATACATCATGGCACTAGAGAGAAGGACCTGTTGTGCCAACCCCATTGAGTTCCAAAGAAATAATTGTTGTAATTGGATCTGTATCACTTTCCCGATGGTGCGGCTCATCAAAATACATTTTTAAGAATAAAAAATGTTGATATTGCATAAATGAAAGTACCATGTTGACATCAATGCACATCCGAGAGTACCATCTGGCAGTGCCATTTAACATCTTATCAATTCGCTAACCTTCTCTTACAGTTATATAAAAGCCTAAGTGAAGATCCATCACTCCATCAGCATAACACACCATGGGTGCTCCATAATCTGGAGTGAGTGCAATTGGTGCATGGTCTGCAATTATGGAAAGCACAAATGTTACATGTGCCATAATCTGAACTATATGCTCAGATCATAAAGTTGCCAACTGATGCAGTACACAATTAACTGCTGATAAATAACATGCATAGTGTTTTGCAAGGGATACTCAATACTTGTCCATCAAAGTAAACAGCAGATAAAGTCAATATCAAGCAAGGAAACTGTATAATGAATATAATGAATACAATAGTATAAATTATTGAACAGACATCCAACCCCTAAAATATTTGTCCAACTTCTGAGTGTAAAATAATTCCTTCCTTTGCAGGAAAATAATTGGCAAAGAAAGGCTTTTAACAAGTGGAGTGATTTGTGGGACAACAACACAGGCAAGTGACTCTCTTGGCAAGGTCTTAATCATTCTCAAAGACTTCAGGCAGTTGACCAACCTGCTTCTAGTGCATTATGTCAGAAAATTCCATAAGATTGTATGTTCAAGCTGAGTTTGGATATTAGTGGACCCATTTGGAAGGGGATTGGAAATGGTCTTATGGGAATCCATTTATGGGACTACCAAACCAAGGAACTTTATGACAAGTGCCAGCAAACTTGTTTACTAGTTGATCATCTTAACAGGAAGTGGAATGTTCACAATCAAAAATCAAGGTGTCACGTCACTCACAATATTTGGAACTCCCATCTCAAGTTCTTGGATGGTTGGTTCTCCAATGTCCATAACTATTTAGCAATAAAGAATCAATTGCATCTGATTGCACTAACAACTGACTATTGTGTTGTTTGTCACAACCCTGAAACAGTTAAGTATGTATTCTAGAATGATAAAGTGGTCAAAGAATTCTGGGCTTGGTTTGCTGTTGAGTATAATGTTCCCCAATGTTGCACGACTCGGACTCGGCAAAGACTCGGCTGGCATGTGACTCGTCGACTCGGGAAAGACTCGGGACAGACTCAGGATGGAGGTGTTGTCTATGACACTATGCATTTGAACATGATTGGAATTTCTTCAACGAACCCTCAAAATCCATCCGAAACCTATAGGTTAAACTTTTCCCAGTCGTGTGACTTAGCCATGTGGTCTTTTTTCCTGGCGAGTCTTTCCGAGTCCGAGCGAGTTTATGGCGAGCCTAACTGAGACTTGGAGAGTTTGATGAGTGTACTGAGCTGGATGAGTTTTCCAATGAGTATCTGGTGATTACTCGTTTTGGGTGTTGACTCGGGCAGACTCGCGAGTACCCGCGAGTCTCCAACGAGTCGTGCTTCACTGATGTTCCCTTTATTTCTCCTCTACATTGTAAAGGTGTGTTTGGGAGAAAATGGATGATTTGGCAGGAAAATGAGGACTATATGGAATGTGATTCACCAGACAGGAAATTCTTTCTTTTGGAAACAACTTTGTCAGGCAACTTTTCATGGGATTAACACTTATTCAATTTGAAATAAGTTTCTATATTTAGATCAGATATGGCTAGTTTCTATATTTAGACCAGATATGGCTATCGCGCTATCAGCCAGGATCACCATTTTTAGGAAAGATGTAGATAATCTTCAATTCAGAACCAAATCCAATTGCTAGATCTCCTTACTTATGTAGACAGGGAGCTCTTGTCAGGCCTATTTTTGGCTCCTAGATGTAACAATTTTGATGTACATGTAACTTGATTTATAATATAATATATGTGGCATTTTCAAAACACAAGAACACAGTCGGCTGTGTCATGTCTACTACAAAGAAATTCCACACAAAAAGATAAAGAGTGGAATTTGAAGGCAGTCCTCCTTTCAAGTTTTATTTTCATACCTTCCAACTTATATGCTATGCTCCCCTTGCTATTTAGTTATAACTATAGAACTACCTTAAAATCACATGTTTTCAATTGGCTAACAAACAGGATCTAGGTTAACAATGGGTGGAATTTGTTGTAGAATGATCCCAGGAACAATCCCAGCAAAGTCATGAAAAGCATACAAAATACAGGTAAAAAATTCAGTGTGGATTATTCTGATGCCTTTGCACTAATATAGGTAACACGTTTACCAATGACCATACACTGTTTCATTAAGGAGAAATAACATTTTTTTCTAAGTACTCCTTACATGGTTAAGAGCCAATTATAAAAGGTAAAACCTAACCATTATGGGATTATATAGAAAAAATTATTTTTCTACCTCTTTCTTTCCATTCTTGGTAATAAGAGATGCATTTGGAGAAGTTAATTCAGACCAGACAATTATAATCGTACCTAAAAAACTGTCTACCTTACTAATCTGCAAAGCAAAAATATAACACAGATATGCTAATATTAAAGGTCAAAGAATCAAGAAAACGTGCCTCCTTTGATAGACTGCTTATAGATTCTTTGATCCTTGAAGTTGGATAAGACAACTACATCTCCTGAGATAGTAAATGCACCTCCACCATATTCATGTACTAAGGTCCTAACATTAAATCCAACCAGGGTGATATCTTCATGTGCACCTCCTACATCTGCAGCCTCCCTCACTAAAACTGACCGTCTGAACAAGATCCATGAAACTATGAG
>LPNX010731113.1:32184-45713 GCA_001517045.1 Pseudotsuga menziesii | reverse complement strand
TACAATTTAATTGATTTTCAATTGTATCAGTTTAGGCATAGCATGTCTAAAGGTAATCCTTATCTGTAGCTGCCAACAATACTAAAGGATCTATCATAATCTGCTTAAGCAAGTATGATTACTTCTGTAAAAATATTTAGCATTTAGGACTACAAATTCTATTTCAAAAATCAACAAGAGAGACTGAAAGGTGAGGCATACAATAGAGAATTTCTTCAAAGCTGGAATTTAAAGCATTCGCCAGATAAAGGGAAGGTGGTGAGTGCAGACTGATATATGACAAGTTTAAATGGTCATACCATTAGATGAATTAATATAATGTTTTATTTTGTAAGACTTATATCCTAAGGTTGTCAACTGGGTCAATCTTGGGTGGTTAAAAGGACAAGTCGTTATCCTCCCCACCCAGGTTCAAATCCCACTTATGATATGTTTGCCCCTTATGGGTTGATTGGGCTGGCAAGGTACCAACAATCTACTCTTACATAAGAGCTTCAAGTGGGATGAGATGTTGCTTGTTAAAAAAAAGATAGATAGCTAAGGAAAAGAGAAATTTTTCTCTGCTAGGTTTTTCCTAATCAATCGACAGCAATGCTCTCTGTTATCCCCTTGTTTTGCAAAGGATTTCCACCTAGATCTTCCAGGAAATCCATGGGGTGACCTGGGCACAAAAGAGCCAGCCTGGGTTAATTTTCTTGGCTGAGAATGAATACTAGGTTGAAAATTGCTCTAAAACTCAGCTTTTGAAGCCATTTGTGGATGGAAGTAGCACTAAACAGTCATAAAATTACCCTAAATCAATTTTGGGAAGTAAGCTCTTTCAAGTTTGGATGTGTTCTTGGCAGCGGTGAAAATAGATAGATAGCTAAGGAAAAGAGCTTCAAGTGGGATGAGATGTTACTTGTTAAAAAAAAGATAGATAGCTAAGGAAAAGAGAAATTTTGAAAATTGATCTAAAACTCAACTTTCGAAGCCATTTGTGGATGGAAGCAGCACTAAACAGTCATAAAATTACCCTAAATCAATTCTGGGAAGTAAGGAAGCAAGTTTGGATGTGTTTTTGGCAGCGGTGAAAATAGATAGATAGCTAAGGAAAAGAGCTTCAAGTGGGATGAGATGTTTGTTGTTAAAAAAAAGATAGATAGCTAAGGAAAAGAGAAATTTTCCTTCCTAAGAGATATAGGTTAACTCTTGTCACAACCTCGTCATGAACCTTTCATTCATCTCACACCAGAGGAGACTCCTCTGAAATTCAAAACTCTCAACAATATTATTCATCTTGCACCATTGTATCTCTTCACTACTTATTAACGTCATCCACAGAATATGCTGCTAAAAGTATAATATTTTAAGGCTGAAAATTTTCAAAAATGAGAGAAGTTGTGTAATGTCCCAAATTTTGCATTGGATCACAATGGCCAAATCACATTTTCAATATTCATGAAAGTTATCAAAGGGATGCTAAAAGTCAAATAATTGCCAAGGAGGAAAATCACTAGTTTCCTAGGTTGGAGGTGGAAGCTTTGAGATTTCGAATAAGGGGGATAATAAATGATGTTTAGACATTAGAAGAGGATAAATATTTAATAATGTAGCTTATTAAATAAATATAAGAGAAAATTGAAATGGCTATGGAGAATGGAGACACATGGAGACTATGGGGCCCACTCAAGCTAGAATTCCTATGTTAAATGGCATCCTCCTCTTGTAATTTCGAATCTATGGGAATATTAATGTTTTGGGATGGATTATAAGGTTAATATACTTTTCCATATACTTCATAGGTCAAATTTGGGATGAATTGTAACTTACATGGGAGAGGAAGAGCCAAATGGGAGTTTCATCCACACTTGGCTATATTCCCCTTACATTTATGACATCTATGACAGCAATGATGGAGATTATATGAAAGTTATGACACAAGTCAGATATGAATGCTGACATACTGACATAGTGACATTTAACGGACTGAATAGAGCATCTTAGAGGTCGAATTTGGGGAGTTGGAGAAGGACAAGAGGATCCTACTCAAATTTGGGAGAAGAGAGAAGGTGAAGAGAGAGGCCACATGGAATAGCATGAGAAAAATTTCAGGACTGAATAGAGCATCTTAAAGGTCAAATTTGGGGATTTGGATAATTCCAAGAGGCTCCTACTCAAATTTAGGAGAAGAGGGAAGGTGAAGAGAGAGGCCACATGGCATAGCATGAGCAGACACACCAATTCGAATTGTATTTGGTTTATGGATGGATTTGGAACCTTAGAAGACTAATAATTTTTATAAAATACAGGGATCATACATGACAATAATCTTTTTTTCATTTGTGAAATTGTCATTTGTGAATTGTGAGAGCTAGTGGATGACTAGTTTTCTTGCTTAAGGCAATTTCGAGGGTGAAAGATTCCCATCCTAGTTGGTGTTTGGAAATGCCACTCAGGAATTTAATGGAGGTTTAATTGAGTCTTATTTTCATGTGAAATCTACATTAATTTCATGGACATCTCAATATCAGCGTGTTCTTCCATTCATCTCAAGTTTTATCACCATATTTCAGCTCTATGGAGTGAGGCGCACTTGGTGAGATATTCATCTCTTTGAGGGATATTCTCTTGCTCCAGTATTTTGTATTTTGATTTAAATTCTCTTTTATTTAAGTTCAGAAATATATCAGGTAGAAAATCCAATATATCTCATGTATTATTATCCAATATTGAAGAAACAATGCCATTTCCCCAATACCTTGTTGTAAACTCTTGCAATCATGATGGAATCGAATGTAGGTGTGAAAAATGTATGATTTATGAATGAATTAAATGTAATTAAAGTATATTATGGTTTTAATGGTCTATAACTGAGAATTTGTGGCCATTGGGTCGAATTTCATAGCATTTGGGGAAAACTACATCTCATTTCCCCAAGGGTCCAAAACTAGTTTTTTATATCTGATTGAAGGAAGTGATAAAAGCCATGGGAGTTTGATTGGTTATGAATATGAGTCTCTAATAATGTATTATACACATACCCTGATTCAATTTTATAATTTGAGTGAGTTTATGTACATTTGCGAAGCCATTCCGGCAATTACCTGGGAGGATTTTGAGCCCCAAAATTGCTAGTAAATTCACCTATCTTATTCAGAATTTTATATAGACTTTCAGAAATCATTGGAGGAAAATAATACATCCCTGAAAACATTAATTAATTTATTATATCATTCATACACCTTTTCTAAATATTTGGGAGCAATTGGGCTGATTTGGAGACCAAGACACTAAAACTAGTCAAGAGCCAAAAATTGCGAAAAAATTGAAAAATTGGGCATTTTAATAAAATTCCAAAAAGGGGACATTACAGTGGTATCAAAGCATGATCTTGGAACCTGAGGTGGTTTGATATTTATGAGTACAATAATTCATGGACCACCATTATATACTGAAATCCAAAAGTGCTTTTGTTGAAGAGGAAAAAAAAGTAGGAGAAGAAGGCAATTTTTTTGGAAACTATGACTAGGGATGAAAAGGGAACCTCATATGATGGTAAGGAGATAACTGTTAGATTTTTTATTATTGAAGATAGAATTATCTTAGGATATTTAACTGAGAGACTAAAAAGCACAACAATAAAACACAAGAGACAATAGACACAAATATTTTCCTCGGGGAAACCATAGAGGAGAAAACCCCACAACTTCCTCAGAGATAGAATCAACACCAAAAGTAAAACCCAAAAATAGTAAGATGATCTCCTGACAGTGGTAGTCTCTTTCTCTGATCCCAACTTCTTCTCTCTCACTCATGCGCCCTAGTGAGTGAGTTTGTGTGTGATAAATAGAGAGTCTCACTCTCTATTTATATTCTTTCGTTCACTTAACCTTTAAATCTGTTATGTAGGATCAAGTAATACTAACTCAATTATGTAGGATCAAGTAACCACAACTGGGGTACTAATGACCTGAATTACATTAACTCACCTAGGTCTGACTTCTCTAGGAGATTCTAATAACCCTAGTTCCCCACAACTGTGGGGACTTTAACCCTTGATCAATAGGAGGGTTACCCACAATGAATTTACATGACTTGTTTACATTATTGAATCTCTTGATAGGAACATCGGGGCATGACATGACTCAAATACATTATAGAGACTTCCCAGAATAAGCATTGGGGTACAATACATAAGATATACAAGTGAATACATTCTGAAGTTACAAATACATCAACACTCCCTCTTAAGTAGGAAGGTATTCTCTCGACATAATTTATCAACACAAGTCTTCTTCATTGTATCATCTGGATCATCATAGATTTCTCATCGTCTTCATCTTTAATTCATCTTCATCTTCAATTCATATTCATCTAGGTCTGGATCATCACTCAATCTGGATCATCATCATTGGATTTGTATCATCACTCAATCTGGATCATCACTGCTGGATCATCAGTGGTCATCATCACGGGTGCTATCTCTTGATTCTTCTCATCACAGGAAGTTCTATAGAGCCAGCCCTTTTTCATGTTGGTTGTAGGCCTAACCTCCAAGTAGGTCTTCATCTTCTTCAGCACTTATATCTGACTGAGTCAGAAAGGACCGCCCAACACTTACATCTGACCATGGTCAAAAAATCATCACAAACCATGACAGAAGGATCAGTACTTTAATCTGACCATGATAGGAAACTCATCACACATCCTATCAGAAAGGCTCTACACTTACATCTGACCTTGATAGGAAAATTGTCACACATCATGTTAGAAAGGATCTGTACTTACATCTGACCATGATAGGAAACTCATCACACATCATGTCAAAATGGCTCTCAATCCCAGACTAAAATTCCTGGTAACTGACCAGGTGCCTCCATTCTCCCACAGAATAGCTTCTCAACAATTAAGATAAGCTTCAGTCCCAGACTCAAATTCCTGGTAACTGACCAGGTGTCTCCATTCTCCCAGAGAATGTCACCTCAGCACTTAATCCAAGCTTTAGTCCCAGACTGAAATTCTTGTTAACTGACCAGGTGCCTCCATTCTCTCAGAGAATGGAATCTCATCACTTAAGTTGAGCTTCAGTCCCAGACTGAAATTCCTGGTAACTGACCAGGTGCATCCATTCTCCTAGAGAATGGCATCTCAGTACTTAAGCTGAGCTTCAGTCCCAAACTAAAATTCCTGGTAACTGGCTAGGTGCCTCCATTCAGAGAATGGAATTCAGTGCTTATATCTGATCATGTGAGAACACATCTCATAGTCACCTCAGAATGGCTCAGCACTCACATCTGACCATGGAAGGAACCAATCCTCTCACCATGACAGAATGGCTCAGCCCTTACATATGACAATGGAAGGAACCAATCCTGTCACCATGTCATAATGGCTCATGGACTCATCACTTCCCCTTGGAGGGAACCTCGATCTGGAGAACACCAAGCTTCTCCCTGAAGTATTCAAACTTCACTCTGTCCAATGGATTAGTCAACACATCAGCTATATGTTCGTCCATTACAACATACAGGAGCTTCACTGCTCCTCTCTACACCATATCCCTGATATAGTGATATTTGATCTCGATATGCTTCGACTTGTCATGGAACACCAGGTTATCATACAACTTCACGCAACTCTAGTTGTCACAATATATACAAGTAGCATCCAAATCAAGATCAAATAAATCAGATAGTAGCTTCCTCATCCATAATGCCTCACAACTAGCTGAACAAGTCGTGACATACTCTGCTTTAGCTGTACCTAGTGCCACATAGGACTGCTTCCTCCTAAACCAAGAGATCACACATGATCCCATACTAAAGAAGAACCCTGAAGTTCTCTTCCTATTGATGGAACTTCCTTCCCAATATGAATCAACATAACCTTCCAGGTTAATATTCTGATCAGTCTCACACTTGAGCCCATAATCAACTCTACCCCTCAGGTACCTCAGAATATGCTTTGCAGTAATCAAGTGAACATGTCTCGGATCTGTCAGGAACTGGCTCAAGGTGTTCACAGCAAAGAAAATATCTGGTCTCGTATTTGTCAGGTACATCAAGGACCCAATCATCTGACAATACATCGTAGCATCAGCCACTTCTGATGAAGCATCACTCAATAGCTTCATATTCGATGCCATAGGTGTGGTCATGGACTTACAATCCATCATCCCGAATTTCTTCAGGGTCTCTACCACATACTTCCCTTGTCCCAGGGAAATTTCATCTGCATTCTGCCACACCTCCATGCCTAGAAACTAGTGCATCATATCCAAGTCCTTCATCTTGAACTCAGCATCAAGTCTCCTTATTGTAGCTTTAATGAGTTCCTCTTTTCTGTTAGGAACAAGTCATCGACATATAACACGAGCATCGCTGGTATTCTGCCTTCAACCTTGAAGAAAAGGTTGGAATCCACTTTACTCCTAGTAAATCCTAGAGCCATCAGTAAGTTGTCAATCCTGTCGTACCATGTCGAACCTCAGGATCTTCTGCAGTCACTCCCTCTGAAGCAGAGTATCATTCTCCCTCTGTCTTTCATACTCTGTGCTTGAAACATTCTATACCGGACTGACAAGTAGCTTCCTCTGCTACTAATATTCTATGTATCTATCTAGGGTCATTGGATACCAAGATCTTGTATATTGAAAATGTTCTTCTCACACCCATCTATGAGCTTGTCACTACTACATTTCGACCAAAAATTTGACGGCCGTATTGTCGGATTTTAGACACTTCCCTGTCGCATGTATGGCACTATGATTTTTTTAAGCGTCGGTGGATTTTCGTCGGTTATCCGACATCTTTCAAAACCATCGGTTAAGCGACAGCTCAGTTTACCGTCGGTTAAATGTAAAGCATCAGTTATCCGACATCTAATTAATATAAAACTTGAAACAGACCATCACTTAAATGACGCTAATGACGTCGATTAAGCAACGGTTAAGCGACGGCTACACGACGATAATGGAAACATAAGCGTCGGTGAAGCGTCGGATAAGCGACGGTAATGAAAATGTAAGCGTGGGTTTCTCGACGGGTAAGCGACAGTTTAAATGATGATAATGAAAACATAATTGTTGATAAAGCATCACTTAACCGACGGATATTATTGTTTTTATAAAAAAATCGCTTAACAGACCGTCACTTAATTGACGAATATTAGTGTTTTTTAAAAGAAATCGCTTAACAGACCGTCGCTTAACCGACGGATATTAGTGTGTTAAAAAAAAAAATACAAATGCCTATTCTTTAGAACTTTAAGGTATTTATCTAACATCAAAATACTATTAAAATAATTTCGAAGGAGATGACTAAGGGTCTGCCCAAGTATGAAAAAAATGCCAAAATTTAATTTCCATATGGTCGTTGGTTTTTGCAAGGGGTGCTATTTGAACATTACACTTCAAATACCATCCAACAAGAGTGTTGACAATAAAAGCAATTCTTTATTTTACCTAAGAGTAGATAAACCCCTTAAAACCTTTGAATTTGACGATCAAAATGAAATACTTCTTCTGGTTTACTAAGAAATCCTTGCAAACAAAATTTCAAAATGAATCTAATAGATTTGATAACAATCCTTGTAAACAAAATTATGAAGTGACCAAAATCTCTATAGGCCAAAATTCTGAAGTGACCAAATTCTGAAGTGACCAAACCTCTATAGGCCAATTTCTATCCCAAGAAAATTATGAAGAAATAATGAACATAAATTATGAAGAAATAATGAACAGCGTACCAAATCAAAATTGATGAGAAAATTGTGATAAATTATACCGGATCTCCTCAAAATTAAATAGAACTGACCAAAATCTATACAAACACAAATAATCGCTTGGCTACACATTAATTATTCATTGTTGAAGTCATCAAAACCACGATAGCCCCTATTGGCACAAAAAGTCAATTTCAATAAACATTCTGAGCAGTTGTTTGAAACAAGCAGAGTTGTTGATCAGAGAAAATCCACTTTAGATCAACAACTATATACGATGCGAAGCAAGCATCTGCAATAATATCAAGTTAAATCATTTTTGTTATGATTAAATCGTACAACAACGCAAGTGATATTGTCTGCACTTCCTTTTGCAAAGGCACTTTCAGTCAATTTCCTAGTAGCAGCTTCTGGATCTTCAATTGATTTAACAAGTGAAACTGCTTCCTGCATGAACATTCACAACTGACAGTAATGAAATACATTTTTCATAGGAAGAAGCCATCTAAATAACCCCTTGGGAATAAAGCAATAACCAAAAGAACATGAGGGTCAAGGAAACATCCATGATGAGAAGAGACATTTTAGAAGCGAAAACGCTTGGATCATTAATAATAAATTACACAACATAACACAAATCAGAAGCTAACCTCATTTGAGATTACATCCCAAAGTCCATCACTTGCTATAACCAAAAATTCCACATCATCTTTAATAATTTCTTCCTAAAATTTTTGGAACGTGGGAATTAGCAGTTTCTGCCTTTACAAGGTGCAGTAAAGTAATCTAGAGTACTTCTAAAATGAAAAGACAATTATTTTTTTTACCAGCAATGGAAATTCAAGTCAAATGAAAGTTGTGCCCTACTATGTATATATGTTGAATAAATGAATTTTACCTAAATCTTGGGTTCTGCAACAACAAAGCGTTTCAGCAAACGGTTACCAAATGCATGAGATACTGCCAGCATGCCTCCTACCCTCCATGTTCCTGGAAGGACAGGAACCCCAATCGTCCATATTAGCTGATTTTTTCCATTAAGCTCTAAGCTCATATCCAAATGTTGCATTTTATAATTCTCTTATTGCTCGTGGAAATATTGTATAATAAAGTTCATTCTCCAAAAGCATTATTTTAGAGTACCATCCTAAAATTAGCAGCCAGTCATTAGTGTTATGCATTTCTGAATCTTATAAGAAAAATTACAATCATTACCAGCCCACATGACATTGCCTCCAGCTTTCTCAATGCGCTGGCGTTCGTCGCTTCTATTTGGCTTGTGATCCTCAGAAAGAGGAATGGATGCATTTAGTATACAACAGTATCAATGGCTAAGAAAATCACCATTCAAACCATATTTTGAACAAAAAAAATTACCAGTCCTGCCCCTCTTCCATTCATATCTTGTAATAATAGAAAAGAAATGGAAATAAAAGGCATGCATTCATGATTTGCAGAATTCCAATCAACTACTTTCATCAAAAGTTTGCATTATCTGATCAAATTAAAATAAGGAGTAGTTTATTAGCATTACACGTGAGTAGTGACACACATGTTGACACGTCTCTTCCACCTTGGGCTGTAAAAGCACCTCACCTCTCTTGGTGCAATGAATGTGAAGAGGATACATCTTGTATCAAATATTTTCTAGCTAAGCTCAAGTTGCAGAAAACAAAATTGAGTGATAGTTTGTTTGGACATGACTTGTCCTCATTTTGAAGTGTGCAAAACATAACCCAATTCTAAACATAAGCAAGTCCCCAAATAAAATTGACCCAAAATTCAAAGTGTTAACAATACGAAGACAAAATTCTATTATAGAATGGAACATTAACATAAATCATTTTCTTTCCATTAACTCGGAAAAATGTTAAAACACACTTAATATGTTCATAAATGAAAGGATTTTCCAAAACAGATACTAAAATGCAAGCTCAGGTAAAATAAAGAAACAAATATGGTCCCAACAGCAAACCTTGTAACCACATTGGCAAGGCTTTAATTGCCTATCAGTCAAGTCCATTTCCTCTGCACAAAGTGGACAGATATTTTCCCCGTCATCATTCACAAAGTCCATGCTGTGAGTAGACAAAAATATTGCGCCTCTTTACCTTGATTTTCTAGAGTCAAATGTCAAGTATTATCTGTGAGTTGAACTGAAGAATCAACAAAAGATGCACCATTCTACATTTGCCTTTCTGAAACTTTGAAACAACAAAATATACACCAGTTGGAGTAAGAATTGTGCAGGTGTAGAGGCACACAAGTTTTTATAGCCAAGGCATAGCAGCAATGTGTTGTTTGCCATCTCACACTTCCTCTCTAATTCTGTTGGCATACTGTTTAGTTTGAACTACAGTTTGTGAATTCTGAGGAACTTGCCAATTATATATTGTACTTGTTGATCTCTGGAATTTGAATGATACCTTGAGTTGTATCCTTATGCAACAAGCACTAAAGAAGATTGATTGTTGTTTACAAAATTTGAATAAGTTTCAAAATAAATGTACAAGGAAGTCAATATACAAAAGCCGTCAAGAAGAAATGCCCTTCCACACTACTACCATGCAGCAAATACAATTCGTTGCAAGAAAAATGATCCAAGGGCAGGCAATTTGAGGACATGATACAATCATCATGCTTATTTTTTACATGTGGCCTGATCATGCAAGAAAGATACCTGACTAGATACGAGAGCAAATCCAAGACCAAATATCAAAACCAAGTATGTAAAAGCAAGCAATTTAAATCAACAAGATGCGTCATATGAGATTCCATCCATATGATTTTTTTCAAAAATCAAGATTCCTCTTTTCTACAATAACTATAGTGTGAGGCAACAATGGATCAGTTCAAGATATTAGTTTAAGCTGTAAAACATAAACCACTAATCAAGGTCAAATATAAATGTTTTTTGAGAATTTGGGATAAAATTAGCATGAGTAGTACACTTATATTTCAAGGAGTGTACTTCTGACTTCGATACCTGCAAATATGACATGCAAGTGATTCACCTGATTTCAGGAATGGCTTGACAAATTATAGATTTTCAATTTTTAAATCAAATTTAATGCCAGGTAATCCAAGGGTATACTGTGGATTGCACCCCTTATTACTATACACAAGGATAGAAAAGAGCACAGAACCACTTCAGAAAAAGTTGGAAGACACGAATAGCAAAAAATGAAGGGTCTCCCCATGTAAGGCAATGCCAAGAGGACCCAGAGGCCAAGTTTCCTTGTTGTAGTGAAGTATTGTTGTGCTAAGACCCAAGAGAGAACTGTTGCAGCCTCCAGGAATGAAGAAGAGAATCCTGACCATGAGGACACCAAAGGTAAGAGGCATGAAACCTCCATTAATGGCATGGCTTCTTCTTAACCTTCTATTGCACCATTCAAAGTAGAATCCAAGAAGGAATGGCTTTTACATGATATATTCTTATGGTTTATTGATGATAGTCTAGTTTCCATAGCCTTTTTTGATGGCTATGAAAGGACGTGATTATGGGATTCAGTGCAATAACTTGCACTTGTGCTTTGTGGCAACATTCTATTTTGTGCAGGACTGATATAATGAGAGAAAGATGGATACAATCCTATCAAGGGTGGAATTTCAAATGGCGGACACCCGTCAAAATTGCAAGTAACAATGAAAATCTGAAATATTTTATGTATTTTAAGCCATATTTTGACGGTTTCCAGAAAATATTAGCTATATTTGATGGGTAAATTTGCCCATGATGGGAATTTATCCATCAAATTCCATCCCTGAACCCTATGGTAGCTGACTAAGTCTAAAATGATTTGAGGACATAAAGGATCATAGATTCATCATGGGTTCATGCTAGTTACATAAAACCAACTTAGCAAGTAGAAATTGTATCTACCTATTTGATATATTGTGCCAATATGATTAGAGGAAAGGCTACCCCTTTGGAGTGTAGTCTATGCCTTACAATGTCTGGAGCACCATGTTTATGCACCTGGCCACATAGAGAATAATAACATAGTTGTGATACCCTTGACTAGGGCTCCCAAGAACTCCTGAGCATGGCAAGTATATCCCTGAAGCAAGTACTTGGCTCAGGACGATTCCAACATACATTAAAGAAATGACTGGTCACTACTTGCCATACTCCTATATATTGGTGAGCACTACCAAGTATGCCAAGTAGCCTAAGTCAATACCTGACATAGTCCTCAGTAACAACTCCTACATTAAAACAGTTTTTTTGTTATTATGCTCAGTAAGCCAAGTGCAAGTATGCTAAGTATGGAAAGTTACCTACCTTGCCAAGTCTGACCATGGTAATTATGCGTAACAGAAAAACAACTTAGTCGAGGGAGGAACTACATTGATGCATACTCCACTATCCTCAATTGGAGCTAAAGGATTATTGAGAACTAAAGGAGGTATCTTGTCTTGGGTTCATACTTATGTCCATGTATTTTGGGTAACAAATGGACAAAACTCTGAACCTTGGTTGGATTACTTAGGGTTCCATCAAGCACATTGAATGCTCACCATATGACATTTTCGAAATGATGCAGGACTTGCCATCTACACAAACAATGCATCACTTTCTAGCCACATACGATTAGTTGATTAAAACTGCACTGCATTTTGATACAGACATATGTCTATATCTAGGTGTATCTATGTGTTGATTGTCCATATCTTGCAGGCACATGGGAACCTTTTGTGAAAGGTTAAAGGTTAAATTTTACAGAGGACGGACTGATTCAATTCTTGATGCTAGCAATAAGGGCTTGGATACATCACAATATTAAGATGCATAAAAAAGCAAGGAAAAATATTGACAAAAGGATTGTTGCATTAGATAAAGATTGCAACAAGCATTGTTACACATCCATGCCATGTCTCCCTTGTCATTTGTATCTTGATTGAGTACAAATCATCAAGGTGTGTCTCCAGTAATCTGGCATTTGTCTCAATTTGAAAGAAGTTTCTATATTTAGATCAGATATGGCTATCGAGCTATCCGCCAGAATCACCATTTTTAGGAAAAATGTAGATAATATTCAATTCAGAACCAAAGCCAATTGCTATATCTCCTTACTTAGGTAGACAGGGAGCTCTTGTCAGGCCTATTTTTGGCTCCTAGATGTAACAATTTTGATGTACATGTAATTTGATTTTTAATGTAATATATGTGGCATTTTCAAAACACAAGAACACAGTCGGCTGTGTCATGTCTACTACAAAGAAATTCCACACAAAAAGCTAAAGAGTTATGGAATTTGAATGCATTCCTCCTTTCAAGTTTTATTTTCATACCTTCCAACTTATATGCTATGCTCCCCTTGCTATTTAGTTATAACTATAGAACTACCTTAAAATCACATGTTTTCAATTGGCTGACAAACATGATCTAGGTTAACAATGGGTGGAATTTGCTATAGAATGATCCCAGGAACAATCCCAACAAAGTCATGAAAAGCATACAAAATACAGGTAAAAAATTCAATGTGGATTATTCGGATGCCTTTCCACTAATATAGGTAACACATTTACCAATGACCATACACTGTTTCATTAAGGAGAAATAACATTTTTTTCTAAGTACTCCTTACATGGTTAAGAGCCAATTATAAAAGGTAAAACCTAACCATTATGGGATTATATAGAAAAAAATATTTTTCTGCTTCTTTCTTTCCATTCTTGGTAATAAGAGATGCATTTGGAGAAGTTAATTCAGACCAGATAATTATAATCGTACCTAAAAAACTGTCTACCTTACTGATCTGCAAAGCAAAAATATAACACAGATATGCTAATATTAAAGGTCAAATAATCAAGAGAAC
>LPNX010731113.1:0-15802 GCA_001517045.1 Pseudotsuga menziesii | reverse complement strand
GCCAAATCCACAAGAGAAAACCCTAAGTGAGGGTATAAAACCCTAACACAAGAGAACAAAGTTTCTCCAAGAAAGATTTACCAAGAATAAACCAATTAGACCAAGTGGGAAGATCCCCACAAAAGCACAAGGCCAAAAACCAAACCCTAAACCAATAAATTAACCAAGAGATACTTCAAGAGAGAAGTCACTAAAGAGCAAGACCAAAATCCAAGACCAAGTGGGAAGATCCCCACAAAGGCACAAGGCCAAAAACCAAACCCTAAACCAAGAAATTATTAAGAGATACTTCAAGAGAGAAGTCACCAAAGAGCAAGACAAAAATCCAAGACCAAGTGGGAAGATCCCCACAAAAGCGCAAGGCCAAAAAACAAACCCTTAGGAATTTCGCATTTCTTGTCCAAGAGATAAGTGCGAGAGTGAGTGTGTGAGATAATGAACCTAGGCCTACATCTATTTATATGAGTGTGTGTAGGAAATGAACCGACGCGTTGGAAATGCGATGGCGCTTTCCATGTTAAATAATTGACCAATTAAGTGTATTTATTTAAATGATTGACCAATTTGAGGCACCGTCGCTTAAGCGACGCTTATGAGACTAGCCGTCTCTTAAGCAATGCTTATGAGACTAGCCATCGCTTAAGCGACGCTTATGGCCACATTTACAACAAAAAAAATTATCCTTGTGATTTTTGGTAAGTTTTAAAAAAAAATCCACGCGCCGTTGGATTTTGGATTGAAATGTAGTAGTGTGTCATCCTCTTCAAGCTCCTCATGTATGTGTTATCCCATGGGTGTCTTCTGAGCTCATACAAGGTCTTCTTAACTTTTGGTGGCTGAAAATGTCTCTTCATATTCTATGCCTTCTTTTCATGAGAATCCTCATGCTATGAATCTTTCCTTGTATCCCACGATGTTTCCATCTACTGCATGATGGAACTATGAACTTCCCTTCATGTATCGATACTGCATCATAGACATCATTATTCTTGAACTGGTCTTCCCTTTCTTCTTGGTTACTTCTTCATGGATGGAAGGTTCTGCATCAATGATGTCGCTGCATTCGTCATATTATTCTTCATCTTGAATTGTCATCACTTGTTCTTTGGAACAAGTCTCATCCTTATTTGCTTGTAGGCGATTTTACGTGATCTTTCCTACAAGTCAAATGCATTAGTTTTATGGTTTAGAAACATTTCATAAGGTATATTCATAATAAAAAATTCTTTTGCATCAAGATATATGATTATGCAACTATTTTAGCCAATACAACATTCATACAATACCTCACGGAAACTTTCTAGATGCCTTCCATCTCTACCAGGACAACATTGAGATTGTGCACTAATCCAATATGTCAGCAAAGAGGTTTCATTCTAGATAAGTAGCAATGGAGAGTTGTATAGCACCATGAGCTACTTACCCATCACATGCATATTAGTAGTATACTGTCATTAATGCAAACATTCTATCATGCATAATACATCAACTAAATATAAACAAATGCATAGCAAAAACAATATCATGAAATGACAATTGAATACTTATCTTTATTTGTTTCATGGGTAGACTCTTTCTCGAGCCTTCAGCTTCATCATCTTCTCCATTCATCATTTCTTATCCAAATGCTAAGATGGATAAGAGTTTCTTCAAGAGTTTAGTCCTTCGTATTCTCATCGCTTCAGAGATATTCTTTGGATGGTGAGAGATTGATCTTCAGTTGCTCCCATCTTCTCTTCTCTTATTATGAGTTGAGCTTGTTCTTCTTCCCAGAGTCTGCTGAAAGTAATCACTTCCTTCTTGCACACATTCCTCGCATGAATGAATCCCATGATCTTGGGAGGCCATTCAAGTTGCCTATCACCACTTCTGCATTCTCCACTTCTTCTATTGCTACAAGTTGTTCTTTGATTTGAGAGACCCTCATAAAGTATGACTGTATGGTCTCTGCATTCTGGATCTTCACATTCTTCAACTGTTTTCTCAAATTTATATTCTAATTTATGTTATTCCCTTCAAATATCTTGGTCAAGGATTCAAACATATCTTTTGGTGTCTTTAGGGAATACACTTTTGGTATAATGTGATCCGTGATTGAATCAGCAATGATCTTCTTGTCCTTGACCAAGTTCTTTTGGTGTAAGGCTTTTAGCCTCATCTCCCTCTGGAACTGGAACCTCTATACTTATGTAGCTGTCCAATTCATTTTCTTTAGAGAGATCATATACTTCCATGCTTGGAATTTTTCAAATTCAACAAGCTTATCATCAAGCTTGTGTGATAGATCACTTTGAAATGAGAACCTCAAATGAAAATAGCAAAAGATTAGATCTTACCGATTTGAGGTGTCCATCCTAGTTCCGAAGCTAACTGATCTAGGGTTTGTTAGAGAAACCCTAATTTTAAAAACTTGGAATATTTCAGATCTAATTGTCTAGAAAGATAGACCTCTTCAAGGTGAGCTTTCCAATGTACTCCTTTTCTGAAAACAGTGGAGGGAAGCTCCCGGAACAGGAAGCCCTAGTTTTTTGAATTTATTCTGCAGAAATTCCTAATACTATTTCTACGGTATCTCCATAATTAATGCTCCTATATGTATAAAAATTCGAACCAAGGTATCCTCTCCTATCCCTATTCCATAACCATAGGTTTCATTAGAATTGGTTTCACCAAATTGTATTTATGAGTGGCTTCCCACGGTGACCTGTTTTAGGCCTGTTTAGAATAGCGAAGTTGTACGGAATTCCATGTATCACTGTTTCATCTTTGGGGTATAAAAATTATACCAAATAAATTACACTCTGTTTCATTTCTATAACATCTTAATAAATTTCATTTGGACCCTCGTATCCCACGATATATCAATTCTCACCAGGTGTCATGTTTAGGGATGAATCCTGGAAGAGGCTGGAACCCTAACTTGGAGGAATCATATCTCCTAGAATGTAGTGAATCTGAGCCTAAAAATAGGAAAAAGTATACATCAGGATTTTATAGTTTACCTGTGAAATTTTCAGCCCCTGAGACATCTGCAGCCCCGGGGTATAGCGAATTTACCAAAACTTATCTGTTTTAGTATTTAGGGTTTTTCCAGCTTGAGGTCAACCTAGGTTTTGACTTTCCTAGAGTTACACCCAACCAAAAATATTTGATATTGATCTCTAAAATGAGATTTTGGGGAGGATATCAATATAGGCCTGGGCTCACTCAAAAATTTCACTTCTATGGAAAGCCCTAATTTCCAATAGTAGTGTCGGGTCAAAAACTGAAAATGCCCGGAATCAAATTATGCTTCGATAGAAAGATGTGCCCTTCAATGGAGAGTTATCCTAGCATACTTTTACTGATGTATTGTGGAGAGAGACCCAAAAACTAAGAATCCCTAGCTTGTGCAGCTGCATAATGTCTTCTTCTTAGGTTAGCTCTGATACCATGTTAGATTTTTTATCATTCAAGCTAGCATTATTTTAGGATCTTTAACTGAGAGAATAACAAGCACAATAATAAAACACAAGAGACAATAGACAAAAATATTTTCATCAGGGAAACCATAAAGGAGAAAACCCCGCAACTTCCTCAGAGATAGAATCAACACCAAAATTAAAACCCAAAAACAGTAAGATGATATCCTGACAGCAGTAGTCTCTTTCTCTGATCCCAACTTCTTTTCTCTCACTCATGCGGCCCAGTGAGTGAGTGTGTGTGTGATAAATAGAGAGTCTCACTCTCTATTTATATTCTTTCATTCACTTAATTTTTATATCTGTTATGTAGGCTCAAGTAATCCTAACTCAGTTATGTAGGCTTGAGTAACCAAAACTGGGGTACTAATGACCTGACTTACATTAACTCACCTAGGGCCGACTTCTCTAGGAGAGTCTAATAACCTTAGTGCCCCACAACTGTGGGGACTTTAACCCTTGATCAATAGGAGGGTTACCCACAATGACTTTACATGACTTGTTTACATTATTGAATCTCTTGATAGGAACATCGGGGCATGACATGACTCAAATACATTACAGACACTTCTCAGAATAGACATCGGGGTACAATACATAAGATATACAAGTGAATGCATTCCAAAGTTACAAATACATCAACGATAATAAAAAGCATGGAACCTATCTTTGAAGACATGAAAAATAATATTATGAAAGGATTCGAATTTTTTTCTATCCAAAGTTGGGAAAAATATATTGATTTTAAGAAGACTAAGGGGAAAAGTGCATGAGCTTGCTTGAAGGAGCAAAAGGAGGAGACCCATGAACCACCTAGTTCTGAAATAGGTGAAGTAGAAGAAGTAGTACATGAAGAGGGTATAAATTCAATCCCAAATGACTCTAAAAAAGATGAGGAAACATCACATGAGAAGGAAGAAGAGTACCTTGAAACTATTGAATATCATTCTGAAACAAATTCTACTATGGACATGGACCAAAGAGCATCTACTAATGGATGATTGAACTATGAAGGAGTACCTACTGATGGGTGCCCACAACTCTATGTTGGTGACATAGAGATCAGATTTCAAAATGTTTCTGCAAGCCAAAATTCCATTAAACATGAAAATAAATACCTTGTAGCAGTTGAAGAAGAAACAAGATCAACTTCCCCATCACCACTTGAGCTTCATGAAGTTGGTCCAAGCAAGAAGGAAGAATATTAGGAGGTTCATTTGTAAGAGCCTCATTTTCTTGAAGGGTCCTTAAATATGAATGAAAAGAAGATCCAAGATTCCCTTAGCATACTCCATGACACTCAAGCATTGGTATCAAATTCTTGTTGGAGAGCTACTTCCTTGGAGGAGCCATCATTCCTTGAAAACATGAAGAAGATTCAAAGATCAATGTGAAACATCAAAGGGAATTTCATGTCTTTGCTTTTTGATAGAAAAAATGTCATTGAGCTTAGTGAATGGTTAGATGAATCCTACTTGAATAATAATGAATTTATTGATAATCTTACAATTCAAAATGAACAACTTCTAGAAAAGTTGCAAGACACTTGTTTTTCCTCCGATGTTTCATATTTTCATAAGGTAGATTGCTTGGGGGATTCTCATGACATGATGGATCATGATAAACATGAAAAATTACAGGTTCTTGATGTGCTTGAGGATGATATTGATGAGATACAATCACTATTAATGGTGTAAGAGGAACTTGAGCTGCCTCTTGAAAATGGTTACACAATTTTTGAAGAAGTGCATAATTCCACCACCTTGGAACCAACCCGTGAGGAAATTTTTGCATTTTTTTAGGGAGGTGCATAATATTACCCCTATGTATCCTTCACATTATGAAAATTTTTCACTTACTGATCATTTGGGTGAGTTGGTTCTTCCCCTACATCCTACACTTCTAAATTTTACAGCAATCATCCTAAAGAAGTATGGGTGAAAGGTTTCTTTTTGATGGTGCCACATGAAGAGCATGGACATTATATTTCTCCTTTTGATTATGGAATTATTAGAACACCATATTATTTACATTTTCAGCAGCATCCTTTTTTACATTATGATTATACACATCTACATGGGTGCACCTATGATGTTCACTTGAGTCACTTGGAGACTCATGATTTTCCATGCTCCTTTCCTAGTCTATTTGAAGTTGGAGGAACTTCATCCCACACTTGGGTGAAGAGTTATATGATTGAAGAACATTATTATTGGAAGCAACATTCTCTAATGTTACATGATGATATACATATTCATGATTGTATTTATGAGACTTCTTTGAGCCACATGAAGTCTTCATGTTTTCCTTGCTCCTTATTTTATTCAAATTTTGGTGGAGGTTCTCCATTCACTTATTGGCTGAAAGAACACATGGATGATTATATTGATGCAAATTACATATCATTTGGAGCACATTATTATTCACATTTGCAGCAGAATTCCTTGTTACTTTCTGATGATGCACATCTACATGGATGCACCTATGATATGCATTTGAGTCACTTGAAGACTCATGGTTTTTATTGCTCAACACTTGGTTCATTTGATGTTGGAGGAACTTCATCCAACACTAGGGTGAATATACTTATGATAGGAGAACAATTTTGTTACCAGCCACATACATTGTTATATATTTATGATTCACTAATTCATGTATGTATGGGTAAGACATCTTTGAGTCATTTGAAGTCTCCTTGTTTCTGTTGCTCACTATTTGGTTCAAATTTGAGTGGAGATTCTTCATTCACTTCTTGGATGAAAGAATACATGGCTGAATATTTTGATGCATATAATTTCCTTTTGGAGCAGAATTATAGGACATGGGATACTCACCTATTTCATTGGAGCATATTTGATTGGTCACTTGAAGCATGTATGTACTTGGCAAATTGTAGTCTACTCATTGGGAGGTATAAACACTTTCATGATTTCTTGGTGAGGCACCTCCTTGATGTACATTAATATTATTATGTTTTTATATACTTTTATGATATATATTATGCACTCATGATGTTTGGAAGAATGCATACAAGAAAATGGGATCCAGGAATTCTCTTTCCAAATGGTATGGGTTGGAGAGCACTCTTAATTGTTGGAGTGCAATGCAAGCAATGGGACCCTGGGATAGTTTTTATTCCCATTGATTTCAAATTCTTTGGGAAACAAGCAGTATAGGAAATGGATTCCCCACTTAATAAGGTGATTTTAATAAGAGTAGTGCAGCAGAAATCATGGTGGTTCCTCTCTGAAATCTTCATGGAATCTCAAAGACTCAAGGTGGGCAGCTCAGTGGCAACTTCAAAGAATCATACAGAAAGCAGGTTTTTCAACAACCATGTTTGAAATTGCTTGAGGACAAGAAATATTGAGAAGGGAGGATTTGTAATGTCCCAAATTATTCATTGGGTCACAATGGCCAAATTACATTTTCAATATTCATGAAATTTGTCAAAGGGATGTTAAAAGTCAAATAATTGCCGAGGAAAATCACTAGTTTCCTAGGTTGGGGGTGGAAGCTTTGAGATTTGGAATAAGGGGGATAATAAATGATGTTTAGACATTATAAGAGGATAAATATTTAATAATGTATCTTATTAAATAAATACAAGACAAAATTGAAATGTCTATGAATAATGGAGACACATGGAGACTATGGGGCCCACTCAAGCTAGAATTCCTATGTTAAATGGCATCCTCCTCTTGTAATTTCGAATCTATGGGAATCTTAATGTTTTGGGATGGATTATAAGGTTAATATAATTTTACATATACTTCATAGGTATAATTTGGGATGAATTGTAACTTACATGGGAGAGGAAGAGCCAAATGGGAGTTTCATGGACACTTGGCTAGATTCCCCTTACATTTATGACATCTATGACAGCAATGATGGAGATTCTATGACAGTTATGACACAAGTCATATATGAAGTCTGAAATAATTACATACTTACATTTCAGGACTGAATAGAGAATATTAGAGGTCGAATTTGGGGATTTGGAGAAGGCAAAGAGGCTCCTACTCAAATTTGGGAGAAGAGGGAAGGTGAAGAGAGAGGCCTCATGGCATCAGCATGAGTAGCCACACCAATTAGACTTGGATTTGGTTTATGGATGGACTTGTAACCTCAGAAGACTAATAATGTTTATAAAATATAGGGATCATCCATGAGAAGAATCTTTTTCTCATTTGTGAATTGTGAGAGCTAGTGGATGGCTAGTTTTCTTACTTAAGCCAATTTTGAGGGTGAAAGATTCCCATCCTAGTTGGTGTTTGGAAAGGCCAATCAGGTATTTCATGGATATTTAATGGAGTCTTATTTTCAGGTGAAAGAAATGGGAATTTCATGGACATCACAATATCAACATGTTCTTCCATTCATCTCAAGTTTTCTCAACATATTTCAGCTCTATGGAGTGAGGCGCACTTGGTGATATATTCATCTTTTTGAGGGAGATTCTCTTGCTACATTATTTGGTATTTTTATTTAAATGATATTTTATTTAATTTCAGAAATCTCTCAGGTATAAATCCAAGATATCTCATGTATTATTATCCAATATTGAAGAAACAGTGCCATTTCCCCAATACCTTGTTGTAAACTCTTGCAATCTTTATGGAATCGAATGTATGTGTGAACCATTGATGATTTATGAGTGAATTAACTGTAATTAAAGTATATTATGGGTTTCATGGTCTTAAACTTATAATTTTTGGCCATTGGGTCTAATTTCATAGCATTTGGGGCAAACTACATCTCATTTCCCCAAGGGTCCAAAACTAGTTTTTTATATCTGATTGAAGGAAGTGATAAAATCCATGGGAGTTTGATTGGTTATGAATATGAGTCTATGATAATGTATTATACACATACCATGATTCAATTTTATAATTTTAGTGAGTTTATGTACATTTGGTAAGCCATTCCGGCAATTACCCGGGAGGGATTTGAGCCCCAAAATTGCTAGTAAATTTATCTATCTTATTCAGGATTTTATATAGACTTGAAGAAATGATTGGAGGACCATAATACATCCATGAACATAATAATTAAGTTATTATATCATTCATACACCTTCTCTGAATATTCGGGAGCAATTGGGCTGATTTGGCGACCAAGACACTAAAACTAGTCAAGAGCCAAAATTGCGAAAAAGTTGGAAAATTGGGCATTTTAATAAAATTCCAAAAAGGGGACATTACACATTGGGATTACAATGCAAAGAAAATTCAGAAATGGGAAATGCATGGATGATGGTTTTTTCGTTGGAACGGTTGCTTCAATATAATCAATAAGTTTTGGTACTTTCTATGAGAGGAATTGATGGTGAATTGGTAAAACCAAATTCATTCTTTTCACAAATTAGTTTTTTTTTCCAATATTTGGCACTTTAGTTTTTATATATTTTTTCTTTTTTTATTACAAGTAAATATTTATTTTATGCAGGGAATTGGTGTTGAGGGATGAAGTGCAAACCAATCTTATAGCAATGTGTAGGAGTGTTTCTACCTAGGTGAGTTTGGACAAGGGTTTTATTTTCAGTTTGGAAGGAAATTTCTAAATGGTTTGGATGAGGAGGGATTCTGCTTAGTGAGAGTAATACATCAAAATGCCAAACCCACCTTTATCCCTATTATGGAAGCTCAATATGGATGGAAAGGAGAGAATGTTTGTGTACATTGGATATGAAGAGGACTAGCAGGATATCAAGACTCAAGATATATGAGCAAGAAGACAGGATTGATGAACGCCCTGATGTGGAGTGATTCAAGAGGGAACCATGGATTTTTCCTAGTGATTTTCTTGATTTCCCATTGATCCATCGGAAGTTTGTTTGGAGATCCTCAATAATTATAGTCATGTTACTTTTATCCTAGAGTTCATAGGTTTCTGTGGATATATTCATGCTAAAGATAGATTGAAGATGCTAGAGAAGTGGGACACTAAAGCCTATCCAGTTATAGAGAAAATAATTGAGCAACTTTGACACGAGGTTGTTTAAAAGGTGGTCAATCAGAGATTGAAATATCTTATGATGATAGGCGATAGGGATTTCATCATAAAACTAAGGTTAAAGAGGGAATTTTGTTTCTAGAATATGTAAACCTGCATTGCTTTGTAAGTTTATTTGGGTTCCTTAGAATAGTTTTTAATTCCAAAGTCTGCACTTATCCTGCTATTTTTTGCACCAAGAGAACCAAGGGGTATTCTAAATCCTATATGTAGTGAGTGTTTGGTTAATGTGTAAGTCTGATTATATTGTTTTTTCCTATGTTTTGACTCTACATGGTGTAGTGGTGAAATGATAATGGACACTAACACAAACCCATAACAAAAATATGGTATGCAACTCTAGCTTTTCAAACTCGAGGAAACCGATCCAAAAATATCATGTTAAGTCAAATCACTAGATGTTGGAAATTGAGATATAAAACCTTGAGGTATAGGAAGATTCAAATATTAAATTTTAATACAATTTCGTTAAAAAAAAAGATATGAAAACATGTATTTTGGTTCAATTTTAAAAGTATTTCATCCTGAGGAACATGTAAAATTCAGTATAATTTTGCAAGAAGTTATAGTTCCACTTGATTGATGGGAAATTTTTTTGTCCACTTATCAACTCACCCCTTATTTTACCCTTATTTTTTGGGTTGGCTGAATTTTCTTATAGGAAAGTATAGTATGGACAAATCTTGTTGCTATGGTACATTCTAGGCCCAAGTCTAGAGGGGTTTGTGCTAAATTGGTAGAAATCTATTTCAATGATTGAATAGAATAGAAGAGAAAATATTTTATTAAAATGTCCACACTACTACATTTGGGGTCTAAATTTGACATTTGGAGCATCATTTAAAGTTAAAAATATTTTTTAAACATTGCATAGACATCATTTGGATGAGTTTTCTTTCAAAAACTACAACGTAACATCACTTAAGCAATGCAACAAAACATCTCTTAAGAGATGTTGAGAGACATTGCTAGTTGACATCACTTAAGCGACGTGTATTTAAATTACGTCGCTTAAGAGATGCTCTATGACATCTCTTAAGAAACATCAAGGAGATTTTCTTAAAGGACATGCCTGGTTGTCTCTTAAGTAATGACACATCAACTATTTTTTTATATTTTCGTGATATTTAAATATACTATTCCTATGGAAAAAAAATTAAATTTTGAATGATTTCATAGGAGGAGAACTTTGATTATAGGTAAATTATACAAATTCTAATCACCTAGATGGGTGAGAGATGCACATGAACTCTACCTCCCATCCCATGGTACTGACCACATTTTTTTCCCATGCTTACATGTCGATACAACATTGCCACACTTCCCTCCATTTCAATTTTTCTACAAAAATTTTGAAACCCTCAGTAATCTATTTCTTGGAAATGCTTAAGTTCATCATCACTATCCTAGGTCACTAGTTAACCCTACATCGATCTAGGGTTTCCACCACTTAAGATATATTTGAATTTAATGTAATGCTCGGCTAATGACTAACAATTAATGATTTGTTGTCTAGTCATTGATAATGATACAGGTGGCGGGTGAGAAGTCAATGCATCCGACAAGATTTTTTAGATTTATTCTCAACAATATTGGCATGGCTCCCACATGACATAGTGATTTTTCTAGGCTATAAATGCTTGTGACTTTGGATCTTAAATGAATCGCTAGCCTTGTCCATATTTAACATACTTTATGTTTCATGTGTCACTACTCCTTTGAATCCATGATCGTATGGTAGTCCTGTCCTTTTCATCATTTTGAAATATTGTTTGTGTCATCACTATTCACATTTGGAAGCCAAAGGATGCAAATATATGCCTCTATCTCTTCCCACATCATTTATTACCTCACTAATTAAAGTAAAGAAGATGCTCGTGGTTCAAACATCCATCAAATTATAACCTTTCTTTCTCTATATGATGGATTTCGATATATATTAATGGGATCAGCGAGAAAATATTTTAAGTATCTATAAGTGTAGAAATCTTTGTGAATCTTACTCATCATTAAAGTGTGAACTATACAATAGTTGGAAATATTTTTGTAAAATTATTCAAATGTCTAAAAAAATTATATAGTTTCTAGAAATTTTTGATGATGTTTAGAGTAAAATATTATATTCTATAAAATATAGGTGGATCACTCTTTGGAAAAATGGAAATTGTAGTTTTTTAAGAAAAAAAACCTAGGAAATTAGTTCATGGATGAAATTTTGTCCCTCAAATTCTCTTTAGACTAACTTGTTATTTGAAATATGCAAAAAAATATATAATGCTACATTATTATTGTCTCTTGCAAAAAAAATGGCTTTAACCTATCCCAAATCACATTCTATTAGAACCTCAACACATACCAATCCCAAGAGTTAAATGAAAATAAGGAGAAAACTTGATAAAATAATGATTGATAAGGAGGAGGAATCTGCAATTATTTTCCAAAAAAAATCAAGAAGAATGTTGTTCCTTCTCCACAGGGATTTGAAAGGAGAAAATGTGGGGGTTACTACACAAGAAACGGTGGAACTAACAACCAAAGAAAATTCCATGTTTTATGTAATGTCCTAAGTCTGGTGTACAGACATGAACACTTTAATTCTGTAATTTTTCTTAAATAATTCTGAAATTTAAGGGGTTCACACAGAGCCTTCTCGGATTGGCAAAAACAAGGGTTTCTTCTGGGAGACTTTGCAGAGGATAAGAGTGACCAGTGGATGGAAAAAAAAGAGCTTTCATACATTTAATTTCCTCTCTCTTGACACATTTATATCTGGTTCCATTTAGGTTTCATAATCCGTGCTACGAAAACCTACTACCACGCTTCTGGGCAGCCAAACCGTGCAACTAAGGAAAGTATTTCTGCCTGTTTCAACCAGAGGCTTAGGGAAACTTGTATAGATTTGTTACAAAATTAATTTAATATATAAAAGGGTATTTAAACATTTTTTTTGAGTTTCTATAAATTTTGAGGTGTTTTGGATGAATTTGGGGATTTCTTGCAATTTTGGTCGAGAGAAACCCTGCGCAAAGGAGGATCCAATAAAGTGATATGATCCCAATTAAAAATGGTTTTGGAGGTATTTAACGGAATTTTGGTCTTTTAGTGACCCATAGGAACTAACGTACCTCAGTTTGAGTTAGCAAAACGCATTTTACATCAAATTTGGCAAGACTAGTCATTGAAAGATAGCAATCTAGCTAGGGTCTAAATTTAAGTAGTTAATTCATGTAAAATTAATTCATGATATACATATGAATTATGACAGAGATAAATAAAATCCCATTGAACATATAAAATTTCTTCATACAGTCCCCCAACCTTGCATATTTCTCATAGCACTCAGATTCATCAATTTTCCTCCATACATTGATGAAATAAGCTTTTTTGACGAAACTGAAGACATAATTCTTTATGGACAGAAATGTTTCAACCTGATATAGATAAATTTCACATTAATATGCTTCTACAGATCATAAATCATATACTAAACTGACCATTACAGGGAGACTCCAAAATAAAGGGGCAAGAGGCCCAGAACATGATCGACAAAAGTGGTTGTGAGCATAGGTGTAGCATGGGCTTCACTGTATCTCAACTTGAACGTGTTGGAGGCTGAAATAACTCTGATAATACTTAAATGTCTTCAATGTATCACTCCATACCTGCAATAGAAGAGAAAGGGAGATGGCAGAGAAGGGAGGAGGGGTTTGGGGATCATCACCTAATGGTCTGAGGCACAACACTCAGAGAGTATGCTCACATAGCATAACCACAATATCAAATCATCAAAACTCAAGAAATGGGTGCAAATTCATCTTTTATAGAAATATGGATGACCTGCTTAGTAAGTTGAGGCCAATGGTGACCTGTGAGAGCAAGTCAACCCCATCGTGACCTAACACTAGCCACAAAAGTGCCCCCTTTGGGAAATTAGGAAATTAGGACCATGTGGAATTTTTTCCAAGTTCAAATCATCCTTCAAAATTAGAAAATGCACTCTCCCTTAGTCAAAATCTGCCTCTTTTGAGTTATGACAGCTTTCTGCTTTTCCTGGGTCATAAGGAAACTTTTCTTTCCTTCAAAATCTTTCCTGTTTTTACCTATGTCTGCTTTTTCTTCTTTTAGGCAACTTCCCTTTATTCTCTTGCTTTCTTTTGTCATGGAATTTCTTATTTTTACCAAGGAAAGTTAACTAGCTTTCCCCATTGTGCCCTCCTGACATGGCAGCCTTAATTCCACATCATTATTGTGCATAATAAATAAAATTGCTGAAATAAAATTAAATACATGCCTTAGAACAATTATTAGCAATATTTTTCCTAGGAATAATAATTAATGTCAATTTGATCCCCTAGGAATTTAATCATGGTCAACACTTTTAATGTCCAAAAATATGGGGACATGACAGTCCTGTGGAAATTGAACCCAGTGATAGAACAATTACACTCACAACAATTATCAATTGTACATGCAAAATCACTCACAAAAGAGACTAAATATGGAGCTGAACACTAAAGTGTATTGAATAAGTGTACAATAGCCAACCTTGTAATAACATAGGATGCTGCATTAAATAATTACATAAGGGATTCGAATGCATGAGGAGGCAATTCGAATCTAGTCAAAAGCAGGCTTACTAAAAGTAAGCAAATCCCCCTTATGGTGCATAAAGTAGTTTCCAAATCAGTCATGGAGCTCACGAATTGGCAAAAGCACTTAGGCAAGCTAAAGAGTGATGGAATGAAAACTCATACATGCTTTTCATAGGAGAAAAGAATGTAGGATGTGGAGGACAAAAAACTAGTTAACCTCACCTAGTCAAACTTTCCCAATTGCCTTAAAGCACTGAAAAAGCAGAAGGGCGCCTAGGAGGCCAGGAATAAAGCAGATTTGATTCCTTGAGGTTTCCCAAGTGCTACATGAGTCAAAATAGGCAATTTTGACCACTATGGATAGGCAAATGACAACTTGCATAAGGTGGAATCATGAAACTAGGAAAATAAGACAAAAATGATTAATTTAATGTCTAAGGTAGCTAACTATGGGTTGATTATTCTAACACCCCCCCTTAAGCCTGAATTATGAGTAATATATCAAAAAATTATAGGGTCTAGAAACAAGGCTTAGTCACCCTTTACATACTGCATGTCCATTTAAACAAGGAAAGAGGCAAAAACCACATGGGAAAATCCTCCCTTAAACATGGACTGTAAAACAAAATTTGGAAATCTTGTCTTCACTCATGCTTCACAGCATGATCAGCAATCCCCATCAGTGATTTGAGATTGCTGAAGGTATTCTCACAAAATTATTTGGTGAAGATATCAGCTACTTGTTCTGAAGATGAACAGAAGAGTAGGTGAATGGTGCCATCATGCACAAGTTCTCTGATGTAGTGCATATGGTTCTCAATGTGTTTGGTTCTCTGCTTCTGAACTGGATCATTGCAGATTCGAATGGTACTCTGGTTATCACATTAGATGGTAGTTGAGTACTCTGATTCGAAGCCACACTCTCCAAGTAAACCCTGCAACCATAAACATTGAGTTGCTGCATTAACAACTCCTCTGTACTCTGCTTCTGTAGATGAGAGTGCAATGGCACTTTGTTTCTTTCTTGACCAGCTGATTGGCCCTTCTGCAAGCATGAACACATATCCTGATGTGGAATTTTTGTCTGTGCTATCACCTTCCCAATCACTGTCAGTAAATCCAATCAAATCAAGATCAGATTTAGCTTTATAGAAGATCCCATGTGTCCTTGTTCCCTGAACAAAGTTAAGGATCCTTTTGGCTGCTTTCCAATGGATCTCATGAGGCTGATCCATGTATCTAGAAGCCACACTTACTACATAATAAAGATCAGGTCTAGTATGTGTAAGATACAACAAACATCCAATCAATTGCCTATACAGTGTATTGTTTACCATACGTGAAGAATCCGCTTCTTCAAGCTTCACTCCTGAAAGGAAAGGAGTCTCACTTGGATTGCAATCCTTCATTTTGAATTTGTTCAGCAAATCCAAGGCATGCTTGGACTGGTGCACCTTAATTCCAGCTTTGTTTTGAGCAATCTCAAGCCCCAAGAATTGGCTTAAGAGCCCCAAATCTGTCATGGAGAAGGCTTGGTTCATTGCACCCTTCAAGGAAGAAATCTCATCCTTTGAGCTTCCTGTAATGAGAAGGTCATCAACATATAACACAATGATCATTAATGAACCATTATTTAACTTCAAATAGACATTTGGATCTGATTTGCACCGAACAAAATTCAGTGATAGCAAGAAGCTATCAATCTTGGCATACCAAGCCCTGGGGGCTTGCTTT
>LPNX010731083.1:23903-42452 GCA_001517045.1 Pseudotsuga menziesii | reverse complement strand
CTAATGCTCTTGCATGAGCATATTTATTGAATAATATTGAACATGCCTATCTTTATTCCAAATATAATTAAATGTTATTATGTTTGTAATATTTATGTATCAAGAGAAGGGTAAAATTTTTATATATATAGATAGTATATAAAGATAAAACATATATATTGAGAGGAGGGTAAATCTGTTATATTAAAGTAAAGGTTTTAAGATTTTCTTTTATTTTAAATTAATGAATTTTTTTTTATCTAATATGACTTATAGAATTAAATATATTTAATGCACTTAATAATAGATAATTTGATGCTATTAAGATATTGTGAAATTTTGTCTAAGAGGCTAAATTGTTTTTGGGGATATGAGAATAAAGTGAAATATTTGTATCCCCACTTTCATGAATTAAACCATTTCTTTATCACATTATAAATTAAAGTAGAACAAAATGTCGAACAAAGTATAAACAATTTTTCAAACAAAACAAAATGTCAACCAAATAAAAAGCCAAATAAACAAAATTTCACAAACTATACAAAAAATTTCAAAGATACTTGAATAAAGTGAAATATTTGTATCTCCACTTTTATGAATTAAACCAATATTTTATTAAACCATGAATTAAACTATACACAAAATGTCAAACAAACTATAAAAAAATATTCAAAAATACTTGAAATATTTTTATCTCCTGAATTAAACTATTTCTTTATTAAATTATAAATAAAACTATATTAAAAACATAACTCTATATACAAATAAAAAAAATCTCAAACAAAATTATCTAATAGACAAAATGTACATTTAATCTTATTGATATTTAATCCTATAAAATAAAATGTCAAAACCTATATAAAACACGAAAGGAAAACCAAGAAAAAATATGGATTATTTAATCCTATAAAATAAGAAATCAAAACCTAGAAAAAGCACAAAAGCATCTAAAAATGATATTCCCAATTTCCAAATCTTGAATAAAGTAAACAGAAAAAACACAAAAATTTCAAAAAATGATAACTCCCAAATCTGTATAAAGTAAAGGGAAAAAGCACAAAATATTCGAAAGTATGATACGTTTGAATAACCGTTCTAGAAAGAGCGAGTGGAAAGTAATCTGTTATATGTAATCGATGGATGGATGGTAAGAAACACAAGAAAACGATGAAACTATCCATTGAGGGGAGGTTCCTAGGTGGATATATTTATTCAACATTTTCCTCTTTCCTATTTTATCTATACGTGGATGGTCTGGGTGATGTGACTCCTGCGTTTTCCTCTTCTACGTCGAACGGCCCACCCGGAGAATCTTGCGCACACGCTGAAACTTGGGCACGCAACATCCTCGGCCTGAATCTTCAATGGGGACACCGAGACGTGGAGGCAGCAGCGCTGGACGACCAATCCGTAGTTCAATTCCTCAAACTTCAAGTCCTGGCTTGTGCTTCAGGCGGGGAAATCGATTTCCTTGGTGGTGCAGAGATGGACACCGGTTATCTCAGCCTCCATGAGCTCAAGGATGTCAGGTTCGCCCGGGCCTTTGAGGACGCCACTGCGGCCATCACGTTCAGGTTCTTCAAAGTTGAAACTCATGACATTGTTCGATGTTGGGTTCGAGAGGTTGCTCCAGGTTTTGATTAAAGCAGTAGATGAATTCCGAGAGGGTGCTCGGGTGTCTGGAAACTCATGAAATTGTTCCCGTTGGTCCTGACCTGTTTTTGGTTTTCATGGAAGTGAAAGAGGACGCTGGGCTAGCAGTTTACTCCAACAAATTGCTTGGCGACGTGGCGACGGTGGCCCTGTCGTGGTTCTTGTGGCTCGTCCTTCACCACCCGCGCGTCGAGGAGCGGATTCTTGCGGAGATCCGGTCGATCTTGAACGAGAGAGCCCACAATTCAGTGAATTTTATTCTAGAAGTACGAGTTTGAGTTAGAGGTATGTATGGCTCTGGGTTATGTTACCTTCTTTCTCAATATTTTAACAATGATGCCATGGCTATGGAAAAGGGCCCAGGTCTTATCTCATGGAAAATCCTGGTTTGGATTGGATCGTAGCAAACAACTTCCAGGTAGGTTGAAGAACTCAAAGGTACATGTTATTGTTATTTTCTCTACTCTTCTACGAAACCCTAGTTCTATTTTTTATATAGAAATTAATTATATCTGAATCAGAGATTTATTGGTTTTATTTTATTAGATTTGAAGATTTGTTATTTTTATTTTTATATAAAATCTAGTTATTAGTTTTTTCCACAGATCAAAGATTCTTTACTTTTATTTTATTTGTGTAGTTTTCTTTTTATTAATTAATTAAATACATAGAAAATTTGTATATCACTATTTTATGTAAATTACAAAATAACATTTATTATGCAATAATTATTTATAAATAAAATTTAATTGTAAGATATGTATTGTATTCTAAATTGAATATTTTTATATATAAACTATTTTAATGTGTATGGAGTTTATTTTCTATTTTATTTATAAATTTACAATTTATGTTAGTTAGTTTTTGTGTATACTTTTCTAATTTTTAGAGTGCAATGTATACTTAGCAAATTTCTTTATTGTGTGGTTGGTGTAGTTACTTGTAATATTTTGTATGTTTTTCTAAAATTATGTAATTTTCATTTCAAATGGCATAATGGATATGTGATAAAGTATTTGACATTAAAAATGGATTTTCATTAAGTTAGGATTATGGTTAGGATCCTTGCTTAGGGTACATTATAATTGATGTGTTCAAAGTTAGGATTATGGTTAGGATCCTTGCTTAGGGTAAGCTAGGATAGGCTAGGTTAGAGTAGGAAAAGGTAAGTAGTTTTGCTTAAGGAAAGCTATTGTAAGGTAATGTGCTAAAAGTTAGGCTAAATTAGGCTAGGTTAGTCTAGGCTAGAGTATTGCAAGGTTAGGCTAGGTTAGGTTAGCCTAGGTTAGCCTAAAATAATCTAAAGTATTAGAGTAGCAGAGTAGGCTAGAGTAGAGTAGAGTAGGCTAGAGTATGATATGCTAGAGTAGGCTAAGGTAGAGTATGCTAGTATTGAGTAGGTTAGGCTATGCTAGAGCACGTTAAGATAGACTAGACTAAGCTAGGATAGAGTAGGCTAGGGTAGGCTAGGTTAGACTAGGCTAGGCTAGCTTAGAGTAGGCTAGGCTAGGCTAGGCTAAGCTAGAGTAAACAAGACTTGGCTAGGATAGAGTGGGATAGGCTAGGAAAAAGTAGGCTAGGATAGAGTAGGCGAGAGTAGGATAGGCTAGAGTAGGCCAACCCAGGATAGAGTAGAGTAGGTTAGGATAGAGCAGGCTAAGCTAGGCTAGCCCGATCTAGAGTGGAGTAGGCTAAGCTAGGCTAGAGTTTTCTAGGATAGACTAGAGTAGGTTAGAGCATGCTAAAGTAGGACCGGCTAGAGTAGGCTAGGATAGGATAGGTTAGAGTATGCTAGAGTAGGTTAGGTTAGGATAAAATAGGTTAATCAAGCATAGAGTAATCTAGGATAGAGTATGATAGGGTAGGATAGGTTAGACTAGGCTAGGCTAGAATATCCTAGTATAGGCTATAATAGGCTAAGCTAAGCTAGAGTAGCATAAGTTAGGTTAGGATAGAGTAGGCTAGGATAAAGTATGCTAGGCTAGGCTAGGCTAGAGTAGCGTAGGCAAGAGTAGGCTAGAGTCGGCTAGGCTAGGCTAGGCTAGGATAGAGTAGACCAGTATATTAGGATAGAATGTGATAAGATAGCATAGGCTAGGCTAGGCTAGATTAGTATAGGTAAGCCTAGAATAGAGTAGGTTAGAGTAGTCTAGAATAGAGTAAGGTATGTTAGGCTAGGATAGTTTGTATTATGCTAATCTTAGTTAGAGTGGGATATGATATATGCTAGAGAAGCATAGGTTAGAGTATTCTAGGATAGGATAACCTATAGTATGCTAGGCTAGATAGGGTAAGCTAGAGTAGGATATAGTAGGATAAAGTAGACAAGGATAGGTAAGGCCGGGTTATCCTAGAATAGGAGAGGATACGGTATAGTACGCTAAGTTATAGTATGATAGGACATGCTAGGATAGAGTATTCTAGATTAATATAGGATAATATAGAGTAGGATAGAGTAGACTATGCTACATGTGACTAGGCTAGTGTAGGATAAAGTAGGCTAGGATAGAGTATCCTAGTGTATAGTAGAGTAGGGTATGGCAGAATATGCTAGGCTAGAGAAGACTTTAGTAAATTAGGGTAGAGTAGGCTAGGATAGAGTAGTTTGGATTAAAGTAGGATAGAGTAGGTTAGGTTAGGGTAGAGTAGGATACACTAGAGTAGGATAGCTTAGAGTTGGCTAGGATAGAGTAGGATCGACTAGAGTCGGCTAGATTAGTATAGGGTAGAGTATGCTAGAGTAGGATAGGGTATGATATAGGATAGAATAGGCTAGGATAGGCCAGAATAGGCTAGGATATGATATGATATGTTAGGCTAGAGTAGGATAGGTTGGGCTTAGCTAAAGTAGTCTATGTGAAAGTAGGCTAAGTTATTCTATGCTAAAGTAGGCTAGGATATAGTGGTATATGATAGGATAGATATAATAGGATAGGATTGGATAAGATAGGATAGGATTTACAAGAGTAGTCTAGAGTAGGCAATGCTAGAGTAGGATAGGATAGGATAGGATAGAGTAGGCTACCTAGGATAGAAAAGGAAAGGATATGATATTTTAGAATAGCTTATAGTAAGGTCTACCCTATCCTAGACAAGGCTATCCTTCTCTACCCTAGAATAGCCTATCCTACTCTAGGCTATCCTTCTAGGCCCGAGAGAAGCGAAGTTTAGGATATGATAGAGTAGGCTAGGTAAGGCTAAGATAGAGTAGGCTAGGCTACGAAAATATAGAGTAGACTAGGAAAGGATAATATAGAGAACGATAAAGTAAGTTATGGTAGAGTAGGCTAGAGATGTTTGTAGGACCAACAAATCCAATCTCTTTAATGCCATATACAGGTTAATTTCCAACTGGAATCTAAGTTTATAAAGAGTTATTGAAAAATATGATCGAAGATTCCGTTCCACAAATTCATCGAGTTATGCCACCCCAAGTACACACGCATGGAAAACAAAAATCTAAATAAAGGAAAGAAGAAAAATGGTATAAAAAACGAGAGTTAAAGGGGCCAAGTGGCATAAAATAAATATGAAAAGATAAAATGTAAAAATTAATTAGTCATTAGACTATTACTCTTCAGTTACAAGTGATATCATGGCTAACTATATTCTTTTTCCTTAGACATTATATATTGTAATTCGAGCCATAAGCTCAAGGATGGAATTTTTAGAACTAGAATTTTTCTTTCTGATATGTTCATTCATATGCATATTTTTTCCCATGTAAATATTTTTCCATATATTAAGGACACAGATTCCTTCAGAGAGTTCTTCTATTTTTGTCTTTTGTTATCTTTTACATTATATGTGAGGTTTCATGAGAAAGATAATAAAGCATATTGGAGCATATTTGAGCCAATTAAGCATCGGTGATACCATTTTGTGATTGAATACTGAATATTATGTCAGAAATACAAATCTACATATAGAATTTCTAAATTTTGTATTTTGCACCTTCGTATGATCGAATTTGTCTTCATTTAGAAAATTTGCCTCGTGACACTTTGTGAATTCAAATATTGTCTCCATCTATTAAATTTATCTCCATTTCCTTATTTATCTATTGGATTTAATAAAATTCCTCTGCAATTTACCTTTGCTTCTACACAATTATTCATAAACTAGTTAATATACCTAAAGCTTTCAAACTATGAGTCAAATTCAAGTTTCATCACAATTATATCTCTAATATGTATAAAAGTTGATCCCTATCATGCCTAGACATGATCTATTTTCCACCTAATACACCTACGGGAACTAACACTTGATAGTGTATTCCAAGAGAAGTAGGGACCCCTATCTCTGGTACACACTTCCCAAATGTTTCCTTTTGTTATATGGAATCTCAATAGTTTTGATTTACATTTCCTGTAGTTTACATTTCATGCAATTTAAATTTCCAACACTTTACATTTGATGCAAGTGTGTGAGTCAAGTGTGATTTTTATTTTCATATACTATGTGGTTTGGTTTCCCCTTCTCAATCAACATATAAAAACATGGTTAATTTCTAGTCATTTTGATGTAAATAAAAAATAGCTCCATGAAACCTATTAGTATATTCTTGAGTAGGATGCTAGCATGCATACTTAGAGAGACCAGTTGAGTCTTGTTTTTGCATATAATTTGCATGACACCTCATTATTTTACTAACACTGGTTGATAATTTATGTGAGGTAAAACTAAGAAATTATTTTTCTCAACATTTTACCACCATTTCCACGGAGGTGTCAAATAAATAGGTTTGAATTGGTTTCCCATTTCTTAGATAATATTATTCTAATAGATTGTCCATATCCTAAAACATAAGGAGACAATTTGGTAAGGCAAGAGGTAAGAATGTGCATTCCATCCTGCTTCACTTGCTACATAGTATCACTTGATTTAGAAGATCCTTGTACTGGATGAATTGATGCAAGTATAATTTGGTTTCTATTCCTTTCATTTTAGTTTGTTGCATGGAAGAAATAAGAGCTTCATGTCTAAAACTTCGTGAAATAATGACCTTAGTAGCATAGGGTGCTCAAGTACATGCTTTGCTTTGGAAGTTTCTTTTCTTTGAATATTTTTTTATTTGCATAGAACTTGTAGTTTTCAAATAAAATAAAAAACATCTACACTAATCCATGTCTGAGAGAAGGATTGTTGACCAACTGAAAAAATTACAATTATGGTTAAGGATTTTTTGAGTGGGGAACGTTACTCGAGGAGATCTCATGCATCCTTCCAGTAGAAATGAACATTTACGCATCAAATAAGTAATCATAAGGGACATATATGCATCTCAATAAGGAATAGAGGAGAAAGAGGCCCATGGACAACAAGTAGAATTAGCATTCTCTATTATTCTCCTTACTTTTTTTAAGAGACTAAAGAGCTATGGATAAAATAAAATTAATACTAAATTTTGGAGCATGCAAATCAAGATTCTCCTCGTTGTTTGTACTCAGATCCTTTGTGGAAGAGTGTAATGTGCTCTTCCTTTTAGGCCCTGAGGCCCATACCGCTAACCTATGTGATTCCTGTGGGTTCGAGTGGTTACTGATAGCTAGGGAATCAGATCAGGACTGATGCCATCCATATAATATCTACAACATCCTCACTTGGTCAAGAAGGGCCACCTGGGCCAAAGGCCACCTTCATGCATGACCATGCTCTTTGCATGACCATGCTCTTTTCCATGCTCCATTGCATGACCATGCTCTTTGCAAGTCAATGGCAAATTAGAAGATAAAGTGACCTAATTAGGTCAAAGATTAGGTTTTGCATAGTTGACCTTTATAAATAGAGGGTAAAGCAAGAGGAGACCTCACTTATGCTTATGATTATTTTTTGGAGCTCTTGGATAGCAGCACAATGTGCAGCACAACATTTGGGGTTGGAGATAGAGACTTTGGCCAACAGGATTTCGGCAGCGAAACATCTATCCTAGTCTTATTTCGGGTAAGCCATACTAGTTCACCACTTGATCTTCATTCATTCATCAGTTATATAGCACAAGGTATAGATTGTTGCAGGACGCGATGTAGCCGTAAGGGGGGTTTTCAAGCAGAAATCCCTAATCAACTGTAGAGCCTCCAGATCTCAGTTTCCTTCAAAAACTTAGGCACCAGTCTTATCATCAGCTACATACTCCGGCACTCCTTGATTATCAGCTCCATCTGAGCTCATTCAAAGGAGTTATCAGCAATTCCGGACCATCAGGGGCATGAGCAGCTGCCTTAGAGAACCAAGACGCTATCATACTTAGAGGGTTCATAACTGCAGTATATTAAAACCAATCTCTCCGTCATAGTGAGGCTATCAGCCCTGCAAATCTGTAGATCCATCGGAAACTTCCTTCCTTGAGGGCGTCACCTATTGCTCTGATTGGGCATCTTGTTGCTGGAGCATTCACCGGAGATAGGAGAGATCGGTTCCTCTTCAATCTAGTTCTCAGTGCTTGCAGACTTTATCTGAAGCAATCCAGCTCGTTATCAGTGGTAAGTGTGCATTCTATCTCACAAACCCTAACCCTAATTTTTCCTATAAAATAGGGATTTTTTCCTGGCAGTCTGTAAGCCCAGTTGTATCAGCACATTTGTTTAGAAATAGAAAATATCAGTATTCCGGATATTACAGTGGTATCAGAGCTGTTTTCTTGGCCAGCTGTGGGCTTAAGAGATGAAAAGTAGATGAATACAGAAGGAGATCCTTTTGTAACGTATAGGAGGAGGAAGAGTAGATACACAGAAGAATTTGAAGATATCTAGCTAGAGGATACCAATTCAGACATGGAACAGACAGGTATTCATGCGGATAGGGGAAAAGGAACGGGAGATGAGGAGGATTGGATGGACTTTCGCAACTTGGTCTCTGCATTGCAAGACTTAGCGAAAGGACAAAAAGAAGTCCTCAATGCAATCAATAGACTGTCAGCAAAACCGGAACCAGGTATCAGCAGTACACCCCCTTCACCGGTAGAGTGGGGATCTTCCAGCAGCAGTGGAAAGATGGCATACACCAACTTCCAGAACACTCCCCACATATACAGCAGACCTACTATCAATCCTACCATGCCTCACTTATTGGCAGATACAGTAGGGGGCCTGGTCATGCAGGTAGATCCCAGCGAGCCTTATGGGGATTATTTGCAAGAGTACATAGACTTAGGAGATGAGTTTCATGCTGCTATGTATTTCTCTGACTTCTGCAACATGAAAAGTAGGAACATGCCTAGGAATTTCAACAAGGGTTTCAATCACAACTATGAGCTGCAGAAAACCTTGGGTAGGTTGACCATCCCAAACTTTGATGGGACTTGCGGAGGATCAGCGAGAGCATGCGTCCAAAAGTTGGATACCTATTTCCAGCTCAACCCCATGACAGAGACAGACACCATTAAGTTGGCTACACTTTACTTGGACGGAGAGGCTCACGAATGGTGGTACCATGGACTGGTGACATTGGGTCACAACACCATACATTCTTACGGTGAGTTCACTCAGAGACTCATGGAGAGGTTCGACAGGAAAGGTCTAGAGATCTATTTTAGGGAGTTGGCTCAACTCAAGCAGACTGGTAGCGCAGAATCATTCATTTCAGAGTTCCAGAGGCTAGCTGTTATGGTAACAGATGTGTCAGAGAGAAGATTGACTATGTTATGCATTGAGGCCCTCATAGAGCCACTACGGGGATGGGTGAAAGCCTACAAACCCCTCACTTTGCAGGATGGTATTAGTTGGGCAAGGGATCTTCAGGATTCAGTCCATAAAAACAAATTCCCTCTAAAAACCAATTTTCCTGTTAGGGACAAGGACAGGAAACCCTTCCAGCAGGATGTGCCCAAGAAAACCTGGATAGATGAAGACACCAGGAAATATTTGAGAAGGAAGAAGTTGTGCTTCACTTGCCAGGAACCATGGGTACCAGGACACAGATGTGCCGGGAAGGTGAAGGCACATTACATTGAGGTGTATTCATACAGTGACGAGGACGACAATGAGCAGGAGGCCACAGAAGAGGAATCACACCAGGGTGATACACTAGAGGGAGTCATTGCTACATTGTCTGGAGTACCGAGATTCCATACTCTCAGGGTCAGGGGAGTAGTGCAGGGTCACAAAGTAGGATTTCTCAATGATGGGGGAGCCACCCACAATTTCATTGACTCTGCTTGGGTAGAAAAACGAGGTATTCAGACCAAGAAGTTTGAGGGATTCACTGTACCAGTAGCCGGGAACTCCAGCATGGAGTGCAACTACTGGATCCCAAAACTGAATGTTGCCTTGGGTAACTATCAAATGACAGACTCTTTCTATGTAGTGGATGTAGCGGATACTCATGTGGTATTGGGTGTTCAGTGGCTTTATTCTATAGGGAAATATGCTACAGACTACAGGGCAATGGAAATGGAGTTTCAGGGGCTAGATGGCAAATAGGTAGTTTTGAGGGGCATGAACACTTATCCCCCAAAACCGGTCTCATCACAGAGAATGGAGGCAGTGCTTCGACAGGATGATATAGAATGGGCTGCAGAATGTTTTTTCACCTTCAGGAAACCCCCAGAAACCAGCTCACAACACCCCAGTGACATTCAAGCCTTGCTACAGAAACACGAAAAGGTTTTTTGGAACCTTCCATCAGGCAGACCACCAGACCGGGGCTTTGAGCACATCATCAAGCTAGAGGAGGGGAAACAAGTCATCATCACCACTCCTTATAGGCATCCCAAGAGGTACAAAGATGAGATTAAGAAAACCATCAAGGAATTACTGGAGCTTGGTTACATACGACCCAGTTCTATCCCCTTTGCATCTTCAGTATTGCTGGTTAAGAAGAAGGATGGCACTCTGCGTATGTGCATCAATTATCGAGCACTTAACAAAAAGACCATCAAGAACAGGTATCCCATTCCCAGGATTGACCAACTGATGGATGAACTTTGGGGAACTCAATACTTCTCCAAGATCGATCTTCGCTCGGGGTACCATCAGATCAGGGTAAGGGACCAGGACATCCCCAAAGTAGCTTTTCGCTGTCACTTTGGACACTGTGATTTTTTGGTCATGCTTTTCGGGCTTACCAATGCTCCAGCTACTTTCCAGTCGTGCATGAACCACACCTTCAGGGCACAGCTATGTAAGTTTCTACTTGTCTTCTTTGATGACATCTTGGTTTACAACAAAACATGGGAAGAGCACTTAAAACACCTGGACGAGACGTTGAGTATTTTAGAAGAACAGTCGCTTTACACGAAAATGTCCAAGTGTGAGTTTGGCATGAAGGAAATGATGTACTTAGGACATGTGATCAATGCAGAAGGAGTATAGGTGGACATGGAGAAAATCCGAGCTATCAGATATTGGCCTGTGCCAAAAATAGTGATAGAATTGAGAGGGTTCCTAGGTCTTTGCACTTATTACCAGCGGTACGTTAAGGGATTCTCCCAGTTTGCAGCACCCCTCATAGATCTCACCAAGAAGGGGGCATTCACTTGGATAGACTCAGTGCAGAAAACTTTCAAGGAGATGAAGGTTATCATGAGCTCTTGCCCATTTTTAGCATTTTCAGACTTCTCACAACCCTTTACAGTAGAATGTGATTCCTCAGGAGAAGGGTTAGGATTAGTATTGATGCAGAACCATCACCCTATTGCATTCGAGAGCCACAAACTGAAGAACTATGAGCGCCATTACTCCATATATGAAAAAGAGATGCTAGATATTTTGCATGCTCTCACAAAATTTAGACAGTACCTGGTGGGCAGTAAGTTCAAAATCAAAACAGATCACAACAGCCTCAAGTATTTCTTGGAACAGAAGGAACTGAATGAGCGACAACAGAAATGGGTCAGCAAGGTACAAGCCTATGATTTCGAGATCGAGTATGTGAAAGGTAAGAATAACGTAGTGGCTAATGCATTATCCAGGCGACCATCCCCATTATCTCTCAGTAGTATATCCACAGATTGGAGGGCACTTCTCTTAGTGGAGTACTCCAAAAATAAATTCTCCTGCGAATTATTGGATGGGAAAATTCAGGATGAGAGGTACAGGATTGTGGATGACATCATCTACTACAAGGAAAGAATATATCTCATTACAGAATCCACATTGAGGAAGAAGATCATCCAGGAAGCCCACGATGCTCCGTTATCAGGGCATGAGGGGTTGAGGAAGAAGATTATCTAGGCAGCCCACGATGCTCCATTATCATGGCAGATCAGAGAGAGGTTTTCATGGAAGGGCCTCAAGGTGGAGATTATGCAGCATGTCCAAGAATGTAGCATCTGTCAACAGAACAAGGTTGAGAACACACATCCAGCAGGGCTACTCCAGCCACTACCGATTCCAGAACAAAAGTGGGAGAGCATCTCCATGGACTTCATTACAGGCTTGCCTAAGGTCCAAGGGCGAGATTGTTTATATGTGGTAGTTGACAGACTAACCAAGTTTGTACACTTCTTCTCGATACCATCAGACTACTCGGCAGCTCAGGTGGCGGAGTTATCTTTCAGGGAAGTTTTCGGGTTACACGGATTGCCTAAGACCATTGTCAGTGATCGGGATAGCAGGTTCACAAGTGCCTTTTGGCAGGAACTGTTCAGATTGGTGGGAACCGAACTGGCTACTAGTACGAGCTATCACCCCCAGAGTGACGGGAAAACAAAAATAGTCAACAAGTGGATCGAAGGTTATCTCAGGAACTACGTAGTAGGGCAACAGTGAACATGGATCAAATGGATACACCTAGGAGAGTACTGCTACAACACTACTTATCACATGTCTATTAGGATGACTCCTTTTAAGGCATTATATGGTTATGAGGTCTTGGACTATGTAGATTTGGCATTTGGAGACAGCAGGGCTCCTAAGGCTAAGGATTGGATACAAGACAGTCAGGACATCCTGAAAGTATTGAAAGAGAATTTACGGACAGCCCAGAATCAATAAAAGATGTATGCCGACAAACAAAGGACTGCGCAGAGCTTTGAGGTAGGGGATTTAGTCTACTTAAGGCTCCAGCCTTACAGACAGTCGTCACTTAAAAAGAAAGGAGTAGAGAAATTAAAACCCCGCTTCTATGGACCATACAAAATAATTCAGAAGGTGGGAGAGGTGGAATACGAGATAGAGCTGCCCAGAGAAAGCGAAATCCACAATGTGTTCCATGTGTCCAGCCTGAAGAAGACCCTTGGAAAACACATTGCTCCATCTACCGAATTTCCCCCTTTAGATGATGAAGGACTACTGATACTGATTCCTAAACGGATCATACAGACAAGAGAGAGGAAGCTCAGGAACAGAGTAATCAAGGAATATTTGGTTAAATGGAAAGAACTACCGCCAGAGGATGCCACTTGGGAAGGTGAACAGGTATTGCAGCATCCCAGTTTGAAGTTGCTTGAGGACAAGCAATCTCAAGTGGGGAGGACTGTAATGTCCTCTTCCTTCTAGGCCCTAAGGCCCATACTGCTAACCTATGTGATTCCTGTGGGTTCGGGCAGTTACTGATAGCTAGGGAATCATATGAGGACTAATGCCATCCATAGAAGATCTACAGCATCCTCACTTGGTCAAGAGGGCCACCTGGGCCAAAGGCCACCTTCATGCATGACCATGCTCTTTGCATGACCATGCTCTTTTCCATGCTCCATTGCATGACCATGCTCTTTGCAAGTCAACGGAAAATTAGAAGATAAAGTGACCTAATTAGGTCAAAAATTAGGTTTTGCGTAGTTGAAATTTATAAATAGAGGGTAAAGCAAGAGGATACCTCACTTATGCTTATGATTATTTTTGGGAGCTCTTGGATAGCAGCACAACAGTTGGGGTTGGAGACGGAGTCTTCGGCTAACAGGATTTTGGCAGTGAAACTTCTATCCTAGTCTTATTCTGAGTAAGCCATACTCGTTCACCACTTGATCTTCATTCATTCATCAGTTATATAGCACAAGGTATAGATTGTTGCAGGACACGGTGTAGCCGTAAGGGGGGTTTTCAACCAGAAATCCCTAATTAGCTGTAGAGCCTCCAGATCTCAATTTCCTTCAAAAACTCAGGCACCAGTCTTATCATCAGCTACATACTCCAGCACTTCTTGATTATCAGCTCCATCTCAGCTCATCCGAAGGAGTTGTCAGCAATTCCTGACCACCAGGGGCGTGAGCAGCTGCCTTAGAGAACTAAGATGCTATCATACTTAGAGGGTTCAGAACTGCAGTATATTCCAGCCAATCTCTCCATCACAGCGAGTCTATCAGCCATGCAAATTTGCAGATCCATCGGACACCTCCTTCCTTGAGGGCGTCGCCTATTGCTCTGATTGGGCGTCTTGTTGTTGGAGCATTCATCGGAGACAAGAGAGATCAGTTCCTCTCCAATCCAGTTCTTAGTGCTTGCAGACTTTATCTGAAGCAATTCAGCTCATTATCAGTGGTAAGTGTGCATTCTATCTCACAAACCCTAACCCTAATTTTTCCTATAAAATAGGGATTTTTGCCTGGCAGTCTGTAAGCCCAGTTGTATCAGCACATTTGTTTAGAAATAGAAAATATCAGTATTTGGGATATTACAAAGAGATAAATATTTCAATATATACAAAGTATGTCAAAGTAGGGAATCCAAGAAGCTGAAAGTGAATATGAATACATAGGGACATGTGACTACATTAAATTTTGGTTCCAAACAGTAATCATGCCAAAACACCACTCGCTTCTTCAATATCTCTTGATGCAAAATCAAATAGGTTACCAACAATTAGATACATGTACAACCCTGTATCAAACGATCAATTATATAAATATTTGAAAATTTATCTACATCCTACATTGACATTTTCAACAAAAACAAGACATACATGTACCTTGGGGGAAGGTGGATCACCAAGGACCTAGATTAGGTGCTCTCCAAGCACCACTCACTCACTAGAAGGCGGCATAAAATAATATATGTCAATGTCAACAAGTCAATCGGTGCACCAAAAAGATAGTTCCATGTACAAATAACACTATACTACATGGAGGGATAATGACTTTTTCAAAGAAATAGAGACATACATGTACCTAGGGGGGAGAGGTGGGTCACCTAGTGGCCCCGATTGGGTGCTATTCAAGCACCACTAGCTCACTAGAAGGATGAATAAAATAATATCTGGAAATTTCATCAAATCAATGGGTGCACCAAAAATATACTTGCATGTACAAAGAAAACTATACTACATGGAGGGACAATGAATTTTTCAAAGAAAGCGACACATACATGTACTTGGGGGGAGAGGGGGGTTACTAACGGCCCCGATTGGGTTCTATTCAAGTACAAATTACTCACTATAAATATGCATAAAATAATATATGTAAATGTCAGCAAATCAATTGTTGCACCAAAAATCTACTTGCATATACAAATAAAACTCTACTACATGGGGGGGCAATTGGGGACACAAAGAGACACGAACTTTTGTAATAATCCAACCAAATAAGTGAGATATACATATACCTGGGGGACATGAATAGGTGGGTCATGAGTGTGTGAAATAATTAAAAATAGATTAAAAGAATGGGAATATGCATTAAGGAGAAATGTTGCTCGGGTGGCATGTCTATTTGACATATGTTGCGACGTAAAAAAACATAAAGATACAATTAGATAAATTCAAATAATTAAAATAATACATGTTTAATCATTAAAAGAATAATTAAAAGGAAACATGTGATTGTGAATCTTTCTCTACCTATGATGAAGCTATCTCAGATGCAACAAACTCATTGTGCCAAGATTAAGATATATTAAATGTGCCCATCGTTACTATAAATAAGTAAATCACGATGATAAATTAAAAAGTAGTGTTTTTACAAGTAATGGTGAAGAACCAAAATCATATGAAACATTGACTACTGCATCAATATCATTAGCATCAACGGCCGGAATATGGGAATCTCGAGTGTCATTGGACATAAACTGTAAATGTGTTCATGTAAATTGTGAGATAATTAAAATAGAAATAATTTATGAAACAATAAAAAACTATGATACAAAAAATAATAGACTATGTGAAGAACGAGTTTGACTTGCATATTGGAGTAACCCATCACTTTGAAACTCTTAATAAGTCCCATAGAATATGTTTCCACAAGGTGTGCAAGGGTGTGGCATGACACAATGCTTTGAACCCTCTACATGTCCAGTGTGATCTATAGATCTAGTAGGGTCTGGAAACCCAAGTGGATCCTCTCTGTGTGATGGTCCAACACGAGATGGGATAGCCTTAGATATGCCAACCCCTTGGCCTACATTTACCTCAGCAACAATCCCATGCAGAAGCAGTGTATTTGCCAAATGTTATAATGCCTCAGTGTGTCATCAATCATGGGACTTGTAGAAAGATATAAGCGAGGTGGGTCTGGTGTGCATGGAGGCAGTTGCTTATGGTTTGGATTAGTCCTCGCCCCTTTCCAATCTTGGGGAATCCGATGTTCTACCCCCTAGAACTCTAAAATATCAAATTAATTTACATGTTTACCCATGATAAGATCGACATACAATTTTCTTAGGAAATAGAATGGGATGTCTCTATTCCATGAGGCTCTTCATCAAAGACCATGTACCAGCGATCCATCCAGTTGGATTTAATATTTGGTTCTGTGCACCATTATATAGAAATGTGTGGTCAACTAGTGGGAGAAACCAATCAGGTGCTAGTGTCTTGGAATAGTGAAAAAATTTGGTATTTTGTTATATTTAATTTCTTTACATCTTTGTAGCTCAACCTAGTGGAATAGTATTGCCTCTAGAAATCGCTGTAGAAGATAATGTTGTATAGTGTTCCTTAGGAATTGGAAATTGTATTCATTATGTTACCTAGTTCCTCACCTAATGACGAAATTATGTGGTCCCCCACTCTAAAATTTAACTAAGGCATCTCAATGCACCCAAACGAAGAAGAATTTCCAATTCCAATCGTGTTCCTCCTCCATGTGTTCGGTGTTTGGATTTCGTAGGCTCGAGTAGGATAGGCTAGGATAGAGTAGGATCACTAGAAGAATGAATAAAATAATATATTTCAATGTCAGCAAATCAATGGGTGCATCAAAAATATACTTGCACGTACAAAGAAAACTATACTACATGGAGGGACAATGACTTTTTCAAAGAAAGGGAGACATACATGTACCTGGGGGAGAGGTGGGTCACTAGTGGCCCCAATTGGGTTCTTTTCAAGCATGAATCACTCACTAGGAATATGCATAAAATAATATATGTCAATGTCAGCAAATCAATAGGTGCACCAAAAAGCTACTTGCGTGTACAAAGAAAACTATACTACATGGACGGACAATTGGGGACACAGAGATACAAGAAATTTTGTAATAGGGTGCCAACAAAATAAGAGATATATACATATACATAAGGGATGTGAAGAGGTGGGTCACCAGTGGGTGAAATATTGAAAACGAACTAAAACGATGGGCATATGCATCAAAGAGCAAGGTAGCTCAGGTGGCATGTCTATCAGACATATGTTTCTACATAAAAAAACATAAAGATACAATTAGATAATTTCAAATAATTAAAAGCATACATGTTTAATCATTAAAAGCATAATTAAAAGAATATGTGTGATTGTGAATATTCCTCTACCCGTGACACACCTGTCTCAGATGCAACAAACTCATTGGTCCCACCATGAATAAAATATGTTTTATCAAGATTAAGATGTACTAAAGGTGTCAATCCTTATGATGGATAATTTTAAGGATCCATGCTTATTTAAAAGTGTAGAAACTTTGGTGAATCTTACCAATTCTTAAAATGTCATTTATAAAATATTTGGCTATATTTTTATAAAAATATTTTAATTTCTAAGGATTTTATATATTCTATATAATAATCTCATGATTTTTAGAGTGAAAAAAATCACCCCATCAAAATTGGGCGAAATAGGTCTTCAAAAAATGAAAATCAACCATTCTTTTTTTTTGAAAAAATCATGGAAAAATAGCCCATGGAGTAAGTTTTGCCCCTAAAAATTTTCTTGATTCCTACTATAATTATGTAAATCGTGATGAGAAGTTAAAAAGTAATGTTTTTACAAGTAATCATGAAGCACCAAAAGCATATGCAACATTGACTACTACATCAATATCATCAGCATCAATGACCGAAATATGTGAATCTCGAGTGTCATCGGACACTACTTGTAAATGTGTTCATGTAAATTGTCAAATAATTAAAATATAAATAATTTATGAAACAATTGAAAACTGTGATATAAAAAATAAGACACTATGTGAAGAACGAGTTTGACTTACATATTGGAGTAACCCATCACTGCGAAACTCTGAAGAAAGACCGCAGCATATGTTTCCACAAGTTGTGTAAGGATGTGGCATGACACGACACTCTAAACCCTCTACATGTCTAGTGTGATCTCTAGATCACGTAGGGTCTCGATGCCTAAGTGGATCCTCTATGTGTGATGTTCCAGCCTGATATGGGCGGACCTAATATGTACCAACCCCTTGGCCTACATTTCCCACCCGACAATAGTCCCATGTCGAAGCAATGTCTCTGCCAAATGGAATAATGCCTCATGAGTGTCATCAATCATGGGACCTGCAGAAGGATATAACCGAGGGGGGTTTCGTGTGTGTTGAGGTCATCGCACACGATTTGGATCAGTCCTTGCCCCTTGCCTATCTTGGGGAATCCCATGTTCTACCCCATGGAACTCTAAAATATCAAAGTAATTTACGTGTTTACCCAAGATAAACTCGACATACAATTTCCTTAAGAAATAGAATGGGATGTCTCTATTCCCATGAGGGTCTTCATCGAAGACCATGTAGATAACACATATGCATTATAAATTTCCAACATGCATCCGCTTACAAATTTTGAAATGACCACCACCGTAATAATAATAAATATTTAAATT
>LPNX010731083.1:5913-22829 GCA_001517045.1 Pseudotsuga menziesii | reverse complement strand
AAACTATTTCTTTATTAAATTATAAATTAAACTATATTAAAAACATAACTCTATATACAAATTAAAAAAATCTCAAACAAAATTATCTAATAGACAAAATGTACGTTTAATCTTATTGTTATTTAATCCTATAAAATAAAAAGTCAAAACCTATATAAAACAGGAAAAGAAAACCAAGAAAAAATATGGAATATTTAATCCTATAAAATAAGAAATCAAAACCTAGAAAAAGCACAAAAGCATCTAAAAATGATATTCCCAATTTCCAAATCTTGAATAAAATAAACAGAAAAAACACAAAAATTTCAAAAAATGATAACTCCCAAATCTGTATAAAGTAAAGGGAAAAAGCAGAAAATATTCGAAAGTATGATACGTTTGAATAACCGTTCCAGAAAAAGCGAGTGGAAAATAATGTGTTATATGTAATCGATGGATGGATGGTCAGAAACACAAGAAAACGATGAAACTATCCGTTGACGCGAGGTTCCTAGGTGGATATATTTATTCAACATTTTCCTCTTTCCTCTTTTATCTATCCGTTGACTCCTGCGTTTTGCTCTTCTACGTCGAACGGCCCACCCGGAGAATCTTGCGCACATGCTGAAACTTGGTCACGCAACCTCCTCGGCCTGAATCTTCAATGGGGACGCTGAGACGTGGAGGAAGCAGCGCTGGACGACCAATCCGTAGTTCAATTCCTCGGACTTCAAGGCCTGGCTTGTGCTTCAGGTGGGGAAATCGATTTCCTTGGTGGTGCGGGGACGGACATCGGTTATCTCAGCCTCCGCGAGCTCAAGGATGTCAGGTTCGCCCGGGCCTTTGAGGACGCCACTGCGGCCATCACGTTCAGGTTCTTGAAAGTTGAAACTCATGACATTGTTCGACGTTGGGCCCGAGAGGTTGCTCCGGGTTTTGCTTAAAGCAGTAGACGAATTCCGAGAGGGTGCTCGGGTGTCTGGAAACTCATGAAATTGTTCCCGTTGGTCCTGACCTGTTTTTGGTTTTCATGGAAGTGAAAGAGGACGTTGGGCTGGCAGTTTACTCCAACAAATTGCTTGGCGACGTGGCGATGGTGGCCCTGTCGCGGTTCTTGTGGCTCGTCCTTCACCACCCGTGCGTCGAGGAGCGGATTCTTGCGGAGATCCGGTCGATCTTGAACGAGAGAGCCCACAATTCAGTGAATTTTATTCTAGAAGTACGAGTTTGAGTTAGAGGTATGTATGGCTCTGGGTTATGTTACCTTCTTTCTCAATATTTTAACCATGATGCCATGGCTATGGAAAAGGGTCCAGGTCTTATCTCATGGAAAAGCCTGGTTTGGATTGGATCGTGGCAAACAACTTCAAGGTAGGTTGAAGAACTCAAAGGTACATGTTATTGTTATTTTCTCTACTCTTCTACTAAACCTTAGTTCTATTTTTATATAGAAATTAATTATATCTGAATCAGAGATTTATTGGTTTTATTTTATTACATGTAAAGATTTGTTATTTTTATTTTATTTGTGTAGTTTTCTTTTTATTAATTAATTAAATAAATAGAAAATTTGTATATCACTGTTTTATGTAAATTACAAAATAACATTTATTATGCAATAATTATTTATAAATAAAAATTAATTGTAAGATATCTATTGTATTCTAAATTGAATATTTTTATATATAAACTCTTTTAATGTGTATGGAGTTTATTTTCTATTTTATTTATAAATTTACAATTTATGTTTGTTAGTTTTTATGTATACTTTTCTAATTTTTAGAGTGCAATTTATACTTAGCAAATTTCTTTATTATGTGGTTGGTGTAGTTACATGTAATATTTTGTATGTTTTACTAAAATTAGGTAATTTTCATATCAAATGGCATAATGGATATGTGATAAAGTATTTGACATTAAAAATGGATTTTCATTAAGTTAGACATTGTATCCGTACATTATAATTGATGTGTTCAAAGTTAGGATTATGGTTAGGATCCTTGCTTAGGGTAAGCTAGGATACAATAAGATAAGCTAGGATAGGCTAGGTTAGAGTATGAAAAGGTAAGTAGTTTTGCTTAAGGAAAGCTATTGTAAGGTATTGTGCTAAAAGTTGGGCTAAATTAGGCTAGGTTAGTCTAGGCTAGAGAATGGCAAGGTTAGGCTAGGCTAGATTAGCCTAGCTTAGCCTAGAATAATCTAAAGTAGTAGAGAAGCACAGTAGGCTAGAGTAGAGTAGAGTAGGCTAGAGTATGATATGCTAGAGTAGGCTAAGGTAGAGTAAGCTAGTCTTGAGTAGGTTAGGCTGTGCTAGAGCACGTTCAGATATACTAAACTAATCTAGGATAGAGTAGGCTAGGGTAGGCTAGGTTAGACTAGGCTAGGCTAGCTTAGAGTAGGCTAGGCTAGCTTAGAGTAGGCTAGGCTAGGCTAGGCTAAGCTAGAGTAAACAAGACTTGGCTAGGATAGAGTGGGATAGGCTAGGAAAAAGTAGGCTAGGATAGAGTCGGTGAGAGTAGGATAGGCTAGAGTAGGCTAACCCAGGATAGAGTAGAGTAGGTTAGGATAGAGCAGGCTAAGCTATGCTAGCTTGATCTAGAGTGGAGTAGGCTAAGCTAGGCTAGAGTTTGCTAGGATAGACTAGAGTAGGGTAGAGTATGCTAAAGTAGGACCGGCTAGAGTAGGCTAGGATAGGATAGGTTAGAGCATGCTAGAGTAGGATCGGCTATAGTAGGCTAGTCTAGAGTAGGTTAGGTTAGGATAAAATAGGTTAATCAAGCATAGAGTAATCTAGGATAGAGTATGATAGGGTAGGCTAGGTTAGACTAGGCTAGGCTAGAATATCCCATTCTAGGCTATAATAGGCTAAGCTAAGCTAGAGTAGCATAAGTTAGGTTAGGATAGAGTAGGCTAGGATAAAGTATGCTAGGCTATGCTAGGCTAGAGTAGGGTAGGCAAGAGTAGGCTAGAGTCGGCTAGGCTACGCTAGGCTAGGATAGAGTAGGCCAGTATATTAGGATAGAATGTGATAAGATAGCATAGGCTAGGCTAGGCTAGATTAGTGTAGGTAAGCCTAGAATAGAGTAGGTTAGAGTAGTCTAAAATAGAGTAAGGTATGTTAGGCTAGGATAGTGTGTATTATGCTAATCTTAGTTAGAGTGGGATATGATATACGCTAGAGAAGCATAGGTTAGAGTATTCTAGGATAGGATAACCTATAGTATGCTAGGCTAGATAGGGTAAGCTAGAGTAGGATAGAGTAGGATAAAGTAGACAAGGATAGGTAAGGCCGGGTTATCCTAGAATAAGATAGGATACGGTATAGTACGGTAAGTTATAGTATGATAGGACATGCTAGGATAGAGTATTCTAGAGTAATATAGGATAATATAGAGTAGGATAGAGTAGACTATGCTACAGGTGACTAGGCTAGTGTAGGATAAAGTAGGCTACGATAGAGTATCCTAGTGTACAGTAGAGTAGGGTACGGTAGAATATGCTAGGCTAGAGAAGACTTTAGTAAATTAGGGTAGAGTAGGCTAGGATAGAGTAGTTTTGATTAAAGTAGGATAGAGTAGGTTAGGCTAGGGTAGAGTAGGATACACTAGAGTAGGATAGCTTAGAGTAGGTTAGGTTAGAGTAGGATCGACTAGAGTGGGCTAGATTAGTATAGGGTAGAGTATGCTAGAGTAGGCTAGGGTAGGATATAGGAGAGAATAGGCTAGGATAGGCCAGAATAGGCTAGGTTAGGTTATACTAGGCTAGGATATGATATGATATGTTAGGCTAGAGCAGGATAGGATATAGTATGATAGAGTAGTCTAAGCTAGAGCATGATAGGTTGGGCTTAGCTAAAGTAGTCTATGCTAAAGTAGGCTAAGTTATGCTACGCTAAAGTAGGCTAGGATATAGTGGTATATGCCAGGACAGATATAATAGGATAGGATTGGATAAGATAGGATAGGATTTACTAGAGTAGTCTAGAGTAGGTAATCGTAGTGTAGGATAGGATAGGATAGGATAGAGTAGGCTACCTAGGATAGAGTAGGAAAGGATATGATATTGTAGAATAGCCTATAGTAAGGTCTACCCTATCCTATACAAGGCTATCCTACTCTACCCTAGACTAGCCTATCCTACTCTAGGCTATCCTTCTAGGCCCGAGAGAAGCGAAGTTTAGGATATGATAGAGTAGGCTAGGTAAGGCTAAGATAGAGTAGGCTAGGCTAGGAAAATCTAGAGTAGAATAGGAAAGGATAATATAGAGAAGGATAAAGTAGGTTATGGTAGAGTAGGCTAGAGATGTCTGTAGGAGCAACAAATCCAATCTCTTTAATGCCATTTACAGGTTAATTTCCAACTGGAATCTAAGTATATAAAGAGTTATTGAAAAATATGATCGAATATTCCACTCCACAAATTCATCGAGTTATGCCACCCCAAGTACACATGCACGGAAAAGAAAAATCTAAATAAAGGAAAGAAGAAAAATGGTATAAAAAATGAGAGTGAAAGGGGTCAAGTGGCATAAAATAAATATGAAAAGATAAAATGTAAAAATTAATTAGTCATTAGACTATTACTATTCAGTTACAAGTGATATCATGGATAACTCTATTCTTTTTCCTTAGACATTATATATTGTAATTCTAGCCATAAGCTTGAGGATGGAATTTTTAGAACTAGAATTTTTCTTTCTGATATGTTGATTCATATGCATATTTTTTCCCATGTAAATATTTTTCCATATATTAAGGACACAGATTCCTACAGAGAGTTCTTCTATTTTTGTCTTTTGTTATGTTTTACATTGTATGTGAGGTTTCATGAGAAATATAATAAAGCACATTGGAGCATATTTGAGCCAATTAAGTATCGGTTATACCATTTTGTGATTAAATACTGAATATTATGTCATAAATACAAATCTACATATAGAATTTCTAAATTTTGTATTTTGCACCTTAGTATGATCGAATTTGTCTTCATTTAGAAAATTTGCTTGGTGACAATTCGTGAATTCAAAGATTGTCTCCATCTATTAAATTTATCTCCATTTCCTTATTTCTCTATTGGATTTAATAAAATTCCTCTGCAATTTACCTTTGCTTCTACACAATTATTCATAAACTAGTTAATATACCTAAAGCTTTCAAACTATGAGTCAAATTCAAGTTTCATCACAATTATATCTCTAATATGTATAAAAGTTGATCCCTATCATGCCTAGATATTATCTATTTTCAACCTAATACACCTATGGGAACTAACACTTGATAGTGTATTCCAAGAGAAGTAGGGACCCCTATCTTTGGTACACACTTCCCAAATGTTTCCTTTTGTTATATGGAATCTCAATAGTTTTGATTTACAATTCCTGTAGTTTACATTTCATGCAATTTAAATCTCCAACACTTTACATTTGATGCAAGTGTGTGAGTCAAGTGTGATTTTTATTTTCATACGCTATGTGGTTTGGTTTCCCCTTCTCAATCAACATATAAAAACATGGTTAATTTCTAGTCATTTTGATGTAAATAAAAAATAGCTCAATGAAACCTATTAGTATATTCTTGAGTAGGATGCTAGCATGCATACTTAGAAAGACCAATTGATTCTTGTTTTTGAATATAATTTGCATGACACCTCATTATTTTACTAACACTTTTTGATAATTTATGTGAGGTAAAACTAAGAAATTATTTTTCTCAACATTTTACCACCATTTCCATGGAGGTGTCAAAGAACTAGGTTTGAATTGGTTCCCCATTTCTTGGATAATATTATTCTAATAGATTGTCCATATCCTAAAACATAAGGAGACAATTTGGTAAGGCAAGAGGTAAGAATGTGCATTCCATCCTGCTTCACTTGCTACATAGTATCACTTGATTTAGAAGATCCTTGTACTAGATGATTTGATGCAAGTATAACTTGGTTTCTATTCCTTTCATTTTAGTTTGTTGAGTGGAAGAAATAAGAGCTTCATGTCGAAAACTTATTGAAATAATGACCTTAGTAGCATAGGGTGCTCAAGTACATGCTTTGCTTTGGAAGTTTCTTTTCTTTGAATATTTTTTTTATTTGCATAGAATTTGTAGTTTTCAAATAAACTAAAAAACCTCTACACTAATCCATGTTCGAGACAAGGATTGTTGACCAAGTGAAAAAATTACAAGTATGTTTAAGGAATTTTTGAGTGGGGAAGGTTACTCCAGGAGATCTCTTGCATCCTTCCAGTATAAATGAACATTTACGCATCAAAGAAGTAATAGATATTGATATTCATAAGGGACATATATGCATCTCAATAAGGAATAGAGGAGAAAGAGTCCCATGGACAACAAGTAGAATTAGCATTCTCTATTATTCTCCTTACTTTTTTTAAGAGACTAAAGAGCTATGGATAAAATAAAATTAAGACTAAATTTTGGAGCATGAAAATCAAGATTCTCCTCGTAGTTTGTACTTAGATCCTTTGTGCAAGAGATAAATATTTCAATATATACAAAGTATGTCAAAGTAGGGAATCCAAGAAACTGAAAGTGGAGATGAATACATAGGGACATGTGACTACATTGAATTTTGGTTCCAAACAATAATCATGCCAAAACACCACTCCCTTCTTCAATATCTCTTGATGTAAAATCAAATAGGTTACCAACAATTAGATACATGTACAACCCTGTATAAGACGATCAATTATATAAATATTTGAAAATTTATCTACATCCTACATTGACGTTTTCAACAAAAACAAGACATAAATGTACGTTCGGGGGAGGTGGATCACCAACGACCTTGAATAGGTGCTCTCCAAGTACCACTCGCTCACTAGAAGGTGGCATAAAATAATATATGTCAATGTCAACAAGACAATCGGTGCACCAAAAAGATAGTTCCATGTACAAATAGCACTATACTACATGGAGGGATAATGACTTTTTCAAAGAAATAGAGACATACATGTACCTAGGGGGGAGAGGTGGGTCAGCTAGTGGCCCCGATTGGGTTCTATTCAAGCACCACTTGCTCACTAGAAGGATGAATAAAATAATATCTGTCAATGTCATCAAATCAATGGGTGCACCAAAAATATACTTGCATGTACAAAGAAAACTATACTACATGGAGTGACAATGATTTTTTGAAAGAAAGTGACAAATACATGTACTTGGGGGGAGAAGGGGGTCGCTAACGGCCCCTATTGGGTTCTGTTCAAGTACAAATTACTCACTATAAATATGCATAAAATAATATATGTCAATGTCAGCAAATCAATTGTTGCACCAAAAATCTACTTGCATATACAAAGAAAACTCTACTACATGGGGGGGCAATTGGGGACACAAAGAGACACGAACTTTCGTAATAGTCCAACCAAATAAGTGAGATATAAATATACCCGGGGGACATGAATAGGTGGGTCATGAGTGTGTGAAATAATTAAAAACAGATTAAAAGAATGGGAATATGCATTAAAGAGAAATGTTGCTCAGGTGGCATGTCTATTTGACATATGTTGCTATGTAAAAAAACATAAAGATACAATTAGATAAATTCAAAAAATTAAAATAATACATGTTGAATCATTAAAAGAATAATTAAAAGGAAACATGTGATTGTGAATCTTTCTCTACCTGTGACAAAGCTATCTCAGATGCAACAAACTCATTGTGCCAAGATTAAGATATATTAAATGTGCCCATCTCTACTATAAATAAGTAAATTACGATGATAAATTAAAAAGTAGTGTTTTTACAAGTAATGGTGAAGAACCAAAATCATATGAAACATTGACTACTGCATCAATATCATTAGCATCAACGGCCAGAATATGGGAATCTCGAGTGTCATTGGACATAAACTGTAAATGTGTTCATGTAAATTGTGAGATAATTAAAATAGAAATAATTTATGAAACAATAAAAAAATGTGATACAAAAAATAATAGACTATGTGAATAACGAGTTTGACTTGCATATTGGAGTAACCCATCACTTTGAAACTCTGAATAAGTCCCATAGAATATGTTTCCACATGGTGTGCAAGGGTGTGGCATGACACAATGCTTTGAACCCTCTGCATGTCCAGTGTGATCTTTAGATCTAGTAGGTTCTGGAAACCCAAGTGGATCCTCTCTGTGTGATGGTCCAACACGAGATGGGATAGCCTTAGATATGCCAACCCCTTGGCCTACATTTCCCTCAGCAACAATCCCATGCAGAAGTAGTGTATTTGCCAAATGGAATAATGCCTCAGTGTGTCATCAATCATGGGACTTGTAGGAAGATATAACTAAGGTGGATCTGGTGTGCATGGAGGCAGTTGCATATGGTTTGGATTAGTCATTGCCCCTTTCCCATCTTGGGGAATACCATGTTCTACCCCCTAGAACTCTAAAATATCAAATTACTTTACACGTTTACCCATGATAAGCTCGACATACAATTTTCTTAGGAAATAGAATGGGATGTCTCTATTCCATGAGGCTCTTCATCAAAGACCATGTACCAGCGATCCATCCAGTTGGATTTAATATTTGGTTCTGTGCACCATTATATAGAAATGTGTGGTCAACTAGTGGGAGAAACCAATCAGGTGCTAGTGTCCTGGAATAGTGAAAAAATTTGGTCTTTTGTTATATTTAATTTCTTTACATCTTTGTAGCTCAACCCAGTGGAATAGTATTGCCTCTCGAAATCCCTGTAGAAGATAATGTTGTTTAGTGTTACCTACGAATTGGAAATTGTATTCATTATGTTACCTAGTTCCTCACCTAATGACCAACTTATGTGGTCCCCCACTCTAAAATTTAACTAAGGTGTCTCGATGCACCCAAACGAGGAAGAATTTCCAATTCCTATCGTGTTCCTCCTCCATGTGTTCGGTGTTTGCATTTCGTAGGCTAGAGTAGGATAAAATATTTGGCTATATTTTTATAAAAATATTTTTAATTCAAAGGATTTTATATAGTATATATAATAATCTCATGATTTTTAGAGTGAAAAAAATCACCCCATCAAAATTGGGCGAAATAGGTCTTCAAAAAATGAAAATCGACCATTCTTTTTTTTTGAAAAAATCATGGAAAAATAGCCCATGGAGTAAGTTTTACCCCTAAATTTTTTCTTGATTCCTACTATAATTATGTAAATCGTGATGAGAAGTTAAAAATTAATGTTTTTACAAGTAATCATGAAGCACCAAAATCATATGCAACATTGACTACTACATCAATATCATCAGCATCAATGACCGAAATATGTGAATCTTGAGTGTCATTAGACACTACTTGTAAATGTGTTCATGTAAATTGTCAAATAATTAAAATATAAATAATTTATGAAACAATTGAAAACTGTGATATAAAAAATAAGACACTATGTGAAGAACGAGTTTGACTTACATATTGGAGTAACCCATCGCTGTGAAACTCTGAAGAAAGACCATAGCATATGTTTCCACAAGTTGTGTAGGGATGTGGCATGACGTGATGCTCTGAACCCTCTACATGTCTAGTGTGATCTCTAGATCACGTAGGGTCTCGATGTCTAAGTGGATCCTCTATGTGTGATGTTCCAGCCCGAGATGGGCGAGCCTAATATGTGCCAACCCCTTGGGCTACATTTCCCACCCGACAATAGTCCCATGTCGAAGCAATGTCTCTGCCAAATGGAATAATGCCTCATGTGTGTCATCAATCATGGGACCTATAGAAGGATATAACTAAGGGGGTTTTGGTGTGTGTTGAGGTCACTGCACACGATTTGGATCAGTCCTTGCCCCTTGCCTATCTTGGGGAATCCCATGTTCTACCCCATGGAACCCTAAAATACCAAAGTAATTTACGTGTTTACCAAAGATAAACTCGACATACAATTTCCTTAAGAAATAGAATGGGATGTCTTTATTCCCATGAGGGTCTTCATTGAAGACCATGTAGATAACATATATGCGTTATAAATTTCCTTCTCAAACTTTCATTTTGGATTTTTAGAGTGGCACTCAAACGTGGAACCATCTTCCAACATGCGTCTGCTTACAAATTTTTAAATGACCACCACCATAATAATAATAAATATTTAATTTTAAAGTAAAAATTAATTTCTTAATTTTAACCTAAACATTCATGATACACTATATTAGGTAAAATATTAAAAGTAATCTTAAGAGTCTATTAATTGAAAAAAATTAATTAAAATATGGGCCAACTAATTATAATTTCCTCCAAATATATATATATATTAAAATCCTTCATAAAATCTAGTAGATATTTGAAGCAACTTCAAGTGCTTCAATGATGTTGTAAGTATTACCAACCTTAAGATAATAGAATCATAAGATATCAAAAACTTACAAATCGAATAATTTCTTAACACCAGAAACCAAAATGGATCATGCAAATGATATGTTATATAATGCAAATACTATTTCCAAATAATAATTTACAAATACTCCATCAAATAACAAAGTGTCAAGTATAATAGAGTTAACAAAATCATCAACAAGTAAGAAGGGATTTTTCTACTCTTCTCTATGCATGAAAAAGGAAACTCAAAGCCATTTTTTCATTTCATTGTTTTGCAAGGTGATCCAATAATTAAATATTAAAGCTTATAATATAATTCCATACAAATATAAATCAATAGAATAGAATTTCATGTAATACAAAACGAAATAAAATTCAAAATAGATATAGGCATGACTATTATGAAATGTTTGATACTATTTTGGATTTATTCTAATATGTAATAATTGTATCAAAACAAATTAAATATTGTTTTATGGATATTATTACAACTACACGCATTAGTGATATTTATAGAAATAATGTTGACAATTTTATAATAATTTCCTATCAAAGATAAGAATATTCAATTAAGTTGGAAAATAAAATGTGTGTGTTGAATTAAGCTTTAAAAATTAAATAATTTAGAGTATACATAAAAGCAAAAACCAAACCAAAACATAAGTGACTATTGTAAAAACAATAAAACCACATAAACATTTAAAAATTCATATAAAATTAAGAGGTTACTTAATTTTACTTTAAAGAACAATGCTAATTCCAATAGTGTAAAAGAAATATTGTTTTCCCATTTTCATCTAATGCTCTTGCATGAGCATATTTATTGAATAATATTGAACATGCCTATCTTTATTCCAAATATAATTAAATGTTATTATGTTTGTAATATTTATGTATTAAGAGAAGGGTAAAATTTTCATATATATAGATAGTATATAAAGATAAAACATATATATTGGGAGGAGGGTAAATCTGTTATATTAAAGTAAAGGTTTTAAGATTTTATTTTATTCTAAATTAATGAATTTTATTTTATCTAATATGACTTATAGTGCAACAATTGATTTGCTGACATTGACATATATTATTTTATGCATATTTATAGTGAGTAATTTGTACTTGAACAGAACCCAATCGGGGCCGTTAGTGACCCCCCTCTCCCCCCAAGTCCATGTATGTGTCGCTTTCTTTGAAAAATTCATTGTCCCTCCATGTAGTATAGTTTTCTTTGTACATGCAAGTATATTTTTGGTGCACCGATTGATTTGATGACATTGCCAGATATTATTTTATTCATCATTCTAGTGAGCAACTGGTGCTTGAATAGCACCCAATCGGGGCCATTAGGTGACCCACCTCTCCCCCCTAGGTACATGTATGTCTCTATTTCTTTGAAAAAGTCATTATCCCTCCATGTAGTATAGTGTTATTTGTACATGGAACTATCTTTTTGGTGCACCAATTGACTTGTTGACATTGACATATGTTATTTTATGCCGCCTTCTAGTGAGCGAGTGGTGCTTGGAGAGCACCTAATCGAGCTCGTTGGTGATCCACCTCCCCCCAAGGTACATGTATGTCTTGTTTTTCTTGAAAACGTCAATGTAGGATGTAGATAAATTTTCAAATATTTATATAATTGATCGTCTTGTACAGGGTTGTACATGTATCTAATTGTTGGTAACCTATTTGATTTTGCATCAAGAGATATTGAAGAAGGGAGTGGTGTTTTGGCATGATTATTGTTTGGAACCAAAATTCAATGTAGTCACATGTCCCTATGTATTCATCTTCACTTTCAGTTTCTTGGATTCCCTACTTTGACATACTTTGTATATATTGAAATATTTATCTCTTCCACAAAGGATCTGAGTACAAACTACGAGGAGAATCTTGATTTTCATGCTCCAAAATTTAGTCTTAATTTGATTTTATCCATAGCTCTTTAGTCTCTTAAAAAAAGTAAGGAGAATAATAGAGAATGCTAATTCTACTTGTTGTCCATGGGCCTCTTTCTCCTCTATTCCTTATTGAGATGCATATATGTCCCTTATGAATATCAATATCTATTACTTCTTTGATGCGTAAATGTTCATTTCTACTGGAAGGATGCAAGAGATCTCCTCGAGTAACCCTCCCCACTCAAAAAATCCTTAACCATACTTGTAATTTTTTCAGTTTGTCAAAAATCCTTGTGTCAGACATGGATTAGTGTAGATGTTTTTTATTTTATTTGAAAACGACAACTTCTATGCAAATAAAAAAAATATTGAAAGAAAAGAAACCTCCAAAGCAAAGCATGTACTTGAGCACCCTATGCTACTAAGGTCATTATTTCACTAAGTTTTCGACATGAAGCTCTTATTTCTTGCATGAAACATACTAAAATGAAAGGAATAGAAACCAAATTATACTTGCATCAATTCATCCAGTACAAGGATCTTCTAAATCAAGTGATACTATGTAGCAAGTGAAGTAGGATGGAATGCACATTCTTACCTCTTGCCTTACCAAATTGTCTCCTTATGTTTTAGGATATGGACAATCTATTAGAATAATATTATCTAAGAAATGGGAAACCAATTCAAACCTAGTTATTTGACACCTCCGTGGAAATGGTGGTAAAATGTTGAGAAAAATAATTTCTTAGTTTTACCTCACATAAATTATCAACCAGTGTTAGTAAAATAATGAGGTGTCATGCAAATTATATGCAAAAACAAGACTCAATTGGTCTCTCTAAGTATGCATGCTAGAATCCTACTCAAGAATATGCTAATAGGTTTCATGGAGCTATTTTTTATTTACATCAAAATGACTAGAAATTAACCATGTTTTTATATGCTGATTGAGAAGGGGAAACCAAACCACATAGTGTATTAAAATAAAAATCACACTTGAATCACACACTTGCATCAAATGTAAAGTGTTGGAAATTTAAATTGCAAGAAATGTAAACTACAGGAAATGTAAATCAAAACTATTGAGATTCCATATAACAAAAGGAAACATTTGGGAAGTGTGTACCAGAGATAGGGGTCCCTACTTCTCTTGGAATACACTATCAAGGTTTAGTTCCCATAGGTGTATTAGGTTGAAAATAGATCATGTATAGGCATGATAGGGATCAACTTTTATACATATTAGAGATATAATTGTGATGAAACTTGAATTTGACTCATAGTTTGAAAGCTTTAGGTATATTAACTAGTTTATGAATAATTGTGTAGAAGCAAAGGTAAATTGCAGAGGAATTTTATTAAATCCAATAGAGAAATAAGGAAATGGAGATAAATTTAATAGATGGAGAAAATATTTGAATTCACGAAGTGTCACGAGGAAAATTTTCTAAATGAAGACAAATTCGATCATACTAAGGTGCAAAATACAAAATTTAGAAATTCTATATGTACATTTGTATTTCTAACATAATATTCAGTATTTAATCACAAAATGGTATCACCGATGCTTAATTGGCTCAAATATGCTCCAATATGCTTTATTATCTTTCTCATGAAACCTCACATACAATGTAAAACATAACAAAAGACAAAAATAGAAGAACTCTCTGAAGAAATCTGTGTCCTTAATATATGGAAAAATATTTACATGGGAAAAAATATGCATATGAATGAACATATCAGAAAGAAAAATTCTAGTTCTAAAAATTCCATCCTCGAGCTTATGGCTCGAATTACAATATATAATTTCTAAGGAAAAAGAATACAGTTAGCCATGATATCACTTGTAACTGAATAGTAATAGTCTAATGACTAATTTACATTTTATCTTTTCATATTTATTTTATGCCACTTGACCCCTTTAACTCTCATTTTTTATACGATTTTTCTTCTTTCCTTTATTTAGATTTTTGTTTTCCATGCATGTGTACATGGGGTGGCATAACTCGATGAATTTGTGGAACTGAATCTTTCATCATATTTTTCAATAAGTATTTATATACTTAGATTCTAGTTGGAAATTAACCTGTAAATGGCATTAAAGAGATTGGATTTGTTGGTCCTACAAACATCTCTAGCCTACTCTACCATAACCTACTTTATCCTTCTCTATATTATCCTTTCCTAGTATACTCTAGATTTTCCTAGCCTAGCCTACTCTATCATATCCTAAACTTCGCTTCTCTCGGGCCTAGAAGGATAGCCTAGAGTAGGATAGGCTAGTCTAGGGTAGAGTAGGATAGCCTTGTCTAGGATAGCGTAGACCTTACTATAGGATATTCTACAATATCATATCCTTTCCTACTCTATCCTATCCTATCCTATCCTATCCTACTCTAGTATTACCTACTCTAGTAAATCCTATCCTATCTTATCCAATCCTATCCTATTATATCTGTCCTAGCATATACCACTATATCGTAGCCTACTTTAGCATAGCATAACTTAGCCTACTTTAGCATAGACTACTTTAGCTAAGCCCAACCTATCCTGCTCTAGCCTAACATATCATATCATATCCTAGCCTAGTACAACCTAACCTAGCCTATTCTGGCCTATCCTAGCCTATTCTATCCTATATCCTACCCTAGCATACTCTAGCATACTCTACACTATACTAATGTAGCCCACTCTAGTCGATCCTACTCTAACCTAGCCTACTCTAAGCTATCCTACTCTAGTGTATCCTACTCTACCCTAGCCTAACCTACTCTATGCTATTTTAATCACAACTACTCTATCCTAGCCTACTCTACCCTAATTTACTAAAGTCTTCTCTAGCCTAGCATATTCTACCGTGCCGTACTCTACTGTACACTAGGATACTCTATCTTAGCCTACTTTATCCTACATTAGCCTAGTCACCTGTAGCATAGTCTACTCTATCCTACTCTATATTATCCTATATTACTCTAGAATACTCTATCCTATCATGTCCTATCATACTATAACTTAGCATACAATACCGTATCCTGTCTTATTCTAGGATAACCCGGCCTTACCTATCCTTGTCTACTTTATCCTACTCTATCCTACTCTAGCTTACCCTATCTATCCTAGCATACTATAGGTTATCCTATTCTAGAATACTCTAACCTATGCTTCTCTAGCGTATATCATATCCCACTCTAACTAAGATTAGCATAATACACACTATCCTAGCCTAACATACCTTACTCTATTCTAGACTACTCTAACCTACTCTATTCTAGGCTTACCTACACTAATCTAGCCTAGCCTAGCCTATGCTATCTTATCACATTCTATCCTAATATACTGGCCTACTCTATCCTAGCCTAGCCTAGCCTAGCCGACTCTAGCCTACTCTTGCCTACACTACTCTAGCCTAGCCGAGCCTAGCATACTTTATCCTAGCCTACTCTATTCTAACCTAACTTATGCTACTATGGCTTAGCTTAGCCTATTATAGCCTATACTAGGATATTCTAGCCTAGCCTAGTCTAACCTAGCCTACCCTATCATACTCTATCCTAGATTACTCTATGCTAGATTAACCTATTTTATCGTAACCTAACCTACTCTAGACTACCCTACTATATCCGATCCTACTCTAGCATACTCTAACCTATCCTATCCTAGCCTAATCTAGCCGGTCCTACTTTAGCATACTCTAACCTACTCTAGTCTATCCTAGCAAACTCTAGCCTAGCTTAGCCTACTCCACTCTAGATCAGGATAGCCTAGCTTAGCCTGCTCTATCCTAACCTACTCTACTCTATCCTGGGTTAGCCTACTCTAGCCTATCCTACTCTCGCCTACTCTATCCTAGCCTACTTTTTCCTAGCCTATCCCACTCTATCCTAGCCAAGTCTTGTTTACTCTGGTTTAGCCTAGCCTAGCCTAGCCTACTCTAAGTTAGCCTAGCCTAGTCTAACCTAGCCTACCCTGGCCTACTCTATCCTAGCTTTGTCTATTCTATCTTAACCTGCTCTAGCACAGCGTAACCTACTCAGGACTAGCTTACTCTACCTTAGCCTACTCTAGCATATCATACTCTAGCCTACTCTACTCTACTCTAGCCTACTCTGCTACTCTACTACTTTAGATTATTCTAGGCTAACCTAGGCTAATCTAGCCTAGCCTAACCTTGCCATACTCTAGCCTAGACTAACCTAGCCTAATTTAGCCTAACTTTTAGCACATTACCTTACAATAGCTTTCCTTAAGCAAAACTACTTACCTTTTCCTACTCTAACCTAGCCTATCCTAGCTTATCTTATTGTATCCTAGCTTACCCTAAGCAAGGATCCTAACCATAATCCTAACTTTGAACAAATCAATTATAATGTACTGATACAATGTCTAACTTAATGAAAATCCATTTTTAATGTCAAATACTTTATCACATATCCATTATGCCATTTGAAATGAAAATTACACAATTTTAGTAAATCATACAAAATATTACAAGTAACTACACCAACCACATAATAGAGAAATTTGCTAAGTATACATTGCACTCTAAAAATTAGAAAAGTATACACAAAAACTAACTAACATAAATTGTAAATTTATAAATAAAATAGAAAATAAACTCCATACACATTAAAATAGTTTATATATAAAAATATTCAATTTAGAATACAATAGATATCTTACAATTAATTTTTATTTATAAATAATTATTGCATAATAAATGTTTT
>LPNX010731072.1:414051-447273 GCA_001517045.1 Pseudotsuga menziesii | reverse complement strand
ACAATATAGATATTAAAAATGTAACAACAATTGGAGATTTTGAAAAATCTGAATTCCAACGTAAGCACCAACTATTACAATGAAACTTTCAAGAAGATAGTTCTTTAAAAACATAGAATGTGTGGCATTGTTGTATATAATTATATGCTAATCTAATAATAAAAAAGTAGATTTAGCAGCAAAGGTTGCTTCCTCCTTGAGCAAAGCAACTCTAATTCTAAATGGGACTAGCTCTTTGTGTCAGATCCCATAGAACCCTGGTCATAAGATCGTGGGGCTTATCATATGACCCTCCCATGTAGATCTTGCTTATCTCCTCAGTTCATATGACGGCCCGTGGCGAGTTAGTTACATCGACGCGTGGAATGTTGCATGAGCCCTTTAAAATTCGTTTAAGTAGTACAACTCGTACTTCTCGAACGTCAGCCATGGTCATTTCGAGTGAGCTCTGCTGCAATTTGGGTCTGCTCTAGTGTCCTTTACCGTTCTCCTTCCATCGTGTGGTATGTGTGATGGATTATACCGGGATTTCAGGATTAATGCGCTCCAAAGGGGATTTAATAGGTGATGGTCTGATAATTAGAAATATTTGCAATTCGCACTTCATCGCAGTTTATTGGTTGCAAAATTGAATTTTGTCTGTGGTTCTCTGGTTAAGAAACCCCTCTGATCTCATGGCCTCCTCCTCTAAGTCAACCGCTTCTTCCGACCTTGCTCTGTCATTCGCTATCAAGCTTAGGGAAATACGAAGGAAACTTAGAAGGAAGAAAAGACACCTACAATGTATGGATGTTGAAAAGGGAAGGCACCTGGAAATAGTGGATAGAGATTTGTCCCAGCTTCGTGAAGAGTTTGCGGAGTCCATATCTTAAACAGAGCGTGCAATGACAACGATGCTAGCGGAAATGGAAATTCGGTTTGACAAGCCGGAACTTCAAGTGGCAAGGATGGCGATGGAGAAAGGAGAGAGCATTGCAAATCCGGGATCGTCATCTCAGAATTGTGGTTTACAAGGAAATAATTTAGGGGATGGGTTTTGTTTTCTATAATATTTTGCTATATATGTAAGGGCGGCAATATAGACATGCTTCTCTAAGTCACAAGCTCAAAGCATGATTATGTAGCAAGTTAAGTACTCTTGGTAGCTTTCTTCCATCAACATTTTTGAATTTGTTCTTGTCCCCCCAAAAAAATATTATTATTATAATAATATTTCTATTAAAATATATTTAAATACTAAAATAAAGTTCTAAGAAAACCAAGTAGTCATTTACCCTTTTAAAATTTCATAAAACAAAAATAAAATAATCCCTAAACAGATCTAAACTATTTAAGTTAATAAACCGCAACCTTACATCCAATAATTAAAAACACGATCGATATTGATAACCATTATCATCATTGTCAATCAAATTAATGTAATTCAGTCTGATAAAAAGTTATTAAGACATTGAAAAAGACAATATTATTGGTTTTAATTAATGTAATTCAGTCTGATAAAAAAAAGTTAAGACATTGAAAAAGACAATATTGTTCTTTATATTCTTAGAATGTAGAAAGAAAGAAAACTTCCAAAAAAAAACGAAAACATTACAAAAATGATACTACGAATTGGTATACCTGAACTAGATGTTGATGACGTCATTCTGAAGTTGTTGTAAGTGATTGAGGACGGGTTTGACAAGGACTCCCAGAAGTGTTCAATATGATGCCTCTCTTTCTAATTATTTTATAGAGTCGTTCAATATGATGTCTCTCTTTCTAATTATTTTATGGAGTTCATGCAAAATAAAAATAGATGCAGCTGCTGCAGTTTGTCACATGAGCCCCCCTTCCCCGTGACGATCGACACGTTATTTTTATTGAAAAATGGTTTTCCATGCATCATGACACTTCAAATGATAGCTTAAAAAAGAGACGTTTCGGTATTTGATTTCGTTAGAGCCTAGACAGAACAGGTGCAGAATTGCGCCAAAGAGGGCCAATTTTTAATAATGGTTTGGCGGTTTGTCTATATCGTCGTCACCGTCTTCTTGGTTATTTTTCATGGCGTCAGGGGGAGTCCGCCAGGCTCGCCCATGAAATGCTCAGATACAACAGGCTTAAAAAATTGCACAGTCTCTAATGCCTATGGGATGTTTCCAGATCGAATCCCCTGCAAGGCTGCTTTCGCTGTGTTCCCATTCAATGAAAAGGAGGTGCTGGAGGCCGTTGCCATGGCCAGCCGGAGGAAGCAGAAGATGAGGGTGGTCACTAGATGGTCTCACAGCATTCCCAAGCTTGTCTGCCCAGGTGGAGACTCTGGTCTCATCATAAGCACTCTATATCTCAATCGTATTATCGTTGTCAACACCAAGTCCATGACCATAACTGTGGAGTGCGGTGTGACGCTCCGACAGCTTATAGACGCAGCTACCAAACGAGGCCTGGCGCTCCCTCATTCCCCCTACTGGGACGGAGTCACCATTGCTGGGCTCCTCGCCACTGGTGCCCACGGAAGCTCTCTCTTTGGCAATGGCAGCGCTGTTCATGAATACGTTGTCGCCCTAAAACTCATAAGCCCCGCCTGCCCAGAAGAAAACTATGCTAGAATCACTGTCCTAACTCGCGCAGATAAAGATCTCAAAGCAGTTATGGTTTCTCTGGGCCTTCTTGGCATTATATCTCAGGTACTACCACCTGCCTAATTAATTGATCAGTCACAGCTTCGAATCTTACTGTACCATGAAGGCAAAAAAAATAACATATCTATTGTATAATTGATACAAGTGACCCTTCAATTGCAACCCATGTTTAAATGCTCCATCGTTTACTTGCTCAAGAGCGATGCCAATCTAGAGAACAACGTGGTGGAATTCGATAGAAATCATGAGTTTGGGGACTTGACTTGGTATCCTTCGCAACGAAAAGTGCTTTACAGGATTTATGACAAAGTCTCCATGAATGTCTCAGGGGATGGTGTGAATGATTTCTTTGGATTTCGTCCCATACCAACCTTGCTTTTAGCCACTGCTTGTGTCTCTGGTAATGAAATCAATTTTTTGTGTTTTAATGTCTCAGTTCTTAGGTTTCTGTCATCAATGTGAGTTTGCTTTTCAAATTGAAGCTTCAGATCAATCTAGTATGGTGCACCTCAGATCATTCTAGTGTGGTGTGGTGCAGACTAGATTAATCTGAAACGTCAATTTGAAAAACTATTGCTATGGATACATACTAATAGTGTAGTTTTTCAAATAGACTCAGATCTCAATCTATAGTTTTTTAAATCAAAGTATCAGATCATCTAGATTAGATTGATTAGAATTGCCAATTTGAAAAACTATTCAAATAGACTAGATTGTTCAAGATTGAATCTCTCTAGTATAATCCAGACTAGGTTGTTCAAGAACAGCCATTTAATTAAAAAACTATTGCGATGGATCAAGAGGTTTTTTTTTGTAACGTGTTAATTAACCTGGGAATGACATTGTCGATCCAAAAGAAGTTCAAGAAGTTTCCAAGAACAGAATGGGGAAATGCGCGTGCACAGGAGCAGGGACGATGGCCATGGTGAGTGGCAGATTTGGACTCCATGATAGGAATAGAGAAGGCTATGGCTATCCTGTGGTTGGATTCCAGAACATGATGCAAGCCTCTGGATCATGTTTGTCTTCTCCCAATGATGCTCTGTCGACGGCTTGTGCCTGGGATCCCAGAGTGAAGGGCTTGCTCTTTCATCAGACTGCAGTAGCGATCAAGCTTTCAAAGATTTCAGAGTTCATCAAGGATGTAAAACGACTTGAAGACATGAGACCCGGAAGCCTCTGCAGACTAGAGCTCTACAATGAAATTCTTCTGAGGTTCGTCAACGCCGGGTCGTCTGAGTCTGCATATTTGGGTGCACTAGACTATGATTCTGTGGCGGTGGATATGACATATTACAGGGCTAGGGAGGGCGAGAGTCCGAGGCTTGCCGATGGTACCACTTGCTATAACAGATGGCAATGGGATATAATTTTTATTTTTTTAATTTTATTATTATGATGTCATGTTGCCACATGTCAACTCAAATCCAGATACCAAATTCCAAAGTTTACATCATCTTCTATCCACCAATAAGCTGTTTACAAAATAGCTTTTTAACAAAATTAAAAAAAAAAAATTTACAAATCCCTAAGTTATACTTTGCAAAACAGATTTTAATTTTTTATACCTGCCTCAAAAGAGAGCAACTAATACAGCGTCAAAAGAGTTTGACTTGCAATCGATTACAATATACCTGCTGAGGCAGGTATAATAATTGGTTTTCCAATATATTAGTGTTATATATCATGACGCACCATCGACAATGTGTTTAGGTATATCCAGTGCACCAAAAATATACAAAACCAAAAAATTATAGATATATTTTTCAAAGATATCAGTTCCCTATACGTATATGAATGCACCGCGAGTGGTGCACTGTCATATCTAAAGTGCACCGTGTAGATATCAAATATTGTAAATTACTATTTTGAAGACATCAGTGACCTTGATATGTTTGTGCACTACTTTCCATGCGTATTTATATATGCAGAGCACCAAAAACATATAAATTGAAAAACATAAATATGTTTTTTTTGTTTTTTCTAAAGAGAATTGTGTGTTAGATGTACTTAAGAACATCATTGGTGGTGCGCTTGTTTATGCACCAATATGAATTCTTAATTATACCCACACAAACTGCAGTGTGGTGTAGTTGTTTTAGAGCACCTTGAGAAGTGCGATTTTATTTTAAAAGTACTGAGATTAGTTTTTAAAATAACCGTGGATAGTGCATGGTTGTTTTTTAGGCGCACTGATTATGTTTGTTTGTAATTTCTTTTGAGGAAAAAAATTTATTTTGTAGTTTTGATAAATATAAATGTACTTTAATCAAATTGTTTATGTTTTATGTATGTGTCTATGTTTCTAACGAAAGTTATATGTGAATCAGAGACAATAGCAATGAGACTAGAATAAGACCAATAGTAGTAGCTCTAGTTGTACAATGGTGTATTAGAGTGGGAGGCCCGTGAGAGGGAGAGGGAGTCTCTCCCTTGCACTATTACAACGGATACTAGAGCCTTATTATGAATGGTTGGCCTCCTTGAGTTTTATGAGGAGGCTACATCACTGAGGGGGAACTCACTATTACTGAGGTTGTTGATCCATCATTGGGACCAACATCGAAAGGCATTTAGGGGTGGATCCTAATTTATGGTTCCAACTCATAGAGGAGGATATTTACTTCATTATTAGTCTCTCCGGGTTAGGGGAGGATTTTCCCCATTTCCCTAATGTCTTGCTTGGCATTTTAGCAGCCAATTAGCTGGAATATGTTCAGATATATGTTAGTGAGGATGTCACTACCCCTGGTGACTTCTAGGTAGTTAGTGGCCAATTTTGGATTACTTCATTTGGTTTAGAGGAGGTAGGTTCCTCTTTCTTTTGGTCATGACAGTGTCCCACTACATGTTTGATGTGAAATGCACTAGTTTCCCTCTATTATATTATGTTGATTCTTTAGTGTAGAGTTGTAGATGCATTAGGTGGATTTCCATGTTTTATGGGAGAATAGGATTTCCATTTGCTTTAGAGTTCTTTTGCTTATTATTAAGAGGTTTTTAGTCATTCAACCACCACCCTCCTAGGATGATGGTCGAGGCGAATATGCACATGTGGGGGGTATGTTTCCCAAGAGGGGCCATGGAGAGTTCCTAGGTAGGATCACTATAGAGGCGTTGGAGTTGCTTGCTAGTGAGGAAGATCACAACATGGATCTTGTGTCATACTCATACTTAGGTTTGGATTGGCGAGGATGTACCAACATACTATTTACCCAAAATGAGCCACCATATGACAAATGTAATATTAGCATTACGTTTTAAATATGTGAATTGTGCTATTGTCTAATTTAATGTATATGTAGTTCATTATAGCTTTTTCTTTAAATTGTTTAACTAAATTGTTTAATTATTGTTTTTGTATTATTTTGTATATATTGGCTCTCATGTTTGGGAGGTTCCTCCAAAACATGAGGAGGACATGGTTGAGGCTAATGAGGTGCCTCAATTATAGAGACTCATCCTATGACACAAGCTAGATACTAGATTTCGCTAAGAGGTGGTGATTAATCATGTAAATTGTTAACTCGATAGGGAGTGCACCTTGTATAGGTAAACCAGATCCTATGGGACTCAGACCTTATAGATATATGAAGGACCATGTTATATGACATCATTGATGCATCATATTGTTAGTGCAGTTAACCTACTAAATAAGTGGATGCCTACTCAGAGCTCTTCGGGTTCATCTGATGAAATTAGCGATCCTTCACCTCCTCCACTTCCTCCTCCTACTCATGGATCCAACCGACCACTCCCTCCTCCTTCTCCTCCTAGAGGAGTCAATCGACCACAATATCCTCCTCCACAATTTGACCTTCCACCCTATATTCCACCCAATCTTACCAAGCCAATCCACCATCACCTCCTACTCCACAAGTCAATTGACCACCCTCTCCTTCTCATCGAGTTGACCCACTACCAACTCCTCCACAAGTCAATCAACCACCCTCTCCTCCACATCAAGTAAACTGACCACCATATCCTTCTCACCCACCCAACCCACCACCACCCCCTACACCATAAGATAATTTTATAGATATAATGGTTGCATCAGGTTATATAGATCCTTACGGAGAGATATATAAGTAACTGTGTCATTCTACATTTTCATCTAGTGGAGGTACTGATGCCTTTACCTTTGCTCATGGAGGGACTAATGTCTCTGGATCTGGTGGACATGCTAGCTCATAATAGTTATTGACCACATGTATATATCTGACTTTTATGTTTGTTTGAGTTGTATATTTGACATATATTATGATTTTGATATTATTATTTATATAGATTATGCTTGTTTCATATCACGTTGATGTTGATATTGATTTATATCATGTTGATATCATTCATGTATATTTGTGTCTTTTTCATGTTATGTTGATGTTTTTTATTTACAAAATGTATTATGTGCCATTAAACAAAACTAGAGATGCAATATAATGTTTAACCCTAGTTATGATCATGTAATGTCATGTTTCTGCAATAATTGTTTAATGTCATATTTACACGATAATAAATTTAACTATCTAATTATTTGTTTTAGAAATGCATTTTTTATTTGATTTATTTAGATGGCTAACTAGTTAAGTTATGGTTTTACTACATTAATAGTTTATTTGGACCTCAAAAAAAATCATTTAAAATAGTTTAATGAAATTTATATGCTAAATTGATTTATTTTAAAATAAAAGAGTGTGAATATAAGTGTGAATTAACAATGACTTCTTCAGCTTATAAGAAATAATAGTAATTAAAAAAAAAACCAATATTTATTGAGTTAGACATATATTTTGAGGTACCTACTCAATAAGTATATAAATCATATACCTATGTTAATGTGTTTAAGTACTACCTAAATGATATAAACAATATATAAAAATTGGTTCAAGTATAAACGACAAGGAATAGAAAGCTATAAATAACTAAAACATCTAATAGTACTAAATTTTATATAAATAAATCATAAGTTATTATGGGTTCATGGTTTACAAATGAAATATGTAAGGTTGGATGGCTTACAAATTTGTTGCTAGTGTTCCACATAATCTTCTAAATGAACAATAGAAACAAATTTGTTTAAAATGATTTCAATGTTTTTCTATCATTATTATACCTGCCTCAGCAGGTATATTGTAATCGATCGAAGTCAAACTCCTTTGACTTTGGGTATTAGTTGCCCTCTTTTGATGCAGCTTTAAAGAATTAAACCTATTTTGCAAAAGTATGACTTAGGGGTTTGTAAAATATTTTTTTTAATTTTGTTAAAAAGCTATTTTTGTAAACAGGTGATTGGTGGATAGGAGATGATGTCAACATTGGGATTTGGTATCTGGATTTGAGTTGACATGTGGCAAGATGACATCATAAAAAGTTACGCTAACAGCAACGATCACGGTTTGGACGACTCTTTTGGGGCCGGTTCAGGGAATGGCTACAATACCTCACAAAGGTAGACACGGGAAAAGCACCCATAGTAATAGCTTCCATGGCACCACCCGCGGCTAAAGCTCGCAGATGCGCTCTTCTCGGTATGGTTATACTACGACTGTTTTAATATAATATATAAGCTCTCGCTTTTCAAACCTGAAAACACGATCCAAACGCAACATATCTGGATCTCGCTCTCGAACGAACTATGCAATAAGCTATGGATCTTGACTTGATGAGTCTCCAACCGGGACTGCTTATCACGCGTAAATCCATGTAATCGTATGGCTCCCAAAATAACTAGTTCAATCCAATCTACTGGCTCTATATCCTTATATGCTTCTGGGGGAACTGGATTTAGAGTTGGATCCCCAATGAATGGAACCAAATCCTCTGCTGAATTTGGAAGGTATAGGCGAGGGAAACGGTAATGGATATGTATATGGCGACAGTGAGGCTTACCATGCTGGTTCTAGTAGTGGAGCCGGCTACGGAGAAGCCGGGAGCGGCTATCGTTCCAGCTTCATAATTTTAGCATCCTCCAACAGAGCAGGAAATACAATCTCAAAGCCAACAGGAGTATGAGCATCATGTTCATCGTTCATTTTTGGAATATATGTCTGAAGGAAACTCAATCCTGTGAAGAGCATACCATCCAATTAAAAAAAGAACCACCAAAATTCATGAAGCCCAAAGCTTGATTACAATAAGCTCGATCCTGTAAAGGGTATAAGAAATGGCGCTTCTACCTTGATTGACGCCTAGAACAAAGGTGTTCCAGGTTTTAAGTGTGAGTACGCAAGCTAGCGTATTAATAATTCTGTCATGAATAAGAAACATATGTGGATCTCCCCATGACCCATCTTGGAGCTGATTATCTATTAGCCATTTAAAGCTGGAACAAGTGCAATCCATGCTGTGTCATATGCAGAAATGGTAATTTCACCATCTTCCATCAATAGAAGTATGTACTTGACTGTTTCTATCCAGCTTTTCATCTTTCTAGCCTCTGTACTGCTCTGTCAATTTGTCACAAATTTCACATACAAGAATCAATCATCCAAATTTTCACATTTAAACGACGATGATCAGTATTGATATAAACCAGAACAAAAGCTTTTCTGCATAAAAATTAGCAAAATAACCTGAAGATTTCGTTCTCGTATACAGTAAAACCACTTGAAAAGAAATAAAGAGTTGGAGTTGTAAATATTCCAATTTCTCAATTCCAATCCCCCGTTCTCTCAGAACCGAACCCACCGGAATTGCCATAACCCCTTGCCCTCTTCTGCCCATTAGACGAATCTGAGGTTCTCTTGCGAGTTCTAGTATGGCGAGCAATGCTCTCAGCACCATTAATTCTTTTTTCAGAGGGAGAATTCACAGCAATTGAATTAGAATGGCACTCACCTGGAATTGTAGCAGGCTTTGGAGCAATTGGCCTGTATCTGGACATGATCTAGTCTGTTTTTTAACCTTGCCAAGCAGATTCCTCCCAAATTCAGCCCACCCATCATGGTAATCACCTTGCTTCAACCCACAAACACAACTGCATGCAATAACCTGATTACATACGCAGAGCCACAGAATGGTAAATTCACAACCCACAGTGATATATCCACACAGAACACACTACACAGAAATGGATTATTTACATACAAGATAGATGATTTTACAGCCCACCCATCAGGGCCACCACCCTGCTTCAATTCAAAAACCTAGCTGCATGCAAAAATCTAACGGCGTATATACATCGACAGCATGTATTCAGAATTTAGAATGATATATACAGATCACACAAGATATACATGAATGAGATATAATAGACAGGTGATTTTACAGTGGGATTTAATGTTATTTGTCAATACCACTATGATTATAAGAATACTGATGTAACCAAACAAGAATTATCGACAAATCTACTTACAATAAACACATTAATACATAATTAGAATTTGAAGACATATAAGACATAACATGGCTTGCTAGAATTCTAAGAACAGTTTCATTAACCTCATTGAGCCAGACTACAAACTGCCATGGTATTCTAATAAATTATGGCGGGCTAGAATTCTAATAACAGTTCATGAACCTCATTGAGCCCAGACTACAAACTACCATGGTATTCTAGAATCGAAATGCAAAGTCTGTTACCTGCACAATGGCGTTGAAGACAGCATCCCCGGCAGCCTCACCTGCTTTCCAGGTGCCAAGGCCGACAGCAGGGATTTCATTCCCGCTTAACAACTTGTATTTGCCTTGGGATGACATTGACCATGGGTAATCCTGTGGAGCAACTGTGTGTGCTTGTGCCATCATAAGATTCTCTCACCACCGTTATGACCGTCTTTGTTCAAATTTGCAAAAACAAAACTACACTGATCGTTCACCGTGAATTGTGTGGTCTCACCAGTTTTCCATTAAATTATATATGTAGTAATGAACACCTAAACTTTAGGTGCCATAGTGTATCGAATTACACGCGCTAGTGCCAGGATTGAACACTTCACACTGATCGTGATGCGTATTCCATCTTATTATTATTCGGTTATACTCCCTCAAACTTATAATTCCTGAATCAAATATTATCACATTATATCTTAGCTTCGCTTATCTTGTATGAATATATTAATTGTTTAATAAAAATCATGTTTAAATTAATTTAAGATATTAAAATTTCAAATTTTACGTAAAAGCTATAAAATATCAAAATTGATATAAATCCATAAAAAATTAACCAAAATATATATATATATCAAAATTATAAATCCATAAAAAAATTAACCAATATATATATATATATATATAATACCTCAAAGAAATTATATATATGTTTCTAATTTAAAATGAATCTATAATTATATTCTTTTAAATCAATAAACTTATATATCCATATATATTTAATAAAATTATTATATTAAAAATTTTACTTTAGTTGCTAATTATAATTGACACTTTTATTTTACACCTATCACAATTGGCATTTAGCTGTGTCAATCATTCAATAACTTCGAGGCTATTTCTACTTTAACACACCTTAAATTGATAAAAATTAATGCATTAACCCATCAAAGCAACTCCAAAGAATGAAGGATTACATATAACGACTCCTTGTTTCACAGAATTAAGGCTTACATAGAACGACTTTCTCAGCTTCATTTCAGCTATAATCGATCCCTGCACTGCAAGGGTGAGGTGAAAGATCAATATGATCTCTGACTTCATTGTTATTACGATGGTATAACTTCCAGCAAGAGAACACTAAAATAAGCATCACGACACCCACTCCACTGAATAGATATAGTGGAACTTGCCAGTGCAGTGCGGAATAATGACTAGTGTCGCTATTCTCCCTGCAGCTATTCATTGAATATGTCTTCGATTATTCGATTATTCAATTGATCTGAATGTAGCTATGAGGATAGCCATGCCTTTCCGCCAGTGTTTTATAGGTGGAGAAGAGGGAAAGATACATGTGGTGTGAGAAAAGAAATGAGAGAATTACATGGAACCTTTGTGCATTATCCTTTGAAGTTGAAGTGGATAGATGGCTATCTCTGCGTTCGAAAGAATCTTTGCATATATTCTGGTGTTTGTTCTATTTTGTCGTTTTCACACACAACCATAGAACGACAGAAGGGAGAGCATTTTGAAAGAACAAAACAGCTTCAATGGCGATCAGAGTTTTAAGATATTGTCCCAATTTTTGAAAACGAAAACTGTAGATGATAGGTTGCCTTTGGGTTTGCACATTAGCTAAGTGTGCAACGTAGGTGCAATAATTTAATGATTAATTGCATTGCATGACACATGTGGAAGGGCGTGTTAGCTAAGTGTGCAACTTAGCTGCAAAACTTGGTGTTAATTGTTGTGATTTGAAAAAATCGATGGTATAACATGAGTTTCAATGTATTTGGTGGAAAAGCAGTGCAGTGAAGCACATAAACATGAAAAGCTTGATGGATCCAGCATTTAGTGTTCCCATGGCGTTAGTCTTCTAAAACTGCAAGTCCAGACAATGAAGATAGTTTCTTAAACATAGCTATGTCGTGAATGACGCATTCAAAATCCCAATATGCCCCTTTTGCAACGGAAAGGATAAATGCAACGGATAAATGCAGATGGGTAAGGATAAATGCAACGATGATGCAAGCGGGTAAGGATAAATGCGTTGCTATATGTTGCAGTCTAAATGCAGGATCGCCACGATGTTTACGCCACCTTTCTTGGATGGCATTCAAACTGTTGTGTAGCGTTCAAACTCTCTCAAATTTATCTTTTATTTTGATTAATAACTTTTATTGAAATTTTCCTTTTTTAATTTAAATTTTTTTAATCTATTTATATATTTTGATGTTTCTATAATACATTATATTTTGACAAGTTATATCATTCTATTTTTATATTTTTATTATAAATGAATAATTAAATTACTAAATATATATACTGAGTGAATATATACTTAGTAAGCCTGATAAGATTACTAAATAAACTTTTAGGAGTGACAAATTCACAATACGAAATGTATTTATTGTAATAATATATATATTTTTAAATAAAAATAGATTACAAATTGTATTAAAGGGTGCTGTAACTAGGCTAAATAACTATCAACTACGAATAGCACACTAACTAGGGTAAATAACTATCAACTACGAATAGCACACTAGTGTAAACCAGTGGGGAGGGGTTCTTGACCGGTATTCCCATAAAGGTTGAATTACAGGGCTGTAATTTCCTGTGAAAAAAAATATCTAGGCTAAACAACTAGATAATATCAGCATGCAAAAGTGCAAAAAAAATTATGTTTCAACATAATAGTATGCATCATCTTATAAGTCTCAATAACAATCCATATATTTGATTTGCTAGTAAAATAAACCCTAAAATAGGCTCCTAACACCAATACATTTTTCTAATACATATGTTATTGCAATATTTAAGAAAAAACACATTTTATTAGTGTTTCATGTTCAACTTGATTGGAAAGGCATGTCTTACTTGTCCATTTCCATATTTTATTGAATCTAATATATTGTTTCCTCTTCCCTTTGCCCCACTAGAAAAGAACCCATTGAAAAATTGATTTGAAGTTGCAAAGAGAAACCTTTGATAAGCTCTATTGCCCTAGCTTTATGTAAATCATAATATTCTAAATCTTGTATTTTTTTAGCTTAAATCCTCATAAAGATTAATTTATGGAAATCCTACCAATTCTCTAAAAAAATAACATATCCCTCCACCTAGTTATTTGTTGTCTTCCTTAAACCCCATAACTAATTTCTCGAATTTCTTCAAAAAGCAATAGAGATACCTTGAACCTAACTCCGCTATTCATTGTAACAAAATTAGCTTCCAAGGATAAGTCATTTATTAACAATTCAAAATATAATCACTTATTTAAAACAAGTGAAATTAGCAACAAAGTTGCTTAGTACCTGCCGCTTAAGAAAAGTCTGAAAGAAATAATAATAAGCTAAGTCAGCTTGTAATAACTAAATTAATTCTCTAAATAACTTATTTAAATAATAACAAATTGCAAGAAATATTTTCAATTTAATTTCATGATTTATTTTTATTTTTTTAAATACTTATATTAAAATAACTTCATAATTTTTATTTAATTTTTTTTCTCAAAGTAATATGTATACTTTAATTTATTTGTTTAATACTTTCTATATTAAATTAAATTTATAATCACTAATAAAATAATAATAATAAAATGTTCATTTAATGATTTTTTTTAATAATTTGTAAATTAATATTTAATATATTTATTCATTTAATAACAACAAAAATATATTCAAAATAAATTCATATTCATATCGTAATTAAGTTTTAAAAAAATATTAAACATAGATTCAAAGTTAATTTATATCTATATCATAATTAAAATTTAAAAAAATGAAATACAATATAATTTAAAATATTATATTTAAAATTTCAAAAACTATAATTTACAACTGATTAATAAATTTTTAATTTGATATTTTCATTAGTATTTGAAATAAAATAGTAAACATATAAAATAAAAACCAACAATTTGGTAAAGGAGATTTGGGTTAACACTTTGTTCTACCATAATTTAACTTATATTTAAATTGTTAAAGTGAATTAAATCCATATTATTTTTTTTAAAGTTTAATAATCTAAAACTAATTTTAGTAAGTTACAAAAAAAATCATTATTATTATTAAAATAAAACTAATTTTAGTAAGTTACAAAAAAAAAATCATTATCGTTATTAAAATAATTGAATGTAAAATAAAATAGCAACATAGTTGCTAAGTACCTGCCTCTTAAGAGAAGTTTGAAGAAAATAGTAATAGGTTGAATATAGGAAAAATAACACTAGATGTAACAAAGAGGCTTACTATGAAGTCTTAAGTAAAAACATGATTGCTTAGTCCCTTGCGAATAGTTTGAAGAAAATAATAATAGGTTAACATTTTAAATGGTATAACATATTACACATTAATAAATATATAATCCAAAATAATTAAAAAACACATGAATAAATTGACATTAATAAGCCCATAAATCTAGGAAAAGTAACATTAGATGTATAAAATAATAAAGAAATAGAATATTACTAATAACTAAATGCAAGCATGCTATAGTTGTGAGAAGCATTCTATGGAAGCATTTCTTGAATTTTGCAAGGAGACCATTATATTGGAGTTTTTTTGTAAGGAAAAAGATATTAGAATTAGAATTCATGATTACTAGTCGACATTTTCACAAATTGGAGTATTATAAATGGTAAAATATACTTAGGATTCACACCACCTACAAATTTATAACATTATAATAACATTATAAATTTATAATAAAATATAAATAAACTATTCTCACAACAATGATATTAATTTATAGTCTTATAAGCTATTATTTCTCATTTCCTATTTATGCTAGTCTATAAAGAAACTTGCATATTTTTATAACATAAGGCAAGAATATTACTAGAAGTATGTAAGGAAGCTTGAATATGCTTGTTTTATGCTACATTGCAATAACCTATATCGTATTTAAATGGACATTTTTTGATTCATTTTTGTTTTAATTTCTTTCAAATTGTAATTATATTTGTTTTATCATATATTTTTATAGCAAAATTATCTTATTTCTATATATTTGCAATCTCTTCTAAGAGGCAGGTATAAGCAGCCTTGCTGCTATTTCACTTGTTTACTTTGTCTTTCTCTACAAAATTGTTCTTTTTATTTAAAAAACATCTGGGTTGAAGAATCAATAATGTGGCCATTGTCTTGTCATGGTAAAGTTACAAAAAGTATGAGTTATCATTGGATGTTATTATTCAAATTCCACTCTTATATTAAAAATTACTAAAGAGTTGAACTATTAAAGTTTACACTACAACATGAGCATTCAAATCTTGAATTGTTAGCATAACATTAAAATGTAACACATAATGAAAACATTTAAATATATTTTAATAAATATAATAACATTTCATCAAATTTGAAAATTTATAAATGCAAATATATTTAAATAGTTAGTTCATGTTTCCCTATTAGTAATATGTCAAATATTAGTGTGCAAGATCTTGGTACTATGAGTGTAACATATAAAAAATTTATATGGATGAGGAATGAAATAGTAACAGAAAAAACATTAACAACCTTAATGAGTAATGTCACAAGAAAGTAAATAAATAAATAAAATAAAAATAATGTTTCTTTTTAAAATGATATATTTGTAGTATAATAGGTCTTTGTGTATTTACAATTTCAGCACTTATCAATATAAGTATATGTTTTGTAATATATGAGGGATCCTTCTATTAACAAGAGAAAATACAAAATAAAATTGTTGATTGTTCTACCTCTAGAAAAGGGTAAATCAATCAGATTGTAGCATAATTTTTACATATGGAAAATCCAATTGAGAATAGACATGCCCATAGGTGGGAAACCAGGTGACTATATTTAACATCCTAAAACTTTGTACTATAATCAGAGTTCCTAGATGTCAACAGAAGCACGAGCAAGAGACAAACAAAACTTGGATCCCAACTATGCACCATACCTTCAACCTAGGTAGAGTTACAAAAATCCATTCATGGAAATGACCATACCAAACTGGGTGAACCTTAAGCACCACCCACGAAGACTAGGTCTCATTCCTCATGACCAATTCTGAACAACATGCCAACCACATTGGCAACCTCATCCAAATGCTTGTGGATTTCCTCCATGTTGTCACAAATGAGATTGATGAAAAACTAGACTTTCTCCTTTTGGATTTCTTTTTCCAACAAAACTTGAGCAAGAGTAGTCTTGACCGCCCAATAGGGATTGGTTGTCATGTTTCTCTACTCTAACTCCTCTAGCACAACTGCTTGCAAATACTTAATAGCTTGCTCAAAATGGGTCTGGATATCCAAGCGAGAAGTTTTTACCTCATCACACCTTTCATTATCCTGAGGCTCGCACTTACTACACCCATGTTTGTTGTAAGCCCAGACTCAAGGGACCATCGAAACAATAGAAATAAAGGCGAAGGCTTGATTCAGACTGAGACTAACCACCAAACTGTGAATTTCCTTCTATCCACCTCTCTCACACAGGTGGAAAATTTCCTTATGACATAATACCTAAACATTAAGATACCCATCGAGAGAACCATTGCTTCTTAAATAATGGAAAAAACCTTAAATGAATGGATACCTATGGGCTAGTGGGAAATCATATTAGTACCTTCATTGTGATTGCTTTGTGCAATGGGAGGATAAATGGTATGGACAAGCTGGTACAAGTGCAATAGATTCGTATATGTTCTAAATCATTGGTTTGAATGTGATGTGATCTCCCTCGTGAATGACTGAAGGAAAAATTGTTATTATTGAACGATTGATCCACGATCTCCTGTAAGTGGATCCAATCATTTAATCTAGACCATATATTCCCATAATAACAAACCCAAAGGGTCTGCATCCACTTTGTATTTATGGTAGTGACCACCTCCTAGAACGCATGAACATGGAGCCAATATGTGGAGGTGAAGTTAAAATTTCTCCATGATGTCAAGATTGAGGCCATCATTAAGATGGTTGCCACATGCCTACCACCACCTATTAGCATTACGCTAGCAATAATCATTAAGTGGAATGATTTCTCTCAACCCTCTCACCCGCATCTGGGGTAGCAATGTCTTTTGATTCTTTTGAAGGATTTATTACATGACTTGGATTTAGTTCTAAACCCCTCATTGGATAGGAAGTATGCTAGAGTGTTGGCATGTCGTCAAACATGATTGATGACCATGGCTTCAATGGTAGGGATTATTTCTTCAAGGAGCACAATCTTGGTTTCAAGTCACCATCTTCATGAGATTTGATGAGAAAAGGCCCCATTTTGAATATACTTGTAAAGAGTAAGAATTAAATATGAATTCCCTTCAATGATTTATTTTGTGAAGCAGGATACTTTGGAAATCTCCAAACCTTGGATTAGGCCTTCTAATTCAACGGCATTGTTGATTTATTTCCCTAGATAGTCCATATATATAATATGAAGAATGACTCTAGAATCATTTCAAAAGACTCCCCCTATTCTAACTAGGCATGGATTTCCATTTGTCGTGCCATCAAACTTTAGCTTGACAAAACTAAGTGGTGTTTGACTCCAAACTAATGGGATTGAGGGATGAGACTGGATGTTCTTGATGGAACTACCCAATAGGATCGGTGGCATATATCAGGCTTGATATATGATTTGATCTTATTTATCCATCTCAAAGTATTTATCTTCCTAGGTTTAAAGTTGCAGAGTTTCATGGATGTGGATTTTGATTGATTGTTTTCCCATCATATCTCCCAAATCATGAATTCTAGATATAATTGCCAAATCTTGTTAAGGATGGCATTATTGAAGGGGTTTTCCTGCCATTGAGCGATGAATTGCTCTGAGCTATGAATTTGTTGGTTCTTCAGAAATTAATCATGTTATCCTTGCCCCAAATTTATGAGGTGAATTAAGGGCATGAATCAAAGATATAGATCCTATCCTCCTATTTTATGAGGCATTGGGGGAATCACGAGGGGCTAATGAATCCCCACTCCGATAGATTATCCTAGGTTAGAATAATGTTTTTAACCATTATCCATATAATAGTTTCTACCTTTGGCCAAAGCTTTCCTATCCAAATCTTTCTCTAGATGGGGTCCCTAGTCAGATTCTTATGCTTCATCATAAGATGATAAGCTTCTTTAAAATTGAAGTTCCATTGAGTTTGGAAACCCCAACGAATATGATCCATATCACTCTATTTTTTATTCTTTGTTCCTATGGTTCTTCCCATAACGCGGAAGTTTACTCCCCAATTTCTAATCTTGGCTAGTTATTGATGGGTGTCCATGTCATGTTGTTTTTGTTTTTTTTTAGTACATAAATGATTCTCCTGAGTAATCTCCAGGGTGCCTCGGTGGTATATAGTGAGGGAAAAATTATGGGAATGGTTAAGGCTTGGGATTTGTTTCCATGAGTCCTCCCATAAAGATGTTGATTGGCCTTCTCTTATCACCCAAAAATTGTGCCAGTGGACAATGTCTCTGTCCTAGGAAGCTATCCTTTAGATAATGTATCCCTCAAGATCCTCTAAGAATATTATGAGTTACTATTTGTCAAAATTATGCACATATTTCATGTTCCATATCCTTTCCCATAGCCATTGGGTGTAGTTGATCCAACGCCACTAAGTTTTGGATCCTATAACATTGTTCATGACTTGAGGGTGTCTTAAGCCTAATCCTCCTTCAAAGGCAAAGAGTTTCCCATTTCACAAGTTCCCACCTTCACTTCGTGTTAGAGTCACCCCATAGGAAATACTATAGGCTATTCTAAATGGACTTAAGAAAAAATTTAGGGGTTGTTGGGGCTAAGAAAAGATATAGAGGCATTGTTTGAATCATAGATTTGACAAGGACAAGAGAACTTGCAAGGTTGAGGGGACAAAGGGTCCACAATGAGAATTTAATGGAGATTTTTTCATGCATATCATCCCATGAGGAGCGTCTTAGGGTCGATTCTGACAGAGGGGATCCCATATATTTGGATGGGAGGGAGCTGGTAGTGTAACCAAGGATTCAAATAATATTTCTTTGGGTGATGGTCGAAGTATTAAAGAAGAAAAATCGTGATTTATTTTCATTTATTGAAGTTCCAGAGGCATACATAAAAGTTTTTATAAAAATTTTGAAGACATGGGATTCCCTGACCAAGGAGTGACCCACGAGCATAGTGTCATCGACAAATTGTTGATGAGTTGGAAAAGGATCCTAAGGGTGGAAGGAAAGGACTTAAAGGTATCCATTGCTGGCCATAACTTGAATGAGATTGTTGTGACCTTCATCCATTAGAATGAAGAAGAAGAAGAAAGAAAAGAGGTCTCCATGTCGAATGTCATGGGAGGATTTGAAAGTAGCAACAGGGGATCCATTCACCAAGATTAAGAAGAAAGCTAATGATGTGAGGGAAATGATAGGTTTAATCCATTTGGATCTAAATCCAAAATCCAAGAGCATTTTTTGGATATACTCCCAACTCAGCTTATCAAAGGATTTTTACATTTCCAATTTGATGATGATTCATGGTTTCTTAGTGACTTTTAAGGAGTGGATGACTTCATGAGCTAGGATTGTGCCATCTAAAATTTGTCTCCATTAGACATAACCAGATTGTTCATGGGAGATAAGGTTTGGTAACAAGGATTTGACGTGATTGGCTAACACCTTGATAACTAGTTTATACAGTACATTATAGAAGGAAATGGGTTGAAACTTACCAAGGATTTCAGTTCCATCCTCCTTTGGAATAAGAGCCAAAGAGGTGAAATTAAGGGCCATAAATACCCCTTTATGAATCTTCGAGTCTTCCATAATTTCCTAGACCCTCTGTTTCACCATTTATTAACATAAGTGAAAGAAGTCCTTGGTGAAATTGTCTAGGCATGGGGATTTACTAGTGGACATTTGATGAAGAGATTGCTCAACTTCCTCTATAGACATGGGCCGAATCAGATTTTTGTTCTGGGCCTACGTAATAAGTCTAGGAATGTATTGGATTATGCATTTGATGACAGCCTCCCAATTTCGGATGGGTTCTGTGAAGAAATATTTGAAATACTTCAATAATTCATACTATATTAAGTTCATAGGTAGGGATTATATTTCCATGGTAATATTTGAACTTAACAATCTTATTACGTTGTCTGTGGTTGATTATAGATATATACAAAAAGCAGGGTTTTTTTGTCCTTTCTAGAGCCTTTAGATGTGATATTTTTGCTTCCATAAGGTCTCCTCCTACCTTTCTCGCTCTTCCATATGTGATTGTATTCTTTATTCCTCCAAGTTAGTTTCTTCTATCTAACCAGAGAGGATTATGTTTCGTTGCAACTACTTCATACATTCTTCAAGGTATTTATTATCATTGAAGATGTTTTCGAAGACATTCTGGTTTTAGTGCTTCAATTTGGATTTAATTATTTTCAACTTTTTTTGTCTTTGATACATTTTTGTACCCTCTATGGGTTCATTTCATCCCACCAATTTGGATCATCTCCTTGTAATGTGGGTCAAATAATAAAATCGTTCAAATCTAAAAGATCGTCTCATAGGATGGTCGATCATGTGCTAGTGATGGCATATTGGCTAATGGTCCAAACTGACAACTGGGAGAATACTTGTAGTGAGTTCCCAACCTCTTGGATAAATGGACTTGGATACAATAAATCTATCTAGTTGAGAGGTGATATGATGAGTTCCCCCTCTCTCTTTTTTCCAAGTGAAACCCTATTGGATATTTCCATGTCGATGACTTGGAGTTGGTCTATCATCTCCCTAAATGATATGTTGTCCATATTGAGCCTTCATCTTCCACCTTTATTTTGCATAAGGAAGGTGATCATGTTGAAGTCCCCTTTGATGATCCGATGTTGGATTTTGGCCTAAGAATTGAGCCATCAGATTTTGACCTAAAAAGATTACTTCATAAGAATGGTACTTAGGCCATAAACATTTGAGATAATGCCTTTGGTATTAGATCCTACAACCTATAAATGAGTTGAGAGCGAGAAACAAGTTGCACAAAAGCTAGATAGCCCCAGTTCCTTTGGGTTCAAATCCCTTTAGCAACTCCTTGTGCATTGATTGTCATCCTTTTCAGATTTTATGAGCTATGTCTAAGAGTTGGTGGGAAGAGCATTTAGTCTTTTGAATCATCATGATTGTCAGTTTATCTTGCTATATCTTCCTTTTTAGATTTTTTTTCCTAAGGCCCATTGATGCCCCAAATGTTCCATGATAGAAAATTCATTTGGAAAGGGAGGGAGAGGCAAAGAAAATCTCTGTGAGTTGAGAATATTGTCCTAAGTTAATTATCTTGGCTCCTACCTTTTCAACTCTCTACTTGTTACTATTTCTACCTTTATTCTTATCCTCTTTAGTACCTGGTGGGACTTCTTTGTGTTTCTTTGTCTAAATCCCTAGTTTTGTAGTGGCTTGGGATCGCATCAGAGCTTCCTTAAGGAGCTTCACCTATTTTTGAGGAATGGGTTGAGAGTTTCAATTCTCACAGATTAATTGCTTGAGCCCATTCAAGTCTAGGTCCCTGATTTCCACATCCTCCTCATCAACCATCTTTGTGTCATCATTTCATATGGATCCTATGGAAGGTGTTGAGCCACCTAGGTTGGCTACTTCCAACATATGCCTATTGTCTCTACCCTACTTTCCAGCCTTTCTATCTGCATTTTTCCTACATTGTGTAGATTTCCTTGCTTAGCCACGTCGATGGATTGCCTTTTGATATTTGGTTCAGAATTTCAAAGATGATGGAAGTTTGAGGCTATGTGGTTGATCAAGAGGAGGAGGATGCTTTGGTTGTCATTTACAATTTTGCACCTTTTTGTATCCCTCCCATTAGTATACTTATATGTGTGAGGCAAGGGATTATTGATATTTAAGGGTTAGTTTCTAAATAGATGGCCATGCTCATGGATTTTTCGACATTGAAATGGAATACGTTCATAATCAATGGTTTGCACCCATTCATTGTCTTCATGCATGAGGCATATGGCATCTAGAAAATCCTTTAAATGTTTGTGTGAACACATATTCGGGCATATGAGGTATAATGACCAGATATTATGAGATTTGAGATACATATGAAATAACCTAGGGTATTCTCTATTCCCTTAAGAATTTCCTCCTCCTAGAATTCTTAGGGAAATGAGTAGAGACGAACCTAGACAAGGGCGTAGGAGAAGTCCTCTTTTTCTGGGTTTAAACACTCCACTCACAGTTTAAGGAATAACCCTGTCGAGTTAAATAAATATGGCCCAACATCGAAGATCATTTCTTGGTTATCAAATTTATTCAGAACTACAATGAAAAAAACCTTTTGACTCTAGTTTAAGGTCATAATGGCTCCTTGGTTGCCACTTCACATGGATCTAGCTAACCAGAGCCTTTTCATTTGGTTGTAACCTAAGAAACTTGCATATCAAAGCATGATATTAAATATAATTGATTTGAGCATTATTTTTGCTCGAGGTTACCTGGTAACTTGGAACCTATTGTGCATTTGGTATGCATTGAATTGCTTTGTGATTATGAGAAAATCCTGAGTCATGTGATGCTTTTCTAGCATACGAATATCCTCCCATTCCTTCCATTTCATAATCCATCAGTTGAGACAACAAACATAGTTCCATCTATTTGTCCATGGTGATGTCTTCTGACACAAGGAGGGAGGGATCTCCAGTCCCTCCCCCAAACACAACCATCCATGTTCTTAGTGCAACCACTTCAGTTCAAAGGATTAGCTCATGGGGTTTAGTTGTTGCTTGAATCCCTAGACTAAACTTGTTTGTTGAAACCCTCGTGAACTCTCCAATCCACTTATGAAAATGTATTAATATATTGCATCCTTTCATTAAAAAGAGACAGATGAATTTGGTATAGTTTATGCATTGCATAAAACATGTTTTGGCACTCCAAACTTAAATTCAAAGCAAGCACATAAAATAGAGATGACATATAATACGTGATACATTGATTAGATAAATGTTATTAAAAGCATGGCCACATAAAATGGGAGATAGCATATAACACATGAAATATGGATGAGATAAGTGTTATTGACCATAAGTTTTTTTTAATAAATTTCTACATATACCCCCACATGGACTTTGAATTTCAAATTAAAGAAACTTGTGTGTTGTAGTAACATATAATATGTAAATATCACAATGTTATATAGCATGGTAGGTAACTCATATTCATTATTATTTACATTAGTGTTTCTCTACATTCAATCATTACAATCTACTTCCATTACACAATGAAAAAACATTAATCATAATTTTACATCCAATACATAAAATAAATGTGTACTAAACACCCAAGATTGGATCCAACCACAAATAAAAGTACTACTCACAATTACAAAGTTCTTTGGGAAATATATTATTATACACTATATAGGTCTCTCCATTAATACTTTGATGCCTAGGGGTAAAATGCTTGTGACGTAGATATGTCTAGCTTAAATGATTGTAAATGGTAGTTAATTGTTGATATCCAACATCATAAAATGAAGAAAAAACAAAATTCATCAATTATAGATGCTGTTGTAATCTCACAAATCACATAAGATTACCAATAATACATACTAAAACATACATATAAAATAGAGACAAGAGATAAGAACACGTAGGTGAATTAATAGATTATATTACATGAATGAGTCCATACAACACAAAGAACTGAACTGAGTTCTCATTTGGCTCAACAGCCTAATATATATGATTACAAAACAGTTACAAAATAACTACCTGTCGGTTTGGTGAACCGACACGACCTTAGGTGGTCGACCTAATCTCTAATTTAGTCGGTCGACCGACTTAGTCGGCTGATCGACTAAGTCGGCTCATCAACTTAGTCGGCTGATCAACTAAGTCGGCTATCGTTCAAGTCGACTTATCGACTTTCTCCTTCTACATCTCCCCCATGAACAAAACGTTTCTTCATCCCGAAGAAACAGGGAGGTACAAAAAAATCCTTCTGGTCTCAATAGTTACTGTGATTTGCCTGGTCTTCATGGGCTGTGAAGTCTGATGGTCGGTCACTTCTGTACACAGACTTCGACAATGGCTGGTGTTGTTACTGCGAGGTGGTGTTGGAAATCTATCCAACTTTGCAAAATCTTCTGGATGTTGATGGTAAGTGTGGTCAGGCTTGATAGGATCGACATCTTTTCTGAAATGGAGACTTATGTTATTCTCTCCATGTCGGGACCCATAAATTGGTCCTTCTCCTCTGAAGTCTCGATAAGGCGTTTCATCTGCGGAAAAATGATGTCGACTTTTTCTAAATTGGGAATAGCTTGTTGCACCCACTGATGTGCTTCCCTCTCTATTCTCTACAGCTTGGCTATTTCAAGCACTATTTGTTCTTCTATTGTCGTTCTGAGTGCTTCTTTAGCGGTTTTCCTGCTTTCCAATGCCTGAATCCCTTGTCGAGTCTGCCTAGTTTGCTGATAGACTTGCCTGTAGTAAGCAGGCCAGTCTCTCAGTATTTCTTTAGTTATGACAGACTCCTCCATGTGATCTTGCAGCACTCGATAAGCTTCAGAAAAGGCGGTGTGTTGTGCCATTAGGAGTCGGGTAGTTTGTTCTTTTTGTTCCTCCTTTGTTTCCTGCATGTGAGTTTGGAGTGTCGACACCATGCTCTCAAATAGCTGATATGCTCTTTCGAGCAGTTTGTCTGTGTCAACCTCTACGGGGCCTAGCATGACGAATTGGGCCAGGTTCCTACAGTTGTTGAGGAACTCGAATTGTTCTGTGACTTTGTCGTCGAGTTCCTTACATCTCTGCTCGCTCCTCGTCTTTGCTTCGCCTGCTAGGGTCTTGAGGAGTTGTCCTAGCTTTGTGTCGGTTAGTGAAGTTGCATCCTTTAATTTGATATGGACCCTTGATGGTTATCCATGATGTTCCTTCTTCTGTTTCTCCTTCCTCTTCTTATGCTTTTCTTTCTCTGCTTGTGTCGGCACCTATGTACCTGCAAAAGTCGAGTCAGGATCTTTGGTTTGTGGGAGAGTGGTTGATGGTTTCTCTGGTTGGGGAGTTGGGATGGCTACTGCCTCTGGTTGGTTAGATGCAAGGGGTGCAGAAGTGGACATAGTTGGTGCCGATGGTTGTGGGGGGGTTTGCTCTGAGTCTAGGGGTGGTGGTGGTGGTGGAGATGGTGGTGGCGAATGGTCAGGGGTGATTGGGTTGGGGGACGTGTGGGTGAGTGGTGGATTGTTAGGGCAAGGAAGTGAGTCTAAGTTAGAGAACATTTGGTTAATTTGTCGGGATATGTCCTCCTCATTTTCTTCTCCTCCAGTCGGTGCAGTGGCTGGTAGGTCGGCTTGGGGTATGGTCGGAGTGATTGTGGAGGTCTGACATGCAACCACTTCAGCTTCCTTGTTGACATTTCTCTCGAAAGTCAACATGATGGTTGCAAAGGTTCTGGACTAGGCTTTGTATCCTGGCTGGTATCCACCGGTCTCGAAGAGAGGTGCTTTTGTGGATATCTTCTGGGTCGACGTAAATATCTCAGGCAATTTCTCAATGAATGCCTGCAAATCTCTGTCTTTGTCGAACTTTTCCTTCACCGCTTTCGACATCACACTTTTGCACAAGTTGAGTGGGCTTACTAACTACTGTGCCGGTACTTGGTCCTCGGTTACTTTTGTCGATGATGGGGGTGGAGGTGTAGACACCAGATCGACGACGTTCGCAAGTGTCGTCATGTGGGTGGTCTTAGCTTTCTTTGGTCGATCCGCTGGTGCTCCTGCGTCAACAAATCGCTGGAACTGGGTTTTGACCGGCACCTTATTTGCTGTGGCATCCTCTATGATGTCGAGGGCCATAGCTGCCAATTCCTCCTCGTCTTCTGATGAGTCTACAAGGATAAGCTTGCGCTTACCCTTTCCTTGTTGTTGTTGTTGTGTCTTGAGCTTCTTCCTAGCCACTGCTATCTCTTTCGACAACTTTTTAATAATGCCTTTTGTGACAGCATACTCTGGATCTTCTGGATCTGTCTCTCCCCTTAGCTCCTGGGTTGGGATGACACTTTCGGCAGCTAGAGTAATTACCTGTGGCTCTGGCTGTGGTTCTACTGTTTTGGGGTTCTTTCCTTTGTGTTGTCTGAGGTTTGATAATGATTTAAAGTCGGCCAATGTGTTCGACCGGTTTCTCCTCCGACATAAAGGTGCTGATATAGAGGTTGAGCTCATAGTCTTCCTCTTTTTATTGGTTAGTGAGTGGCTCCTCGATCAAGAAGTCGATCTTCTTTGCTACTGCTGGTACTGGTATTTTGGTATTGGCCTGTCGAGACATCTCTCGAAAGATCTGGTCGACTGATGGATAGTAGTTGAGGCCTTTAGCATTTGAATTGTCGCCCTGCATGTACCACACCAAGGTATGGTTGAGTTCTAGCTGGATGTGGAAGTTTGTCGGTAGACTTCTTCGGATGTTTTGAGGCACCCTCCATCTAGTCATGCGGACTTTGAGCTGTTGAAGCCAGTTCTCTAACAGGACCTTTCCACTTTCCAGTTCCTGCAAAGTTCCTCTCTGGGAGAATGGTTTAAATCTCCACATGTGGAACCTCGATGGTTCCTGAAAGATTGGATTCCCCTCTGGGCAGATGTGGTACATGACTATCCATAAGATTAGGGAGGGGAACTTGATGATCCCTCTCGTTTCTTGGCATCTTTCACAGATGGCCTTGACCATGTCAGTGACATATTCATCCCATCTGTATATTCTTTTGTCTGTCGCAATGGTGTGGACAGCTTCTAGCATGTCTAACTTGAGGTCGTTGCCTTGACCTGCTAGGGTGAGTGTGATTCCTATGATTTTAGCCACAATCTGTGGCGTTCGGGTTGTGATTTGGCTAATCATCAACCCCTTCAAGTTTTTTTCCAAAGTCGACCCAGTTAGCTCTTGGACCAGTCCTTCTTTAATGTCGATTGGTACTGGGTTTCCTTCGTTTGAGAGACCGGTGAGTTTGTGTTAGGGTTAACCTTGACTTGAGATCGAGTCAAAGGTGGTTAGGTCTAGCACATGGTTTGGGCACATGGTTTGTTGTATCCCATGGTATTGCATGTGTTAACCTTGACTCGAGATTGAGTCAAAGGTGGTTAGGTCCAGCACATGGTTTGGGCACATGGTTTGTTGTAGCCCATGGTATTGTCCCATGGTATTGCATGTGATTAAGCCTTTATAAGGCTTGAGGAGGCTCCATTGTAATTGTACAGAGTACTGTATTCTACTGTATGTGAGTACTGTATGGTACTAGATGTGAGTACTGTATTGTACTGGATGTGGGCATTGTATTGTGCTGGAAGAGAGACTGTGAGAGCGTGAAGAGGAAGTGCAGCGGTTTTGCTGCAGGGTGTATCCCTTCATCTTTCTGCACTAAAATAAAAGGACTGGCAAATTTGTTTGTGGACGTAGCCCATCGTTTGGGTGAACCACATTATATCCGTGTCTCTCTGTAATGTTTAATGTGTTTTTTCATCTTGTTTATTGATTTAACTATATATCTGTTATTGCTCTGCGGTCCTGTTTTTCTAACAGTTTGGAGATGACTTCTCCAGATATGTCGACCAGTTGGTCGAAGTAGAACCAGCCATTGTGGTACCGACTTATGATAAATTTGGCGGAGGTTTCCTTGGTTCCACCAAAGCTGGCCATGATTGGTGCATTCACATAGTTGAATATGGTGTTGTATTTGATTTTTTCTACAGCTGGAGTGGCCTTCTTGTTAACATAGGCCCATTCTTGCATCTCGGCCCAGAGTTTCTGTAATGAGCCTTCCTGCACCTTGGCATTCTTAATGTTTTTCAACCTGCGGACTAAAGGGGTATCTGCAGCCTGTAGTTCCTTGGTTTTGGTCGAGGCTCTAGTTTGCTTGGGTGCCATTGTGTTGGTTTGGTGGTCGATTTCACTAAGGGGTTCTTGGTTTTTAGTCGACTGGATGCTCTGATGCTCTGTCTGTATGAATTGTGGTGAATGAACCTTCGACGGTCCAGAATTTATAGGTGATGCTGTGGATGTGTTCGTCGATGAGTGTATTAATGGTGGATGTGATGTTCCAACTAGAATTCTTGAGTGTGCATTAATGGTGATTTTCTTTCGGCGCTCGATGCCATGAATGCGCAATGGGACTATTGAGGTCGTCGATCGATGTCGGTTATGAAAATGGTCGATGGAAGTGGTCGATCGATGAAAATGGTCGATGGAAGTGGTCGGTCGATGAAAATGGTCGATGGTGCTATGTCGATGGGCATGATGTCAGTTGTCGAAATGGTAATTTCCTGTCATAGCGTTCTGCATGTACGGGACTACTTTGCTTTTTGGATTTTTAGGTTTTTATAGTTTTTTGGTTTAGAGTTATGGTCGTTATAGGATTTTTTTTTTTGCTCACTAGTTTCTATAGCGTTTTAGTCGGGCTCCATTAACGAGCTTCCGAAATACTATGCCTTGTAACATCCTTAGTCGGACCGATCCATTGGTATGTATCTCTTCGACAACGTAGGGTCCCATCCATTCTGTATGGAGCTTTTTAGGTTTACCTTTTACTCGACTATTGTATAGTAAAGCAAGGTCTCCTACCGACAAGTTTTTGTTCTTGATGTTTCGGTCGTGCCATGATTTCTATTGTTGTTTCTGGATTTCTTGATGTTGTATTGCCATTGGTCGGTGCTCTTTGAGTTTTCTTAGTTGCAACAGTCGGTCCTTTCTTCCTTGTTCGACATCGACATGTAGTATCTCTGCAATGATAGGTGTCTGCTGTTGGAAGTGTAGTGGAACTACTGCTTCTTGTCCATAGACTAGTCAAAAAGGAGTTTGGTCCGTCGAACGCTTGTATGATGTTTTGTATGCCCATAATACTGCTGGTATTTTCTTGTCCCAGTCATCCTTATCAGCATTACATATTTTGGTTAGTCCTCTCATTAATGTTTTGTTAAATGCTTCAATTGCTCCATTCAACTGAGGATGGTATGTTGTACTTCGACAATGGTCGATTTGGAACTGGTCGGTTAGGGTTTTGATAGTTTTATTGATGAAGTGTGTTCCTTGGTCACTAATTAGGAGTTAGTGGGCATCCAAATCTGGTGATGATATTCTCATAAATAAACTTAGCATCTATCTCACTAGAACATGTATTGACTAGGTCAGCCTCTGCACATTTAGTTACATATTCGACTGCAGTGATGATATACCTTGCACTTGTCCTTTTTGCTGGTATAGGAAACGATCCTATGAAGTCTATGGCCCAAATTTCAAATTTCAAACTTGGGTTCACTAATATCAAAGACATTTCTATGCTAGGCAGGGGTCGAACTAATCGTTGACATCTGTCACATCAACTGACAAAATTTTTGCAATCTCTGTGGAGTGTCAGCCACCATAACCCTGACTGTTGGATTTTCTTTGCAGTTGTGTCTACTTGGAAATGTCCTCTTGCAGGTCCATAGTGTGCTTCATGCATAATGTTGTCTCATTCATGTTGTAGTACACACCTTCTGAGGATGTCATCTAATCCCGTTTTGTATAAAAATCCATTTATAAGACTGTATGGTGCATCCTTCATAGCTAATATTTGCTTCTTCTTTGTACTCATTCCTTCTGGTGCATGTCCATCTTCCAAGAACTGGGTTATTTCTTCTAATTCTACTGGGACTGCTTCTATCCGAAATAAATGTGCATCAGGTAAGTCATATTTGACTCCTATCGGCTCTTCTCCTATGTCGATTCTGGATAAATGGTCGGGACCGACATTTTACTTACCTGGTCGAACAACGACTTCGAACTCGAATTCTTGGAATAATAATAGCCATCGACAGATTCTTCCATGATGTAGTGGTTTATTGACGAGATACTTAAGTGCCTGATGGTCTGTATAGAATATAAATGGGTTAGCTAAAAGATAATGTCGATATTTTTGTAGTGCAAAAAGACCATTCCTAGTGCTTCTCTTTCTGTTGTCGAATAGTTTCTCTCAGCCTTGTTTAATTTTCTGCTACTGTAAACTATAGGATAATCCATTCCATCATCTCCTGGTTGGGTTAAGATTGCTCCTATTGCTAGGCATGATGCATCAATATGAACATGGAATTTGATCGACCTGTTTGGAAACCTTAGGATTGGTGCTTCAACTAGTTTTCTTTTTAATTTTTCAAATGATATGTGGCACTCCTCTGTCCAGTTGAACTCTTGATCTTCCCTTAATAGTTCTTCAAGTGGATAGGTCATATCTTAATAATGTCTTATGAATTTTTTGTAATAGCCTGTGTGGCCAAGTAACATCCTGACTTTTTTTGGGTTTACTGGTAGTTTTAGGTCGAGGATAATTTTGATCTTTGCAAAGTCAACCTTAATACCTTCCTTACAGATAATGTGCCCTAATAGTATCCCTATGGGGGTCACAAATATGCATTTCTTGATGTTTAGGGAGATTTGAATTTGTCGACATCTCTCCAACATAGTTCTGAGCCATTTGCAATGATCCTTTAACATGGAGTATATTGTCCAATCATCAAGGAATACTGCCATGGTCTTGTAAATATATTCCTGAAATGTTTTGACAACAATTCTATAAAATACTGCAAGTGCATTTTTTAATCCAAAAGGCATAACCTTGTAAGCAAATGAGCCAATTTCACACACAAAGGTTGTCTTCTTCTGGTCTTCTTTAGCTATTGCCACTTGGTTATAACTTGAGAATCCATCTGTAAATGAGTAGCATTCATGTCCTGCAACCTCATTTAAGATTTCATTTGCATAAGGAGTTGGAAATGGATCTGTTAATGTCACTTTATTGAGTTCCCTGAAGTCGACACAAATTCTTAGTTTGGTCGGATCATGTTTCTTAGGTTGTACAACCATTGGACTTGCCCATTCTGATTGGTCAATAGGATAGATAATGCCTGCTACAAGCATGTTATCAATTTCCTTTTTGTCTCTTTGTATTTGTGAGCTAGTTTATATGTCCTTTTCTTCACAGGTCTGACATCAGGCTTAGTATCAATCTTTATTTCTCCCATTTCATGGACTAAGCCTTTGAGGTCTTTATAATCTTGAGCAAATACATCTTGGAACTCTTTTAATAAGTTCATTATCTCTGTGGTCTGCTCTTCACTCCAGTAGTCACCAATCTTTGCCATTTTTGGTCGATCATCATTTGAGATGTCAAACTCCCTAGTTTTGACTTTAGCATCTAGCCATTCTGGAGCTTTGGTTTCATTGATCGGTCGACTTCCTTCTTTAAACTGTGAGAATGTGGCAGGGAAGTTGGCTGCAATCATTTTGTCGGTGTCCTGTTTGTCGGTTGTTTCTACTTTAAGGATTGTACAGATAGGTTTGGTCATTTCGACATGGTTTGATTTCCATCTAAAGCTTTTCCCTTTTGTATTTTCATTTTCTAACTGTAGTCTTGTCGACTGTGGTTTTGTCCTTGTTTGTATATTGTTGCATTTTATTGTCTGTCGGTTATCTTTTAAGGGTTTGTTTTCGGTTGACTGGATAAATTCTTTAATCTGTTTTGTTGTTTCGACCAAGTTTTCATTTTGTGGTATGAATTTGAAATATTTAATGAAATTTTCCCTGAGTTCATGCCATAAGAATGTTTCACCTCTAGCTTCTTCCATTTTATACCATTTGTTTGGTAAGTCGGCGAGGGTTGATGGAAACAGGTGTGGCCATGCTTGTTCATCCTTATATCCAAGTCTTCTCCACTCTTTTTCACAGATTTTAATATGATCTTCTAGGTTTTGTCCTTGAGTGAATACAGGTATTTGAGCCTATTCGGTTAGCTTCTTCCCTCCAAAGCTTTTGACAAAGTAAGTCGAAGCTATTGTCCAGGTCTGCAATCTTATCTGATGGGTATCCCACCATTGAGCAGCTTATCCTGTAAAAGTTTCTACTAGGCTTTGAAGTCGGCCATGTTCACCAATATTTTTGGAAACTTGTTCTACGTGCATGACTGGTGATTCCCTTTCCTTGTATTTTGGCATTTGTATAGTATTTACATTGGTAGGTTGTAAGGTAGGGTATTCCCTAAAAATTTTCTCACAGATTTTTGGGACAATGGACACTAGGAAGCACTGTTGGGTGGTTTTTTTCTGCACTTTTGGTATAGTCCAACACTCTCTTGCTTATGTTTCGTAGTTCTCTATCTCCCAATCATATAATTCTGCATCTGAATTATAACCAACTAAGTCTTGGTTGCCCAAATAAAGTTCTCCATAGATGTTAGGTTCTGTATAATCTGCCTTGTTTTGAATCTGGTAGAGTTGTCGGACGTCGACTTCTTCATCGATAGGTTCAGTCCAAGGTTCTCCTTGAGATGGGTGAATAGGTACAATGACCTTTTGTCCATTTCCTTTCAATTTGATCCTCTCTTTGTCCAGGGATATCGATGCTTTCATCTTTCTACCCCAAGGTCGACCTACTAACGCTGGGAAGGAACTGGATCCTTCCTTAGGGTCAATGATTTCAAATTCGACTTTGGTCGAGATTCCCTTTATAATCGTGTCGACGCTTTTCTAGAATCCAATAGGTTCAATTAGACCTTGGTCGGCTAGTTTCAAGTATATGCCTGATTCATGTAGTCGAGGTCTACCCATTTGTTCCCAAGTGTCACGAGTCATGATGTTTACTTGTGATCCAAAGTCGAGCACTACTTGTCGGACGTGGTATCCTTCGATTTCCAGGTCGACAAGTGGGTCGGCATCTCCTTTGTCCTTTTTATTTAAATTGCAGATGTTCTTTGTTTTTTTTTCCGAGTTGTTATGTTTGATTTCATATAGTAAGTCGATGAACTGAGAGACTGAGTTGTTTGTTTGTACAAGCTGTATTAATTCATTTATTGTGTTATGTCGATTGTCATTAGCTTGTTCTTGTCGTGCAAATTCTTTGAATACATTGGTTGCTTCTTTGTATGTTTGTTTCTATTTTAGTGGATTAGGATAGATATTTTTCTCTTTTATTTTGCTGATTCTTGGGTTATCACTTCCTGTTTTTGTTCCTTATCGAGTTACAATATGCAAATTTTTTGTGTTTGTTACATCATTTTTTTGCACACAAGACAAGA
>LPNX010731072.1:390419-413170 GCA_001517045.1 Pseudotsuga menziesii | reverse complement strand
GGGGTGGTGGGGTTATTGGTTTATTCGTCTCTTTGGGACTATGGTCAACAGAACTATCTTTCCCGTTGGTTGTCGATTCTTCTTCGACCGACAGTCAGTTGATGTCGATGGCCCACTGCAACTACTTGTCTGCAGTTATGAATGTTCTGTGTCTTCCAAAGCTGTGTTTGGTAGGGGGGGTGCTCCTTCATGTGTCGGTAAGAGTAAGTGGATACTTCAGTTGGAGGGTACCGCTTGAAAGGTAACCCAATTTCCTTCCTTTGGTCGATGAATAATGAGGTTTCGACTAGTGTAGGTCTCATCATCTAGTCGACTCCATATACCAAAGTCACCAGCTCGTAGTCGGAGGTCCTCTTCAATAATAGTTTGTATGCGGGTACGCGGATTTAACGGAGAGAGAGTTGTTCCTTCATGGGGAGCTCTTGATTGGAGAGCTTCTGGCTACTCTATCCACAATTATTCTTCCTTAGGGGACACCTCCTCTTCCATGCCTTCTTCATGTCAGTCATGACCCGACTCTGGCAGATTCTCTTCTTCGTTGACCGCCCTAGGACTTCTTCCTCTATGCAGCGCTAAGGCTCTTTCTCTTCTTGCTTCCCTCCTCTATTGTCTCTCTTCCCTCTCTATTTTGTGGATGTCCGAGATACCGTTATGTGATACTATTCTCTTGATTTCCCCTTTGGTCAACTTCTCATTACTGGTGAATGGTATTTGCATCTAGTCGACTAGAATCCACTCTACTTTATCTCGACATATGACTAGCTACCCCACCATAGCCTACCCGACGCTTTTTAGAAATCCCGGATAGTTCGGTCTACTTGCTCAAGAAGTATTCCCACTCCCTTTCTACAATAAATTTTTCCCACTTCCTTTGCTTTTCCGCCCAGTTAGAGTTTGATGGCAGTTCGTGAAGTGATGGATGAGGTTCGACAATATGTCCTATGCTTTTATCGATCAGAAATTTGAACAGCAAAGTCGGTAAGGAACACAGAAATTGTTCGGTGAGATCTGTGTAAAATTTCTCCTTGACGGTTTCCACCGAAGTTCTGTCTTCAACTGCTTGCTCCTCATAGAAGTCGTCGGTGATTTTCTCGAACCACTCCGACAAGTTTGTTCTACCTCCTCGGATCAGTTTTTCCAGCAACTGTTGTTCTTTAGTCCCTTTCGGCTTTCTCATCCAGGATTTTCTTCAGAAGTTGGGGCACTGATTCTACAAACTTCTCATGTGTTTCTGTGAAGAATCTTTCTTTTGCTTGTGCAATTGTTAATCTGTTCCTTTATGCGTAATTCTGCAAATAGTTTGCAACTTTACGTTCCCACCAGTCCTTAATCTCCTGCTCTGGTATCATCTGTTTGCATACATTTCAGACATGTACTACTGGAAACGGAACCAATGTTGTAATCTCACAGATCACATAAGGTTACCAATAATACATACTAAAACATACATATAAAACAGAGACAAGAGATAAGAACACGTAGGTGAATTAACAAATTATATTACATGAATGAGTCCATACAACACAGAGAACTGAACTGAGTTCTCATCTGGCTCAACAGCCTAATATATATGATTACAAAACAGTTACAAAATAACTACCTGTCAGTTCGGTGAACCGACACGACCTTAGGTGGCCGACCTAATCTCTAGTTTAGTCAGCTCATCGACTAAGTCAGCTCATCGACTTAATCGACTGACGACTAAGTCGGCTATCATTCAAGTCGACTTATCGACTTGCTCCTTCTACAGATGAACATAATAAAATACCACAACCATAGCATAAATGTCGAAATAAAACATGTACATATCACTATTCATTGCCATCACCCATATTATCTTCCTCGCTTGGCATGATAACATTGTTGTTCTTAAAAAGATGTTTTGATCTTAGATTGTGTCTTAGTACAAACCATCAATCCCTATCCAACACATTTGGGTAAAAGAACACTTGGTTGGAATGTTTTGGGTAAACGTAAGGCTCCTTTCCATTTTACATAATTTTTAGAGTTGATACATATTATCCCACTGTCACATTCTTCCTTTAAATTATTCTGGTTAAAAGTAGACAAGTTGATCATCATCAGAATCTTGGTTGCAAAAATTTTGAGCATTAAATCAATGGTATTAGTAAACACAATGCATTTAGTATGTTAAAGCATTATACCAAACATTTATCAGAAGCATGGAATTTGTTTTCAATAGTACACATGCAATCAACCACTTTATATTACAAATGTGGAATTTAGCAATAAATTAACATTGATTCCATTGAAAATCCAAAAATACAATTACTCAATGATCTTTTTCGTGCGCCCAAAGGGGACATATAAAGGTAGACCCAATGCAAGGCATTTTTTATGAGTAGTTGGTAGTCTACGGAAGTTATAATTTATTAACAACGCATCACCATGAGACAAAATACACATTGCATGCACACAACCAAAATGGATGCCTTATTTTTCATAAAGAATTGTTTGTCGTTAGACTGTTCCTAAATTGAACAATTTGCATTGAAAAATGACTGCCTACAGTTATTTATGAACCCTTCAATGTTCCCATGAGTGCATGGACGACCATCAATATAAAACATATTCTTCCTATTTAATTTTTTCGAAGCATAACCATGCCATGCACATACTATACATGGAAATACTATGTTTTTATTTAGAAATATTCTAGTAATCAGATTGACAATAAAGATAAGCACAAGATGGCATAAATGCTACTAACTATTTGGGAGGGAATAACACATGTGAAAGGATAAACAACCCTAGATTTGCATCATTCATTATATACTTTACAATCATATAATTGTTACCATAACAAGAGAATTCAATCCCAACATAAGGCATAGGCATGGAACTCGACCAAGCACTGTACAAAATGCTATTGTAATAGGTTTGGTATTTACTTTACAAATGGACGGGAAGAGAGAAGTCATCACTACCCTCTAACAATTAAACTGACTTTGTTTGTACTTGGACATTTTTTCTCTTAGCTCATATAACTTTTTGGATCTCCTTATAGAGATTTTTTGGGTGGTATTAATTTCATATGTTGGCTCACTAGAACTCTCGGTCGACTCTGTAGAAGGAGACGGGTTGGACAATTTAGGATGAAACATGGTTGATTTGGATTCCAACTTTTCAAAGAATGTGCATATGGAAATGTTCATACGTGTATTTTCTATTTCAACTACTGGATCATTGACCACACTAGGGGGTATTAGACCATCAACTTTGTGTAGTCAATCATTAATATAATGGGACAGTGTGATACGCCTAGGGTTCACCTTCAACCCTTTACATTTTGAACAACCACATACTATTGGGATGTCATATAACATATCCAGTTCACACCAAAGTACCATTGCTCTAAGATGATTGTTGGATGTTGGAATGCCACAGTAGGTGAGGTAAAGTGACCTTCCATTTTAATCTACCATCTTCCTACAATATGTTTGTCCATATAATACCTTTTGTATTTTTGGGAGAGGTGGAACATCTCGTGAATCCAAAGTTGATCGAAATCATAATCCTACAAAATTTAATGCACATTTATTCAAATGCGCGTGAAAAGACAACATAAATTCAAATAGATAATAAAAATAATGATAATATGGACTTACTGGTGACGGTGATAGAGAACCTGAACTTGGAACGATATGGAATGAGTTGGAATTTGAATCATTGATAATTTCATTTTTTGCTCTTTTTTGTAGTTGAGACAAAAACACAATCAATACATCTCTTCATTCTATAAAAAAATGGGAAACAAGCTACATTATGCTTTTTTATAAACTAATTGATGCACCTAAAACGGTATTGGTGTATCGATACCTTAACAAAACAAGCCCATTGGTGTGTTATTTCCAGATGTGCACTGACAAAATCCTCCACATCCACCTCCATAAAAGAAAAACTGTTGCAACGTATTAGTTACTAAAGTATACACTTTCATTCTTTTGTTTTGTTGTGTCACTAGTGTGCTTATGTCAGTAATATGCACTGGTGCTTTATTATCTATTCAGCGCACAGTTATCTCGATAAAACAATTTGCAAAAGTTTATATTTTCATTTTTTTCTATTGTTTATACAGTGCACTTGTATGATTATAACACACAAGTGCACTATTATCTGAGTGGCGCATTGAACTCTCGATAATTTAAAATATATATATGCATGCATTTATCATTAATGTGTTGAAATATCAAATGAAAAAAAAGCATGGGAATTTAACTTTAAGATAGTGAGATTAGAAATAAAAGAAAATCCGAATTCCTAAACCTTTTATGGATAAAATTTTGAGGAGTGACTTATGCAATAGACTTTTACCATGGAAGAGTTTGGAGAGACATGTTTTTTTAAAAGAAAATTTGTAAGGGATCACCGTGGACACATACAACTTTGAAGAGGAGACATTTCAAGTGAGTTTTTCTTCAATAGAATGAAAAGGGCATAATTTTGATATGATTTTTGAAGAAAATAAAGGATAAAGGAGTTATCTTCAATGTTGTGAATGCTTATGTTCTTATTCCTTCAGAGTCGCCTTAATTAATGCAAACCCTAGGGTTATTGCTTTCCTTTTTTTTTCTCTTTTTTTTTCACAATAAGATTTGATTTTTAGAAATGTAAACTTCTTGGAATATATATTAGTTTATAGGGTTTTGGGTCGCTCTTGGACCAAGATCGTGATGTGATTCAGTTCGAAGACGACATGTTCGAATTGTCCTTCTCATATTGTTTTTCAAAAAATATTTGAATAATTTGTAAGTATATATATTGTTTTGCATCCCTTATTTATAATTAATGGAACAATAAGAAAATTTTAATTATGTCTATGCTTTGTCATAGCATATGAAACTCATATGAAACCAAGTATGGAGTGGATTCAACAGATGATTTATTGACACATGACATGAGGAATGGTCTTGAAAATATGTGTGAAGTAATTCACTCATTGAACTCACAATTTTTTCCATTTACACAGTCATGCATATTATATTATCTTTAAATGTAGATATGCTCATCACAATTTTAGGAAATTATTGCATGGCTATGAAACTGAACACCAACTATAAGCTAACTAGAGCAACACTAGTTGTCAACTCGTTTTTTCTAATTAGATTTATAAAGTAAGATATAACTATTAATTACAAATTTAAAGAAATCCTGCAAAAAACTAAAACCTCAAATTGAGGCTTTATATGAAGGAAGTTGGCCTCATAAAAGTGTCAAAAAAAACTCTGATCAGAAGGATCTGATCGGCCACTGCATTGAACACTTTGAAATGCAACTTCCTATTAAATTTGAGCCCAAATTGGTGGATTGGAAACATGATATTCTGAGAAATAAAAAAGAAAATACTGCTCATATATTAAATAAGGATACCCTTCATACTCGACAAGGTCAATACAAACGATATCTAGTCCAATGGAAAGGATTAGAACCAACCGAGAGTACATGAATTGCAGAGGGGGAGTTGTTGAATCTAGAACATGTTAAGTGGAAACAATTTGAAGACAACAACTTGCAAGAGTTGCTTTCTTTTCAACCATAGGAGAATGATGTAGTGATTTCTAAAAGCTGAAAAAAGAAATAGAAAAAAAAAAGAGAATAAATGCAAGGATTTCTGGGGGTCATAACTTTTGACTTGGTTATTTGTTTGGGATCAAATTTAACAGGAAGTTGTGTTTCGAAGCGTTCAATGCAATGTTCGATCATTTCCTTTTGATCAGAGTTTATTTTTACACTTTTCTGAGGCCAAATTCCTTCATATAAAGCCTCAAATTGAGGTTTTAGTGTTTTGTGGGATTTTTTTAAATGTGTGATTAATAGTTATCTCTCAATTTATAAACATAATTATAAAAACAAGTTGACAACTAGTGTTGCTCTAGTTAGCTTATAGTTGGTGTTCAGTTTCATAGCCATGCAAGAATTTTCTAAAATTAGCAATTTTCGAAATCTCAAATTTTGAAAATATCTCATACAGTAGTTATAAAGGGTTGGACCTTCATTGTAATAGTTAGGATGGAGAATGAATAAAAAGATAGTTATTATTTCCACTCTCATGTTTTTGCATGGTTTTTAGATCTTGTGAATTGAATCAAAGCTTATTGGCTGCATCAGTATGTAAGCAACTAAAACGACCATAACAGTTTGAACAATGGATGATAATCAATACATTTGAATGTTATTACTGCAAGTTGTATATTTTGGAATTTTTATTTGTAAAAAACAAGCATTCTATTTAATGTGGACATATCACCCCAATTGGATGGGGATAAGTAAACAATAATTGTAACAATGTTAAAATGACATTTTGATTGTTGAGGACCTTTATGTTATCCCATATTTTGTATTCTTATTCATAAATAACAAAATGGGTTTCGTCTTCTACTCAATTGTCTAATGTCACAAAATATTACATTATTGATTAAATATATGAATGATTTGCATTGTGACTATGAACAAAGGTGTAATCAACACACTTATCGAAACAACATATTTAAAATATAAAAATTAATATTATTAAAAATATATTGATTTTTTATGATTAATTCAAATGTTAAATATATAAATGATTTACATGGTTACAATGAGCACATGTGTAAACAATTCAATATCCAAACACGATAATTAAAATATAAAAATAAATATTAATATAAAAAATATTTGATTCTCGAATGATTAATTGAAATTATGTATAAATAGAAAATAAATAAATAAAACTATATTTGCATATCTGCAACATGGAAAAATTCACCACAATACCATATACAATCTATTTATTTCAACTAACCAATGCCTCTTCTTTGTTTGCATGAACATTGTTGTCAATGCATCTTTTAAAACATAAGCACCCATTTTTTTCCAAATTGAGCGCACAAGTGTTCATTGGGATAATATGTGCATTGATGTTTATTAGTATAGTATATGCACCAATTATCTTTTAATACAAAATACACAATAGTGCATATATAATACAATACCAGCACCGATGCATTTAAAATAAAAAAACATACCGATGCTTTTATAAAATGTATGAGGCACCGATGAGAATGTGAATGTTACATACATCGATGTTGGTACAATAAAATATAAGCATAAGTAAGTTTGGATTAAAATATATGCATCAATGTTTTGTAAATGAGTGTATGCACTAGTGCATATGTAAAAAATGCACTGGTGTTGTTACAATGTAATATATGCATAGGTTTATCTGCATTAAAATATACGCAACAATGAATGCATGCACCAGTGCATATACTTAAAACGCATCGGTGCAGTTACAATATTATATAAGCACCAGTATGTTTGCATGAAAATATACACATCGATGCATTGACATTGAGTGTTATATGCATCAGTGCATTTTTATTTATACACAACGCATATGCTCACATAAAATTATAGAGCACCGAAAAAAGAAAAAGAAAAAATCCGTTAAAACCTCTCACCACCAGATTTTTAGTTATAGTGAATATCCATTATAACATCCACTACAAAAAATGAAGGTTGTAGCAGAGTTTTTTTTTACAAATTTTGTCAATCTTGTAACACTAAAAACCTTTGCTACGAGGTGGTTCCCTTGTAGTACATGAGTGTACAGATACAGATCCTTGAAGTGATCCAAACCAATAGTAAATAAATCATCAAAATTTTCACACATTGTTCCTCTATGGTCTTTTATCCTCTATATCACATATGAGGTTTAGGATTTGTGGCTTGCTTGTGGGAATTTGTTGTGTTACTATTTCCTTCTTTTAGCCAAATGGCTTGGCTTTTCATTTGTTGTTTTACTCCTCCTAGGATAACAATCAAGCATGATTGGATTCCAATTCCTTTAAATCCTCATATTCCTTAGGAGAGGGAATATTTGCATTAATATGAGAATGTAATGTTATAATCTCCCCTTCTATCTGCATTAATTTATTTTCTAAGTTTCCAAAATGGTCTCGCCATAACTATTTTGATACTTGCTTCATATTAAGGATATTTTTCTGAAAATGAAACATTATCTCCCCCTAATCAGTGCAAATGGATTCCATGTAAAAGATATACACTTGATGTAGCATGGAAAAATATAGCCAATGAGGATTGAACTTAAGAGGGATTGGTTACTCATGGCCAATTCTGTGGTAAAAGAAGAGTGGTCTAACCCTCTAGAGAGATGTATTTAAGGATTGGTAAGTTTGAAACCATCGAGTAGATTTTCCTTGATGATAAATCTATCCAACCTCTTACCAATGTACTCCTCGCCCTTATGCTTGTTACTCCAACTGGCCATGCATGATATCGATTCAACATCTATCAAATTTTTTTATCAAATTAGTCAAGAAATAAATCTAATAGTGGGTCCTATTGAGCGTTTAGGCCCCATTTCTTAGGTCATGAGGTAATGAGACTGAGGCCTCCTCCACCTACTATGAGGGTAGGAGATTCCAATAAACATCGTTAAATCGTTCCATAAATTCCTATCATAACACCTGTCTCTCATGCAAGGACCCATGGACGATGAGAAGGTTTAAAGTGTCATTTTTCTCTTGTGAATAAAAGGAGACCAAAATACAGTTGTTTGACTTAACACTACTTATAAGGTTGTAATCACCTTTCTAATCCATGACATGGACACCTAAAAATACCAATGCACCAATACACTCAAAATTGCAATCAACTAGAGATTTCTTTATCACACTAGTACATGATTGTTCAGATATCATATTTTCTTGAATGAAAGGATGGATAGTTTATGACAAAAAAGGAGATGCTTAAAACATGTCATTTTGGAGGCGGATCCCAAAGCCTTGTTGTTAATAGACATCATGTCCATTTGGGAACCTCCTTATTGGTTTCCAATACTCTAAGCACCCCAGTAATGTTTGTTGTTTCCCCTTTTACACATAAATGTCTACCTGGGAGAATGATTTGGTTATATACAAGATATGCCTGATAATCTTTTTCTTCTTTGATGGTCCATACTGAATCATATCTAGTCCCCTAGTTGAAATGAGGGATGGGGTCTTTGTAGTGGGTTTTCTTTGGATTTGGTTTGATATATATGGCTATATTGACTTGAAATAGAGAAGGGAGAGGTGTCAGATTCATTGGGGGTCATGAATTCATCCAATATTTCAGGTATTTTTCCTTCCTTTTCCATGGTCTAGATGTGTGAGGGAGTAGAGTGAGTATCTTGAGGGGTGGGGAATGGGAGGCAAGAGGATGGGGGGGTAGACAAGGATGTAGAGAATAATAGAGTGGGGAATGGATTTGAGGGAGAAGGAGGGATTAACAAGGTTAGGTAGAGAAAAAACAAGGATAATTGATTTATAGATGGAGTGTCCCATGTTAGTGACCCCTTCAAATTCTTTGGGTCTTTAGAAAAATATTCTAGTGAGATAGAGCAAGGGAGGAAGGAATAGATGAAGGAGAATCTAAGGACATTAGGGATTTTCCTTTTGATTGAACCAAAATGGATAAGAGATAAACATAGAGGGGGGGCGGGGGGATAGGGCTTACCAAATAGATGTTATTCCTCCTCAAGTTCCTTTAGATTTTTGCCTTCAACGATAGGTATATTGCAGAGGACCAATTTGATATCTACAAAATTAACACCTAAAGGGGATGATGATGAATTCTAATTGCCATATCATAGTAGTTGGGACCAATGTCTTCAAGGAGTCACTCATTGAGGTCCATTTCCAAACAAATTTTGCAACCGAGATATTTTCCATATCCATTGTTCGAACATAAATATTTATGTTCTTTCCAATTGTATCCCTAATTTATTGCAATATGTGAGGAATCTATAATTATAGTGGAAGATTAGTATGCTTCATCCATATAGGAATATTGGTGAGGTGTTCTTCACTAGATCAAAGTTTGTAACCTAGTCTTGAATGTATAGGCATGCCACATTGTGGAAATGTGGAACAATTCTCTTTATCGTGTACCAGACTCTTTGGTTCTTGATTAGGAAGGTTATGAAACCCCTAAATCCGAAGTGAAGTTTTGGAGCATAGACAATTAAATTTTCCCACTTTGCTCCCTCCAAAAATTTTAGGTGCTTTTTCAAACATATCAAGCCCTGCAATGAATTTTCCAATTAAGTCTCATTCAAAGTATTGAAGGATGAGGTTTCTGACCTTTAATTTTGGGACATCTAAATGCATGGTGCCAAGGTGCTACTTAGAGCACTCAGAATTTTTGTGGTTTGTTGCATGGGTTTTTTGGAGATAATAGAAGGTTGATTGGAATAATCTGGGTTGTTGGGAGAATCCCATGCAACAAGATCTTTGAGAAGTTTATAGGAAGGAATCCATAAGGGATTTTGCAAAAGTGTGGAATGTATTTGAGTCTAAAGAAGGTCCATAAATGACACCCAAGGGAAATGATCATTGAGTTGGACATTCATTATGAGCTTTCTTAGGTAATGATGAGTTATAAAGTGGGGGTTAGCATATTTGGTTGGAAAAAAGGTTCACGGTTGAGGTGTCGGATAAATGATGACTCCACTACAAAGGGAACGCCATAGATTAAATATAGGGAATTATGAGGTGACAGGGGGTGGGATCGGGTCAAGATCGACTTGGATGTCACAAACAAGGACTTTTCCATAGGCATAAAATAATGACTAAGAACGGGTAATCATATAGTGAGAACCCACTTACCTCAACCTATGTGTTTCCATGTACAGAGGTGGATGTTTTTTCCATGGCTCTTGAAAACCTCAACTTTTCAGCATGGCCTCCTTTTTTCCCTACCTTTGTTCAATAAGAAATTGTACTTGTTATGCTTTGGATAATTCCATTCTTACCTAGTGGCATTTATCTTGACTATTTTGTTATGTTGTGTATTTTGAATGCTTGTTTTGTGTGGTTTGCATGCCACTATTCAAAATAAGCTAGTATTAAATGAGCATATGGCAAGTGTACAAAGTGCTATGCATGACATGCTATAATATATCTCTTCTCTTGTTGTTGGTTGACATATGAAAGAGAGAAACATAATTTTACTGTGCCTTTGAAACTTGTCATGTGAATGATTATGAACTTTTATATAACACATTGGTCTTAATTTTGAATTGAAACTAGTATAAATTGTTGCTAATCATTGAAATGATAATATAGATAGGCTAGTAAATCCATTGGATGCGAAATACTAATTTAGAGTGGCATTCATGATTGATCCTTCACTTGGGATGGGAGATTGATATGTGAATTCACCTACCTGGATAATGTTCATTTATAAAAAATGACCTTGGTTAATGGGTCTTATTAGAAAGTAAAAGAGTATCACCACTTTGAATGACATTATACCAATATACCTTGGATTAAGCAAATTGGTGAAAAATCGAGTTAAGAAAGAATTGGTGTATGTGGTTGCTTGTCAATTAGATTATTCTAAATTGCTTCATTGCATTTAGAAGAAGGGATTTTGTACATGGTCTTATATCGTGGTATTTTTGAAAATAATCCTACCACTCTTGAATAGAATTGACAAAAAAGTCATGTTTTTATGAGCTAGTATAGAGGGCATGTTTTATACAGTACCTATTGTCCACCCATAATGCATTGTTTGAACATGTGAATCAACAAGTGTTCATTTTGTTTAAAAGGACTTGATATGTTATCAATTTGAAATTGATATGATAATGTTTGATCGTATTTGCATTTCCTTATTTCAATACATCTAATTTGCATATGAATGATATGTTGAATATACTTATTCTAATTGAACTTTGTGAGTTATCTTTGTTGTTTTGATATGTTGATTGCATCAAGGAAATCAACCAAGTAATGAAGGTTGTAGAATATGATACAATGCATACTGAAGAAGAAAAAAAAGATAATGAAGGCTTGATCAGATCACGTTTGAATCTAGACTACCCTAGGAAGCAAAGGCAAAGGAAATCATTGGAGGAAACTACAAATATGTCAATCATTTAATTGCAGTGGTAAATAACACATATGGCCAGCAAGGTAAATGTAGAATGAGGAAGCTTTTCTCACCTTAAACTCTACTCTATTTCTATAGTAGATTGTATGCTTTTGAAGTAGCAAGTACAACTTAAGTGCATCAACTAAGTATTGCTAATTGGGTGAGAATATCACAAATAATAATTTATTATGTGAAAGGAAAAAGGGACATGGAGTTGATCAACTATATTGTGGAATTCCATTTTATGTAGAGAAATCATAAGGGACTCTTTTTTACTCTCTTGTTATTATATCATATTCATTAATATTGAGAAAGTTGCTATGTGTAACAATCAAGGCATGGAAATAGTAATAAAAGAAATAGAAGAGAATGGTTGGAATAAATATGCACTAATAGACACATTGAGAGATGATATGTGGTAGAGTGCAAATATATATGCTTGAACATATATGATGTTGTATGTTAATTAAGAGTGGTTTGTTGTTACATATGCAATGAGTATGGCATGATAATTGATATGGTTGTTAATTGTTGTGTGGCTAGGAATGGATGAAGATGTTGATGATGCAACTACTCATGACATGTAACCTTGTGAGAAGGAGAAGGACAAGAATATGCTTGTTAAGAGATTGATGACGAGATAATGTGAGTTTCCATGCAACTTCTATTGGTAAGGTAACATTGAAGATTTGATGGAAACCATACATGCATGAATTGATCATGGAAATATAACATGTGGTTTGAAAGGAATTGGGTAAGAATTCCTTTAGTCATACTCGATATCTTCATTTATATGTTTATAATGACATTTGAATGCATGTATGTCATTGATACCTAGGTGGGGTATGATAAAGGTAAGAATATTTTGGTATGTAATGATTGCTAAATATTTTTAATGCATGCATATGATAATATGTCATTATTAACATGATTAAGGGGTAATGATTATAGTGAATGAGCATTTACACTCATGTCATGAATGTGTATACTTATGATTATGAAATGGATTCCATGTGAGATATCCTTGTGTGAGGCCATAGTGTGTTTGATTTGGAAAAGACTATAGCATTGCAAAGGTCTCCCTACTTAATCAATGACTTAAACTACAACCTCTTTGCCAAGACTAAAGAGCACTAAAGGAGAATGTTCATGGTGTCGTTCTTAGGATGAAGAAGGTATTTAGATGGTCAAACAAGTAATGGAGAAGTGGTTGGATGATGTGTCGAGGTGTTGGTTGAATCCTCCAACTTGTCTTGTTTTAATTATGGTTTTTTAACTCAATACGAGGAAGCATTGAGTGTATAAATAAAATATGAAATCATACAAATGGTGATCCCTCTTTTATGATTGTTGATTGACATTTTTGATACATTGAGTGGATGCATGCCTATATGAAAAATGCATTTGCATAATTGAATTCATCGAAGGGTTTCTTGAGGGAGTGTGGAGTAGTGAAAGGAAATGCCTTCTAGTACTCCTAAGAGATTGTTCAACAATGAAAGGAGTGATATGAATTAGTAAACATGAATCCAATAAAGAGTGTGACTGTGAAACCATGAGTAATTGGCACATTTGTTTACTTGTATAACTATTTGATTGCATTGTGTGAATGTTTGTTGTGGTAGTAATGCATATATAGTAAATGATATTTTTATTGCATTTAATATGAGTAACAATTGAATGTGACTTAAAAATTAGTGTGTTATAATTATGAGATCATTTCATGGGAGGTTGTAAAGGTTGCAATGAAATAATTATACGTGTGAATGCTCACATTTTGTTTGGTTGAATATGAAAACTTGTGAAATCTTATTTATATATGAAACAATTTTAAAAAATCATTGATTGAAATTATTATGATGATATCTCATGGTAACTACATGTGTATGATACATGTGATATGATGGATCTTCTAGTAAGGATATATGATGGCTATGGGAGGGTGTTACTACAATGACACTAGAAATTTATGTTATGCTTTGATTTCCATGAGCTATATTACATTAGATCAAGCCATTGGGATGTCCTAGTAGCAATACTTTATAAGTCTACGATCTTCCTATGCAAGAAAGCCTTGCCAAATGATGGATCATCTAAGGGAATGTTTAGTAAAGAAAGGGATGTTTGAGCCTAGAGGGCGAGCGATTCTAAGGAAGAGGTGACTTGAATGAATCTATTGTGAGAGATTTAAGTTACACACTAGTTGGAATTATGAGTGCATTATATACATTGGGGGTGTCAAACAAGATAGCGAGCAAAATCTTGCCCTTGGAAGCCATGCAGGTAGATAGATGTTCATATAGATAAGTATTGTGTTGATATACATACTAAATCTTATGTTATGAATATATATACTTCAAGTATGAAATTTGAAATTTTATTCATGGAAATTTTTTTGCATAAATGGATATTATATGCATGTTTAGTTTGATGATTATTGTAGGCTTATGTTGGAATGCTGAAAAAACATCGAGGTGTACCAAGACAGTGAAGAGGATGGAAATGCAAGTACAACTAAAGAATGGAGACATAAAGTATTATTGAAGAGAAGGGAACACCAAAGATGATGTTATTCTAAGGGGGGGGGGGATGTAATGTTCCATTTTTAACCCTTTGGAATGATGAACTTAATCATGTATTGTTTAAATTTTTTGTAGAGATATTTTTTTTTGCTTCATTCACACCACAAGGTGGGAAAGCCATGGTTGACATTTTAAATTAATGAACTATCCAAGATTGACTAAAAGAGAATAAGCACCCAAGGGAGATATGATACCATGGGAGGGGAAAGGTAAGGTGGGGCTAAAGGAATGCTTATATATCCAGTTACCAAGTCTCTTATGCCTACTCATCTTACCCACCTTGCCATTACATTAACCTTCATTCTATTATGTTGATCCTAGCTTATAGTCTAATTCGAGATATGTAAAGTGGATTTAACCATCTCCTAGATTTAGGTAACCATGTCCTACATCTTTGTATCTTTTTATCTACATTATTGGAGCTATAAAGTCTTGGTAAGACTCTTTTCTTCCATCCTTCACTCATGCAAAAGGAGGAAATTTGAATAGGAAAAGTGGAGTTGTTTTTTGAAAGCTTAGAGAAGAGAAATATAGAGTTTTATGCTACAAATGAGAGCTACCATACCATGGTATTGAATAGCCCATAAAAGAAAGTCATTGGAGCCTTGGAAAGAAGAAGAGAAGAAGAGGAACTCATAGAGAGTATGAAGAAGGGAATTTTGTGCAGCAACATAGGCTGACAACCTTACAATCTCAAAAGAAAAATTATCTAAGAACCATCTCACATCCACATCCATCTATTTGACTAAAGGAGGGGGATATTTACGAATTTCATGCTTATAAATTTCACCCCATGGGCCATATTACGAATTTATAAATAAGAAATGTATGTGCAATTTCATAATGCAAATCACAACATAATTAAAACTCTATCAACACATACATCACACATAAACAAGCATATTCATGACAGGAAGAAAATAAAATCACTCCACATTCACATACAAGAGAATACTTATCTTTTAACAAGGAAGATCCAAGCAATTGGTTGTGTAAGAGTGGCTTTCCACCCAACCATAGGTATCAACAGAAAACACCACCCCCGAAGTTGAGCTATGAAGCCACCAAGGTGAAGGAAACACCTACAAACTTATCTCTCTCAACCCACGACACATTTGCTCTCATCCTTAGCCTAATTTCCCAACTCTGAGCATTTATAGGGATCTCACTCAACCATCTCATCCATGACACTCTTATATACTACCCCACATAACACAAGGAAGGAATATCCCTTCATTTTTCTAGAGTTTCCTCAAGAAATCCAACCCTTACAATGCTTACATGTGTGTGCAAAAAGAGTCCAATTTGTTGTATGTTATTGGAGAACCTCCTATAACATTAGTCCATGGCTTCTCAAGCATGTAGAAGTAGAAATACATAATGGGTAAAGGTTCCTATATTTCCCAAAATTTATGCCCAACTACAATCATTATCTTTCCTCTAAGACCTGCAATTTCTCTTCAAATTTTAAATTGTTAATTGTTTTGCAGTATGGTATGGTAATGGAAACGGAGTGAACAACAAGAGAAAAACTTTGCATAGTGTAAAATTTGCATGAGAATGAGTGGTAGACTCCGAAGGAAATGAGAGGATGGTGTAAAGACAAATGACATAACTTCTAACAATATAAGAAAGGACTCTTACAACTGTCGTAGAAGTATATTCATCCCACACTTCCATAACTACATGTGAAACCTTTCCCCACCAACTTCATGCATGCATTATGATGATTGGATTTGATAATCAGAATGAAGTAATTGGTCTCATTTAAGGAACATGGTAGAAAATGGATGAGTTCTAAGCTTGACACTTGGACATAGAGGATTTAATCTCAAATATACCCCCTTTCCTCTTCCATTCTAGTGGAATCATAGCCCCTCTAATGCTATTCACACAAACATCTTGAACCATTTTATTATTTTTCCAACATAATGTTTACATAGCTTTCAAGTTAGCATGACAAGCCAACCGCATGGTCCATATATAAATATTTACCTTATACATGCCTATCCATTCATGACTAGTCGAGTCTTAGCCTTGAGCTTCGCACTAGGAATCCATACTAGCATATTTACATCATTTACATAATTTTGATTTCATACATTTCAAGTCAAAACTGGGGGTATTACAAACCAAAGAAACGTTGTTGTAGTTCAATCTAAAAATGGACAATAGTTTGGACTCTCTATGCACACACTAAATATAACTAGAGGGAAGAGAGATTTTGAGGGATAGTTGATAGATAAGGGAGTTTCTTCCTTGCGTTGTTTGGGGAAGTTATTATGAGTGCTAAAGTTGATATAAGTAAACAATTGATAAATATTCAACAGTGGGAAATTTTGTTGATCTTTTATGCTTTTGGGATGGGAAGAGTGACTTGAGATAAAATTGAATATGAGTTTGTATTCATTGCCTTGGTGGTTTCATAACCTATATAGAGGGTGGCATACACAATGGTTTTCCTATGATTGGAAGTAAAATTTCTCAAAATCAATCCATTGGCCTATAAATCATTTTAAGAAAACTATAAGTTTTTTTGTTTTTCTTCCTCTATATTACATAAGAGCTTTAATAAACCTTTGTAAAGAAAAACGATGCCAAATATAATCTAAACACAACAATTAACAATGGCTCACTTATACATCACATAGATATTTACCATGGAAACCCGGAACTAGGAAAAACAATATTCATCTGTTTCTCCACTTGCTATCTCATTGTATTATCTTTTTTTTTACAAAACAATATTATAGCATCCAAAACCCTAATATGGGTTTCACAAACCCAATTCCTTAACTAAAATTATATTACAATGGGGCACAAGACCATGGGCCGAAAACAACTCAAAAAGGACAAAAAACAAACCCAACTTTTTCTTTCTTTCTTTTGGGAGTGTTGCCTCTGAATCTCCAATGGGGGGGGTGCTCGCTCTGCCCCCAAACCCCCCTTACTCTGGAACCTACAAAGAATACAACACATGCCCAACATTTATTTTGTAATGATGAATGAGATTCCTTTATTGATTAGGACATTTTGATTACACTCCTATAGGATTGATGAACGAAGCATTTTTTTGTAATAAATTAGAATGCATTTTGTACGTAAAAATACATAGAAAAAAACTCACATGTGTTAACTATTTGGTAAAATAATGACAATGAGCAATGAATCCTCTGTTCAAATGAATTAGTAATATGAGAAATATGACCTACATGTAAAATGGTTTACTAAGTAGTTTCTCTTTAAGATATGAAATTTGAAACTAATTTTCCTAGAGATGCACCTTTTATTTTTCTTTTTTTTCCTAAATCCATATGATTATAATTGTTGAAATTCATATTTTTGATGGTTGGGAATGATTAATTGATTTATATATATTGCATTAGTTATTTTGTTTTCAATAATTTATTTTGGAAGAGTTTTTTTAGCTTTCTCGAGTAAAAGGTTAGGAGTTTTGGGGCATTTTGAGGCATGATCGCTTGTTTTGGAAAGTATGGAAGCAACCATATAATATTTATCCTTGATAAATCTATGGTAACACCCTAAATACTACATTTTTCATCATATTACTAGTGGCCATGTCACGTAGTGGCTTATTTGTGCCTCCTTTGATGAATTTTGGGGTTTCAGGAGTTGGAATGAAGTTCTAAGTGGTCATGTCCTGTAGTGGCTTATTTGTGCCTCCTTTGATGAATTTTGGGGTTTCAAGAGTTAGAATGAAGGTCTAAATGGATGTAAAGTCCAAGGAATACTTATTGACGCATATTTAATGCATTTTTTTAAATGTATAATGTTGGTTTTTAATCATTTAAATGCCATTTATTTGGTTTCCATTGACTTCTTGAAGAAAGAGCTATTCAAATCCCACATACCTTAAGCAAATTGTGTTTGTTGTGCATGAAAGAGTTTGGAATATTTTGTAAATTTTATTAAGGGATTAAAGGAGAAGTTTATCCTTGCTTATAATTGGTTTGTATCGTGGTTTGGTTTTGCATTGATCTCCTTGAAGGAAAAAATAACGTATCCCCCTACCCCCCAAAATACCCATGAATGTGTTTACTGTGTAACTATCATGGATGGCTTTAATGACTATTGGTTTGTACAAATTTTTATCTTCAAGGTTAATGATGTGTACCTCTTAAGGCTACGTGACCTTTTGAGTATCCATGCATATGTAAATAATAAGGGGGAAAACATGTAGATAAAAGGAAAAATTCCAAATGTTTACTATAACCTTAATGATCATGGAATCGCCTTTATAATGAATGAATGAAGCATTTCATACACAAGCTAGAGACATTAACCCCAAAATCTTACAGTTGTCTTCTTTGGGAGAAAACAAGACCTACATCTGGGAAATCCCATGTGATTGTTGAGCTGAGATATTGTAGACCTCTAAGACAAGTTTGTATCTAGATTAATTGTGTATGCTAGAGTGAATGAATTGTACCATTTATGACTAATTGACATAATCATGTAAATGTGTTACAAGGCACATGATCATTAATTGGATTTTAATTGAATGAAAATCTTGAATCTATATTGTGTTGTACAGAGAAAATTTTATTTAGACTTATCATGAAAATAATAAAAGCTTATATGATTTTATATAGTGGAATGCCAAACTCTGTCATGTGAAGTAAAGATAATTGTTTCCTTCTTGTAAATTGTCGTAATTTGTTTTCTTTTACCATACATTTGACTGCTAACAATGAAACTTTAGATCAACATACCCCATCTTTGATGTTGATAGTGAAGGTACATTACAATGCTAAAGGAAAATCCAGAACTACATGAGAAGGCCTAAAAACTCCACCTACACTATACAAGAAAGCAATCCATTCATTTTAGAAGATAAGTCCCCATACCAACAAAATATATTTTCTACACAACTTAAGCCCACACACACACATATTATTTGACACACTACATTAGTAATTTGTTTCAAAGTTGTGAAGCATCAAAAGGTATATAAGTATTCTAAAGTGAAAGAAGTAGTTAAATTTGGAAAGAGGAGAAGATTACATTTATATGGAAGTTTCATTTTTATGGTGGTATTTAATGATAGTTTTTTAAGTGTCTGTGTCATTCTAACTACCCCGTGGGCCTTTCAAAACCTCAAGCTACTTCTCCATTTACAACCATTCAACTACAAACAATTTTCAAATTGATGTGACTGTATAGTTAAAAAGCACACTCGTTCTTTATTATTTTTTAGATTTAGATAGGCCCAACCATGACAAAATTTTCTTAAGCATCGCTAAGCATGTGTCATGCTTGCTCATAAAACACACACACACACACACATTTTTTTGGGTACTAGGGGAGTCAACAACAAAGATGGGGCTCATACTTGCGTGACATGGGGTCGATTCCCATCCGCTACCATTATACCCCTATTTGGACCCACATATCCCCCCAACATGGGGCACAGATTCTCTAAGGATTGGACCTATAACCTCTTTACAATGTGTAATATTATTTCACTCCTTTGCCAATCAGTCTACACCCTACATGCCTCATAATACATATACTTGTTTAATTGTATTTCTTTGTATTTTTCTATCACTAAAACTGCATTTCATGGGATACAAAAATTATAAATCATTATCCACAACAAAAACTTTAACAATATGAAAGCTTATTTTTGGTTACAACTTTCTTGAATGATATGATTACATTATCCCTCATTTAAGTGCAACATTAATGAAAGTTTAATGCCATTCCTTGTGAACCATCATTGGTTTGAAGTTGATGATTGTATGATGTCACAAACCATCTTAATACAATAACGTATGACCATCTTAATACAATAACATATCATATGATGAGATATAGTTTCATATTAATACTCATCTTATCTTATCATCTAATAATAAATAACAACACCTAACATTAATTTCGTTCTATTCGTTCTATTCTAAACATATCAAGTTTGAAATTAGCATAACAATCATTCTTTTCACTTTTATATGAATTAAGGACAAAAACCTTCGGCTATAATGTTTAAGATTCCTTATTCCAACACATTTTTCTAATTATGGCATTAGAAGTAAATAAAAGGTGAATGACAACATTCATTTTGGTTGAAATCAAAGGAAATCACAAATCCTTATAAATAATATACCTAGGAAACTTTATTTTATATTACAACAGGAGTGTCATCACCATTAATGTTTAACCTGGTATGATGATTTTAAATTAGTTCGAATAAAAAAACACTTATATTAATATTTTGAAAGCACAACCCCTCCATGATAAATGAATATAGTAATCCAAAGTTATTGTTAATAGAAAATAACAACTAATTACTTAATGCATATAAATCAATAGGAAGTTTAGGAAGTTTATTACATAATGTCACTTACACTATTTACTATATCTACTTAATGCATATAAATTAATAGGAAGTTTTTTATATAATGTCATTTATACTATTTATTATATCTATAAATTAGAGTCATACGAAGATACCAAAAGAAGAACAAAACAAAAAAACAAGAGTACAATAGTTAACTTATTTTCCATCCAGTCAATCATTGCTCGAGTATGGCTCGAGTTGTGTATTCTTCCAACTCTTCTCCTTGGTTTGCACTTGTTTTAGGCCTAATTTCATTGTTCATAATAAACCTTATTGAATTATGATTGGTACTAGATATAATCCCTTGTTTTGGTTGTTTACCCACATCAACAAGTTAAACAATTTCACTATTCACTTCATGGTGATTAAGGTGTTCTCATTACTCAACAAACAAATTCCTACAGTTTCCATGGTACCCATATTTTCCATAAATAACAACTACTCTTTTATTGCTTCAATTTATATGAGAAAAAGATATATTAGCAATTGCCCCTAAAAGGTGAAAAATACGTCGATAAGTTGTTGTCGAAGGGTGAATGGTTGAAAAGAGGAAGCTAAAATCGAATTGATGTTTTGACTAAAAAACACCCCAAAAAATTGCATGGACTAACATTTTTCCATGGTGTAGACCTAGCCTTCTACTTTGAGTATCATCACAAATGAGCTACCAATTTTGCAAGGAAGGCCAAGGAAGGGTCAACTTTAAAATGTCCTTTTAGGGTATCAAAAATAGGTTCTTGAATATTAAACATAGACAAAGTTAACAACAAACTAAACATAGTTAGCATTTACATAGCACTTCTATCACCCAAAAGAGAGAGTGATTTGGTTAAATGCTTATTCTTTCTGACTTGTAGACATCAAGGAATGGAAACATATAATCAACAAATTGATTCACTACTTTTGAATGTGTTGCATATTTTCCTAACAATTTAGAAAGAAATTAGTTGACACTTCCTAGGTCATGTTATTCTTTGCTTCTTATTCTCCCAATGAGGATGAAGAAAATTATACTTGCTTCTGAAGAGTATATCAAGATGCGTTAAAAAAATCCATGCAGCAAAATATTATCTTGATCTTCATGATTTCCATGCTCCAAATTTATAAGATTCTCAATGAAACTCGGAATTGCTAAAACCATGGCTTCTAAAACACTTTTAATAGACAAGATTGATAGAATGTTAGGGACAAGTGATTTCTCTCTCATGAGAAATGAAGCAAACTTTAAATGGTTGCTCATTTCCAGAAAACAAGTAAACAATGAGCTAGGACTTTCACTACTCTAACTTTTTTGGATAAATTTCTCAACTCATGGTTTTATTGTTGTAGAAAACTGTTAGGTATGACTCCCGATTCAATTCTATTCATGGCCAAAAACATTAATTTATACATTACAATGAGGCGGTTGAGAACCAGCCTTTTCACCTTCCCATGCAACTATTCAAATTCCTATTTATTTATTTATTTACAATAATCATGACGGATTATATTCTAACAATCCCCCTCTTAATCCGAAGGGGTGTTCGTAAGTCCAAGCATGTTTCTGAATCTTTCAAACTTTTCTCGTCCAAGCGCTTTGGTGAAGATGTCTGCAACTTGATCATTTGTGGAACAATGTCGAAGATGGACTGTCTTGGCCTCTACATGATGTCGAATCAAATGATACTTTGTGTTGATGTGTTTGGTTCGATCATGGAATCTAGGATTCTTAGCCAGCTTGATTGCAGAAGTATTGTCGACCAACAATGGAGTGGAGTTCTCTTGTTTTTCTTGCAAATCTTCAAGTATCTTCCTGAGCCATACTATTTCTTTCGTTGCTTCAGCTGCAGCCACATATTCCGCTTCTGTTGTTGAATCTGTTGGAACTT
>LPNX010731072.1:312984-387836 GCA_001517045.1 Pseudotsuga menziesii | reverse complement strand
AAATCCAAGATTACAATGTGCAACAATACAAGAATCAGAAAATTTACTAGCATCTCGGTCATCTTTCTTCTGGTTATGCTTGTCTTTGATGGAGTCCCACGAAGCCCAACACTGATCTAATGTGTCCCCAGTCTTTCCACAACATTTGCACTGCAAATCTGATCTTTTGCTTCTGCCCCCTCTGCCTCCGAAATTTCTTCTTCCTCGTCCTCTCTTGCTGCAATCTCCCTTGGAAGGGTCTTTGGATTGGTCTTTGCCAGCTAGGGCAGCACCAATACTATATGCCAAAGAGTGCATCTTTACAACCGTTAGTGTAATTTACAATAATAAACTTGATATGACAAAGAGAGAAAAAATAATAACCTTGCAGGTCTACAGTCTCTGCCAAGGTGATTTACAATCTCAACTTCAGGTTAGCATACACAAGCTTTTACAAAATATATCAGTCACATAAAACGCAGCATACAAGAGTTTTTATACCACGCAGCATGTTCATTCTCCTTTATTTTCAGGTGACTGACAGGTATAACACACAATTGAGGCAGTCTCCACGCTATTACAGCGTTCAACGCAGTCTTCAGCAAGGTTGCAGTCTCCACACAGGCAGCAATCTCTTCACGCACAATATATGGTGGATATATATCAGTCTTCAATACATATACTAGTCTTCAACGCATATTAGGGTTTGTGTATATATATATATTTTTTTATTTCCTACGGTCACAGGCAATAAAAATGTGCAACTCGTAGAGAGCGGCACAATACACTTAATATACTTCAAGAAATACACTGAATACCAAAGAATACATTTAATGTGATTGTAGAGAGAAGCACCATCCAAGATGCACTGAACGGTGTTCTCGTTCTATAGACAAGGCTTTTTATTTGGCACGCGCAGCTCTTTGAATTAGTACTCCACGCAAGGTATACAATCACGAGCAGCATACATTATTTGCACATATCAGTCTCAGTATTCAGTCTGAGATCGATCTTCAAGTACGCAGTATACAATATATCACTCAGCATAAACACTGATAGGTCTCCACGCTATTATGAAGAGAACAGTCTTCACCTCCAAATAGCTCGAAATCACCAGTTTTCTCCCTTCAAATCACCAGCTTATACGCACAGGCTGCAATCTCTCCACGCAACAGTCTCTATATCGCAGTCTTTGAGAAGATGAGGCAGGATTGTTATCACTCCATACTCACTGCACCTTCACAACGCAAAACGCAGCTATATTCAACACGCAGCAGTTCCATACCATCTTCAACACGCAGCAGTTCCATACCATCTTCAATACGCAGCAGTTTGGAACTAGGGCAAAACTAGGGTTTTATGTCCAGCGCACATTATTATCTCGTGCTCCACGCAGGCTCTCTAATACACCAGCAACAACATATATTTCCACGCTTTTGAAAACGACGCTGAATATACACTTGCAGGTCACAGTTCACAAAATATGAGAGTAAATGGGTCGCAACTCTCACAACACAAAATATGGGTCGCAGCAATATATATCAATCACCAGTCTTTAATCTTCAACACAGTCTCTTCTCCACGGTCTTCAGATTATAAACTCCCAGCATGAAATCGCAGCTCTGATATTTCTGTCGCCTCCAGTCCGCAAACGATGGCATTACTCACCAGGTGAATGGAAATTATACGCCAACTTCAGGGCCCATTACATGATGTATTTGTACCAGTGCGTGGAGGTGGTCTAATTGCTGGGATTGCTGCTTACATAAAGCGAGTCCGGCCTGAGATACGGATAATTGGTGTGGAGCCAACATATGCAAATTCCATGGCTCTAGCTTTGTATCATGGGCAACGAGTAATGTTGGAGCATGTATGAGGCTTTACAGATGCGGTAGTAGTTAGGATTGGAGGAGATATACTCAACGCAGTAATAATAATAATACTGCTTCTATGCTGCTGTAGCAACATCCAGAGCCCAGAGATCGCCGAAGCTCTAAACTCGGGTTCTAAGACAAGGGGGCATGAAAGGAAACCCTAATAAACAGTAAGTGGAATATACAACACAATATACAGACTCCTCATAACGTAGTGGTGAGATATCAGTTCAACGGCAAGAAGAAATTTCAAAGGATGTCTCCAGCGTTAGGGTGCTGCAAATTAGGGTTAGGTAATTCAAAAAAAATTAGCAGAGAATAAACACAGGCAGATGGAGGAGTAACGCATACACTGCATGCGACTCGACTGGCAGACTGATGGAGCAGTCTGGCAATGGACTGGCAAGCAAAATGCCAGGAATGGGCAGACTGGCAACAGGCAGGAGTTATGGCAGCGCTCTGATACCACTTGTTAGGTATAACTCCCGATTCAATTCTATTCATGGCCAAAAACAATAATTTATACATTACAATGAGGCGGTTGAGAACCAACCTTTTCACCTTCCCATGCAACTATTCAAATTCCTATTTATTTATTTATTTACAATAATCCTAACGGATTATATTCTAACAAAAACATATTCCACAAATTTGTACCATAATCAATTGAATCATACTTAACAAAATGCAAATAACCTTAAGACACAACAATATAAAGTCTTTCATTCACCAAGAATTAATGGTAGTATCCTATACGATTCATAGTGGCACTTCTAATGTGAACCCCACTCGTAGCCAACGTGGGTGATGTCGATATATTCTCAACAACATTGTAGCTAGTCCTTTTCAAAATTGAATAAAGCACCGATAATTTTTATATTTGTTATATTCATTTTATCACTCTTTTTACATTTTCAAATATTAATTATTTCTAATCACATTGAATTCTACAAGTCCTAAAAAAAAACATATCAACTATAATGATACACTTTCAAAATCCCCCAAACACAAGCCCAACTATTTACCATTGTCACCATACTTAATTACCATAAGAGTGAATGACTTTTTAATATAGAGATAAAAACATTGTTTAATTTTATGGATAGCATATTCAAAGATCGAAGAAAATAGGCATACCTCCAATCTTTCCAATTGTACATGCCTTTTTTTTCTCTTCCTGGCATATAGCAATCGTAGTGCAATCCATGTGCTTTATTTTTGTATCCACTCTATATTATGCATCATTGATCATGCATAAATAGTGTTGTTTGTAGTAAGATATTTCTTTTAACTCATTTTTGTTCAAATTCAAATTCTTATTAAATATTAAAAAATAATTGTTGGAATTGAAAATATCAGTGGATATTGCAAAATTGAATGCAATAGGCATATTTTAGAGGTTGAATCTATTTATGAATTTAAAATCTAAAGAAATGAAAAATTACAATTTAACTAAAATTATATAACCAAATTCTAATGATGATAACCAAAAACAATCCAAAACATATAAAGTTTAACCTACTCTATTTGACTTTTCATTAAAAAAAATAACACAAATAACAAACTTCCATTTATAAAACCACTGTAAATAAACACACATAAATTGTCATTGGCAAGCATCAGACTAAGGTTTCATTGTCTCTTCTACGCAATGACCTCCGATTGAGCATCATCTAATAAGGAGATCCTCAAATGCCTTCATCGTGACATAAATTTATATGATATTAAGGTAAGAACGATAGCAACTTGTTTCATAATTTTGATTGTATTATGGGTGTCACAATCTGGAGGTAGACAGAGCCTAACAAATCTAGGTGGAGACTTTGGAATTGAAGTGACAAATGCTACTTGACGTAGATTCTTGTATTTTGAAACCTGCACTCAAGTATAATAGATAATCAGTCTCATAATTTAGTTGATTGTCAACGAGAGAACCCAAATTTTTAGGCTGAAAGTGGGAAAGAAACAAACAAAATTTGGTAGTGCTAACCATTTACTTGTTTTGCAACAAATTTATTGCATCCTCTTCCCATAGATTGTTGTCAAACTTTCTCACAACAAATGACATTGGTATTTGACTTGCTCCCTGACCAGAATACCTAAGACATAGAATTGCATGCTTAACTGAATTAGTAAGTATGCAAAAAATCTATTGTGCAAATGAATGAGACTAAGTATTGTTATATAGAGTCTGTGTTGTCTTAGCTACCACTTAAAAAATATTTGTTACCTCAAGACATGGTAAATCCAACAATGTGTAGAACTTTGAAAGTATATTAGCCAAGTGTGGTAAATGAGATTCACGAAAAAACAACAACATAAGTAATATCTGAGTTTGAGAGGAGCAACTCCTCTAACTCTGTTGGAGCAAATTTCCAAAATATAAAATTTTCTATGGTCTTGCTAGCATGTGCTAGTACTCTATCCTAATTGTTTTGCAATTTTCCACCCTTGATTTGCTCACTAAGGCTATCAAAATTGTATCTAGACACACCATGCACCCTTAGTCATGTTTTCCTGACATTACATTGTTAATGGCACCTCAAATTAGGTCTTTACATTCTCCCTCGTTTGAATTATTGATGTCCACATCAACATGATCCCATTGCCTCATTTGATGATGGAGGTGTTGAAGGTGAAGAGATGCTTTTGCAATTTCCGCATTCGAATGCAACTTTAATACCAATTCTCACGAGGCTAGACCTTTTGTTATATAGAGTCAATGTTATCTTAGCTACCACTTAAAAAAAAATATTAGCACAAGACATGGTAAATCCAACTGTGTGTAGAACTTTGAAAGCATACTAGCCAAGTGTGGTAAATGCGACTCATGGAATAACAATTACATCAATAATAGATGGGTTTGAGAGGAACAATTCCGCTAACTTTGTTGGAGCAAAATGCTCCTCCTAGCATACACTAGTACACCATCCTAACCGTATTGCAATTTTCCACCCTTGATTTGCTCACTAAGATTATCGAAATTGTATAGACTCACCATGCACCCTTAATCATGTTTTCCTGACATGCCATTATTAATGGCACCTCAATTTAGGTCCTTACATTCTTCCCCATTTGAATTATTGATTTCCTCTCAACATGATCCCATTGTGTCGTCTGATGATACAGATGTTGAAAGTGAAGAGATGCTTCTGCAATTTCCACATTTGAATGCAACTCTAATACCAATTTTCACAAGGCTAGACTTTTGTTATACATAGTCTGTGTTATCTTAGCTACCACTTAAAAAATATTTATTAATGCAAGACATGGTAAATCCAACTATGTGTAGAAATTTTAAAGTATATTATCCAAGTGTGGTAAATGTGGCTCATGGAATAACAATGACATCAATAATATATGGGTTTGAGAGGAGCAAATCCTCTACCTCTACTGGAGCAACCTGCAAAATATAGAATTTTCTATCTTCCTCCTAGCATACGCTAGTACACCATCCTCACCGTATTACAATTTGACACTCTTGATTCTTCTTTTTTTTCAATTTCCCGACACTCGAGGCCGATAGCAATGAACCCTTGGTTAAGAACTGCAACCCTGGGGCATCTAATCTGTCAAAGTCATCATGGGATTGCAGTCGGCATGGGCCACACCAACCCTTAGCATGGTTGGATTTTTTGGTGTCACGTCCCAACTAGCTCACCCTAAGAGGAATTGAACCTGGGTCACCTTGCTGACGACACAGACACCTTAACCGAATGAGAGCTAACAAGAATTGACAATTTTCCACCCCTCGATTTTCTCACTAAGGTTATCAAAATCGTATAGACTCACCATGCACCCTTAGTCATACTTTCCTGACATGCCATTACCAATGGCACCTCAAATTAGGTCCTTACATTCTCCCCCATTTGAATTATTGATGTCCACATTAACATGATCCCATTGCATTGTCTCATGATATAGTTGTTGAAGGTGAAGAGATTGTTATCATGTAAAATGGCACTTCTCCGTCCGAGTATTGACATCCAATATGTTGGGACACAAAAGGACAAACTGGATTGAAGTAGCCAAAACACTATAGATGGGCATGATTGTTAATACATCATCTCCTGACCAACTGAATATTATTTTATTTGGACATTAGGGTTGCACCGCGACTATTTGCACAGTAACCAACATGTCACACGTGAGTATGTACATTGAAACTCGTGTGTACTTTGAACACATAGGTTTCCTTAAAGTAAGGAGCATGTCATACGTGACTTCCCTATATCAATACTCACGTGTACCTTAATTTGAAGTTCAAAAATATAAAACATGATTAGTCAAGAGTAGTTGAACCCCTAATTATAACTATCTCAACTGTCTCAACCATATCAACCATCGAAACCTCTCTTTTACCTCATGTATAAATAGAGGGCATGGGATCGAGCTAATCAACCATTCTTAGAAGAGCAAAGTTATGCTGATGGTATGCCTTAAGACATCTTGGAGCAACAAAACTCAGTGTCCTTGGTTTGCAGAGGAGCACTTGTTTCAGGCGTTAGGTTGTAATCTCACCATTCTCTATTTATTAATAAAGAAAGTTCTTCTTCCAATATTGTGCACTCTTGTATATGTTGATTACTGAATTATATTGTAATTTCATTATGAATATGTTATTCCATTAATCATTGATATATATATATATATATATATATATATATAAGATATTTGCAGGAAGAACTTGTTCTTTGCAGGTGATTGGAGAAACCTTGGAAGCTGTGGAAGCAACTTGAAGAGGAGAAGAAAAGATAGGATCAACCGTCATAAACTAGGTTTGCAAAGTTTTCTTCCTATTCCTATTTCAATTTCTACATGGCTGATTATCTACAAGTCTAGCTTAGTAAGTTGGTAAACCCAGAGAACCTAGGTTATAAGGGTGTGTTTTCCTTAACAACAGTTTTAGCGACTTCGCTAGGGAATCCAGCCTGTTGTGGGTCCTTCCCTTTAGGATTCCTGACCAGTCTTTGACTCTTTTTTATTATGTTTGTGATTTGTCTTCTTTTTCCTTTGATTTTTAGTTTAGCATGTTTAGGACCTGTCTACTAGTCTCTTTTTCTTCGAATTTTTTAGCAATACACGCGGGTTGTCTTGTTGACAGTCGTGTGTTTCGCCTTGTATACGCGGGTTGCATTTTGGACAGTCGCGTGTCACACGCAGGTTGTCTTTATAACAGACGCATGTTCCTGTAGCCTTATCTCAGTTCATGGGGTTTTTTGCTTGTCCCTATTTTGGTGACCTCTTAGAGGCTTGTGAAGGTTCTATTTATGACATGATTCTGTAAGTCTTAGGTCTGTAAATCAGACAGTTTGCTTGATCTTTCAAGTCCTTGGGTTCTTTGTGTTTGACTTTCTTCATTTGTGAATGTTTTTGGTCCTCCTACTTGGATTTTTGGGTTGAGTGCTTGTGTTCTAGGTCATTGATCAGTCCTTAGGAACACTTTTATCCTCTGCACTATTGTTTGTAGTATGTGTTTGTCATTCTTCCTTTTTTGTGGATCTAGTGAGTTTTTGAGTTTGTTAGTTCCGTCAAGGTTAGGGTTTGTTCCATTTTTCCCTTTTGGTTGAAGTGTGTTGCTTTGGGATCTGTTTTACATCATTCACTGCTATATGTTCAGATTGTTCAAATTTACTAAAGTTTGCATTTAGTTGCATTTATAATTTTTGAAATTTTTTGAAAAGAAAAGACAAAATTTTATACTTTTTGCATTAGGTTGCATCTAGTGAGCTTTTCGTTATTTTTCAAGAAAAATAAAAAAATGTAAAGTCTTGTAGTTTCTCATGCTTAGTTTAAGTTCATTAGCTTTCATTTTAAAAGAAAAAGAAAAGAAGAATTGGCATTGTAGTTGCAATTTGCTTTTAAATTTTTATTTTTTTACATTATTTTTGCTTATTTTGATAAGTCTATAACACCATACAAGTTTCACACCACTACCTTTGACTAAAAACAACCAATTAAAAAGAACGACTTAATTAAAAATTACTAGTAAGTTTATTTTTTCTAGGTTCATATATCAACTAGCTTAGGCTAGGCTTGTGGACTAGGGAATTTTAACTGTCCATAAGTATTTGACCTTAGATGTAGTAAGATTTTCACTAGGTAAATCCTCCTCTATATTGAGAACATCTAGAAAGCTCCTCTCACATAGGAGTTAAGCACGAGGCTGCGTTAGGACCTGGATTGAGGAGATAACCCTCTCATTCCTTGTTCGAGCATAGATAAGTATTTTTACGCGTTTGGGGATCTTATCAATACCACCTCTTGGGTCCCATGCGGTGCTAATGTTGACAGGGTTTCGAGCTTTGCTACCCTGCCCATGCTTAAGGATCAGGCTTGCGATTATTCCGCCAGACTCTCAATGTAGTTGCAGTAGCCTTTAGTCTCTTGACATTGGGGATCATACACAAGTAATACCGTAAGACTATTTCTACTTTATCTTGGACAGGATTGGAAGGTAACCCTGATAGAAGGTGTGGGAGGGTAGTTGGATGATTCCTGCACTTGCGCCTAAGAACATCTACAGGGACGCCAAGTAACCATCTATTAGTTCTTCACTAGTTGGACCTGGGCCCCAACCATCCCAGGCTTTCCTTTGGAAGGTGTATCTTATACTTGTTTGTCTGTGTGACTTTAGGAAATTTTTAGTGAGCATTGTTTGGTTTGTCTGTATTTAGTTACCCTTTAGGTGTGTGTAAGTCAATTTTTTAGTTGTGGGGGACTAACCTCTCCGTAGGTCAAGAAGGTTGCAAAACCTTCCTCCATCTGATACAGTGAAGCCTCCACCGCCCCCTCAAAGGCGAAGACTAGGTACCGACTGTTCATTTGAACCAATAGGAGTTAGTGAGTTTCCAGGTGAACTGAAACTTAGGACTAGTCAGGAAGATACAACTACAGTAGAGATCGAAGACTTGTAGGCTGACGAGTTTGCAAGGAATTTTAACCCACCTCTAACTAACTTAAACGATCTTGTGATTGTTCAAGTTCTTCCTTTTTATTCACCTATTATTGGTGTTCCTATGAGCAAAGTTATGGCTATCTTTGGAGAGAGTATTTCTACCCCCACTTCAACTATTTTGGCTGGAGGAGTGCCACCTTCCCCGGTTGGTACTCTAAGACCAAATGCACCTATTGCACCTTTGTCACCAAGTAGTCGAGTGGTCCAACCATTGACTTCCTCTAATGTTGTAGGTCCTTCTAGTGGGGTTTCCACTAGGATTCCCAGTGCACCTTTTGTTTCCCCCTCTTTCATGCATATTGCTTAGAGTGGTCCAAGCAGCTCCTCTGCGTTTTTCCAAGGTTTCTCGCGGAATGGGGCACACATTCCCCCATCCACTCCTTATGTAGGTCCTACACCTACACATGTGGGCATGTAGTTTGGAAACACAAATGCTTATGGACAAGGTTTCCAAACACTGATTTCGACCCCGTTCATGAGCTCTCCCTTTTTTTCTTTTAGCGGAGGGATACATGCTCCTATCTTTCAGACTCTAGTTTCATCTAGGGAAGCTTGAACCACTTACAGTGCACCACACACAAGTAATCCACTGGATTTCGGGTGGAATCCCTTTCAAAGCAGTCCAATTGCTTCACAATTGGTGGTTGGGGGAAACCCTACCTTTATGTTTGGGAACAAGGGGGTCGATCCTTCTACCTCCCAGACTCAAGCTTTTCAAGCTCTGATTAGACCTAAACTTCCCTTCTTGGCAACTTTAAACTTGCCAAACTTGTCAAAGTTGATGAATGACCCAGTGCGGCATAGTGTTGCATGGCCACTTGTTTCGATTAAGTTACCTTCAAACATTCTTAAGTTTGAAGGAAAAGCTAGCGAAGATCTAAGCGCCCATATAAAACACTTTTCATTTATGGAGCTCTTTGAACTCACTAAACGATGATTCCATTCGGTTGAGGTTGTTCCAGAGAACCTTGACTCATATAGCAGCAAAATGGTATACTAAACTTCCCTCTATTGCATATGACAGTTTTTTGGACTTAGCGACTATGTTTCTAAATCACTTCCAGCTTCCCCTCCGGTATGATGCCGACACAGATCTATTGTTGACTTTTCGGAAAAACAAAGCCATGCACATCTCGGATCATATCCAAGAGTGGCGAAGAGTGGTTCTCAAAATATTTACTACCTTACATATCTAAGGACGTATCCACCTCATGGGTGACCACAGAAGAAGAGGTTATCCTCAGGGCCCAACAGTTAGATTTGATTTATGCTCAGTATGGGATCTTGAATGAGATTATACCCGAGGCACCATGGTCTACCAATAGTGCCGAGAAACCCAAGTTTGGACCCCATGATGATAGTGCGGTTTGTTCAGTTAATTCTCCCACTGTAAAGTCATTAGCCAAGCAACTCCATGAGTTGTCAGTGAAGCAGTCTACAGGGGAGGAAGCAAATGCTGCCACCCCCTCATCTTAAACTACAAATTTTTTTGCACAATATTCTCAGAAGGGAAATCAACAGCCCAGTGGGAAAGAGAAGAAAGGGAAGAAAGGTGAGGGAAATCAAAATAAGCTGAAACCCACGAACAATGATGATGGGGGTAAGAAAGATAAGAAGAAGGTGAAATTTCCCTGCAAGTTGTTCCAGGGAGATCTCTTGACTCATCAATGCCCTCTTATTGACCAGGCTCAGAAGTTGCTTAAAAATCAACAACCAATTGTCCTGAAGGATCCATTTCCCGAAGGACCGAACGCAACTTCTGTTTATAATGTAGTCGAGGGAACTTCTAGTGCCCTCCTGATAAAAACTATATCAACATGGTAGCATCAAATACCTTACTCCATATGAGAAATAAAAATGATGAGATGGAGGCTCTTGAGAAGGGTAAGTCTGTTGGTGAAGCCTTGAACCCTCTCACGATTGAAAAACTTGCTGACCCACTGTCTGGAATATCGAAAGGTGTCTTTAAAAAGGAATTTCACAATCCAAATTCTAGGGTCACTTCTAACTACTCCGTAGTGGAAGATTTGGATCAAATGTCATGTGCAATGTCGGCATTGGAAGTGCTACAGAGTTGTCCTGCTCAATGGGATGCCCTCTTAGCAATTTAGGCAGTATGGATTCATCGAGCCTCATGGAGAAGTTTAATATGTCAGATGTTAAGATTTTCCTACTGTATCATGTGGATTTGTTAGTAGATGTTGTTCATGGTGGAAAAACCATTGGATGCACAGTCATTGACGAAGGTGCTTCCACATGTGCAATGTCACTTTCTTGTTGGAAGGCTTTAGGTTCCCTGGAGCTAGTTCCATCAAATACCTTACTGACTGCTTTCGACGGGAGGTAATTCCATCCACATGGTCTCCTACCAGCTTTTGAGATTAAGTTGGCAGGGAAAGCAATGTCTGTTGAAGTGGAGATTATTGATGCTCCTTTAGACTATATCTTGCTTTTAGGGAGAAGCTGGACTTACGTCATGTGTGTGATTGCCTCAGTTGTTCAACGAGTGGTGGTTTTTCCACACGGAGCGAAGTTGGTTATTGTTGACCAACTCAGTTTCACTCGGAAGGGCCATTTGGAAACTAATGAGTCCAATGTACCTTTGGTTGATTAGATTAGGTCGACTAATGAGATCTTGGGGGTTGGAATGTATTCATCGTTAATGGGAATGTTTGATACCCCAACCCCTATAAACTATTTAGGTTCTACCAGTGTAGGGAATTCTATGACAATGATTGTCGATAAAATAGATCCTTGGGTCTTTCCTTCTCATTATGAACTTGAGGTGCCCTTATCGGTGGTGGAAGTGGCTTATCAAGCTGTTGTTAATACCACTGTTGATCCTATCCCGACTCCTTCTACAGTCTCAGAGGAGTTAGAAGAATATTTTTTCCTGCTTGGGCAGAGAACTCTTTATACTCGTAATGATTTCTTAGACATGGTTTTACCTTCGGATGAAGCCATTTTGGAAGCTATGTGTGGGCGAGATAAGATTTGTGAAGTTCTTCACCATAGATCCTACTTTCTTCCATAACTAAAAAGAATTGAAAACCAAGACTTCCCTATGAGACTGGCGAAAGATGTTAATATACCAATCAATCCTTTGCCAAAGGAGATAATTCTTGCCAAGGGGAATACAACAAATATTTCTATTACAATTTCTATCAATGTCTCTGCAAACCCCGACGTTGTTGAAAATGTGCATAGCGGCGCAAACTCCTCTCCGGAGGAGATTACCTCATATACTGCCCTGTTTAAGGAATTTCGCGACATGTGTGCCTGGTCATCTATACTAGGCATAGATCCGCCTATTGTTGAACACGGAATCCACACCTATCTTGATTCTAAACTTGTTCGACAAAAATGGAAGAAGTATTATGCCTAGGCTTGGTGTTTTTCCCTGTATTTTTATTGTATGTATTTTATGTACAATCGTTACTTGGTTAGTGTTTCTTATACCATCTGTTGGTTGTTACAGATGTCAGCTGAGTGGTTCGTAGGTTTTGTGGATGGTGTTAGTCATCATACTTGTAACCTGGATTCAGCCGCGTGGGTCATCTATTCACCCTCATGGCAGCTAGTTGCCTCTAGAGGCGCTTGCTTAGGTCCTGCTACTAATAATGTGGCTGAATACAGGGTTGTTATTGAGTTATTATGGGATTCCTTGTCACGTGGCATCACTCGGTTAGAGGTCAGACTTGACTCTCAACTCGTGGTTTCCCAACTCAATGGAACTTATCAGGTGTGAAACCCTACCTTGTTACGTCAGTTTTTGTAGGTTATATTACTTGAAAGAAATTTCGATTATATTTCATTTAATCACATTCCACGGAATGAAAATACAATAACTGATGCATATGCGAACTACATTCTAGATTGGCACTTAACAAATAGTTTGTAAAATATACATAACAGATACATTTGGAACACATGTAAATAACCACGCAAATATATGTGTGTGTGTGTGTGTGTGTAAAAATATGTCCATAGATCGATTGAGTTATGATCCAAAGATCCAGTCATAACTGTATAAATATACTAAAAATAAGTTCATAATCCATAAAAATGCCTATAGATCTAGTCCTGGTCCTCAACATCATCAGCTGCAGTAGCCTCTTCGACCTACCTACAAAAAAGAATGGCCTTGGCTACCCTCCCCAGTAGGCGTATCGAGGTAGATGGAATTCCTACTACAAATTCCTGCATGACAACAAGAATCTGCTCAATCCATATGGTGGGGACTCCCTGGGTCAGCATGGCCATCTTTACCTCGAGAACGCTGAGTATACCTTGGTCCCCACCCCGTGCGGGCCGCACAAACATCCTAGGGTTCCAATTGGGGCGTACAGGTCCAATATCGACATTTCAAAAACATTTAAAATGGATTAAAACTTTCATACATATGTATATAATTTTATGATTAAAATTCATAAAAAAAAAAAAAACAAAAAACATAAAAAGAAAAATACCTAGCTCTCCCCATGCCCCCCCTGGAGGGAGGACAAGATCGTTGTATCCTTGAAAATCCAATCCGGAGTACGGGAAATGTTCAAGAGCTAGCAACTGCTGCTCCCACCATACATAAAAGTCATTATCATAGACACTCTAGACCGATCCTCATGTAGGAAGACCTCTCCCCACCTAGTCAGTCTAGGATGCTGAGGAGAAAATGTTGGTAGTGCTACTATAGGACTGATGGCAGGAACTCTCTCAAAGAAGAATGCTACCAATATACTAAAGTATCCAAAGTTTTTCCAACATCATCTCTTGCAGTCAAAGATTTGCTTCCTCATGATTGGGATCATACCCGAGCACCAGTCAAATACAGTACCCTGCACACACTCCACTGCAACTCTCATCTGTCTCCGAGTAGCTAGATTCAATGAAGATGATCCTGCAACCCTCACCACAGTGCTTACTACTACCTGTAATGGGAATTTGGTTATGTGAACAATAGGGATGCATGATCCCTTCTTCTAAGTACCTGGTGTGCAATAGGTGTCAACATAGTCCTGGACACTCATAGGGTCGCCACCCCTACCTGTACCCTCGAGGTTCACAGGCATACCCCTGCGAGATAGCTCTATAATAAAGTGCATATCTTCTACTGTGACTTCCAAGATCTCCCCTTGAAGATCAAAAGCACCAAGGTCATGATCCCAGTAACTAATCAAATGCTCCATCAAACGGACATTGGCCTGCATGTTGGAAGTACAGAAGAACTTCAATAAACCACTTTGTCATAAAGCTTGCAAATTTGGGGCATCTCATAGAGCATCTCGATCCATGTCTTCATGCTCTCGTTCCCTCCACTATAGCACCATCTTGTACCTGCCCATTGACCATCATTAATCATTACCCAGTGACCATCATTAATCATTAGAACCCATTGAATTCTTTCAATCTTGGCCATATTGCAGATTTTCATAGGTCACGCAGAACACGTGACTGTGATTTAGGCATGTCGTGTGTCACATACAAGTTGCCTTCAATCATGTCGCATATACGTGACTGTCTTAGTTGCATGCCCGCGTATATTGTGCAACCCTTTTAGGGCTGGCACAAAACCTTAAAATTTTTCACCAAAATGAAAATTAGAGCAGTTGAAATGAAGGAGAGGGGAGAACTAACCAACCTGATACTTGCAGATTTTGAATTGGTCCACTAGTTTGTCCTCCCCGAGCAATCCAAGTTCGAGGTGAAAACTTGCCAAATTGGGTAAAATTGTCAAATGGTATGTTTTATTTTGGTTTTTGAACTATATATAGAAAAATCTCAAATTTTTGAACCTATAGTCTATAGTTTAAGAATTATTTTTTACAAATGAACTAATCCCATGACTTTTTCCTCAATGTAACAAGTTTGAGATCTTTAAAAAGTCATTATCCACTCATATAGGGTAAGATTTGGTCCTTCATATGTACTTATGCATTTATACCTTATCCATTTTTAACCCTAGGATTACCTCTTTGACCACGGAATATGGTGTTTAACCATTTTTACCTCGTCTACATCATTGTTCCTCCATGGATAGGGCCTCCTTTTTGTGGGTACCCTAGTTTAGAACACTTTACTGTCTTTTGGTACCACGGCCGCAATTGTGGTAGGTTTACGAGAGCCTTCTTAGTAGTTTTTCATTACAAAATGAGCCTTCATTTTGCATCTTTTTGCGAGCTATCCCTGTTTATAAGGCTCCCTGACCTTATGGAGTTTCTTTAGGCCCGAGTCTGACTCCTCAAAACAGAATTGATTGTCGAGTAAGCTTGTTCATTCTAACTCATTAAGAATAAATGAATGAGCGTCCACATTGGTGGTAGTTTATTGCTTTTTCGGACCATATGGAATAATTACGAAAAAGGAGCACTCTATTTTCTTTGGAATTGTGAAGAGTATTCTCAGGCATAGTTTTATCACTTTTTCGGACCTGAGAGACTAAACTTACGAAAAATGAACACCCAGTATGAGATTAGTTTTCTCTTTTTCATGCTCTGGACCCAAACATGAAAAAGATTTCGAGCATATTTTATGTCTTTGTCATGCTCGCTAAAACCTAAAGAACAAAGCATCGAGTTTATTGTTGTAAGCCTTGTTTCTCGTAATAAAATGGATCTTTCTAAGTGATCTTGCCTTCCTTCACACTCGTTAAACTCAAGTTATCTACCACTCTTAAAGGTGCGTCAGTCTGGTGATAGTTTACCCCTTTTTCGGACCTTACCGACTAAGTACGAAAAAGGTATACCTTAGTCCTTCGGGAGCTAAGAGAGTTCTTTTATTATTTGTTTTATACTTTTTCGACCTTAGGAGACTAAATTTTATGAAAAAGCACCCCCCTGGAGTCTTCTTCGGAGTTTTCAGGCTCTTGAAATATGAAAACACCAATAAGCATGTACTAGTTCGGGCTCGTAAAATACATGAATCAGTAACATTATCAAGCATTATTCTCTCCCCTCTTCAAGCTTGTCAAAAATGAAGAGAGACCTAAGTTGACTTTCTTGAACTCGTTAAAAATGAATAGGAAAGATAGGGAAGAATTACTCTCTTTGGGTTATAAATAGTGGCAGCGTGTCCTCCTTGAAAATAACACTCTCTGAGCGTTTCGATTCTCATGTTTCAATTTACACTTTTAGCGCAGTTATTACTTCTATTTTTTACTCCGCCACATGTCCTTTATAGATGGGGAATCTGATCATGTCTCCTACATGACGTATAAGTGTAGTTGTCCTATCTGCAAGTTAAAAGCTGCCTTGGGTCACCTTTGTGCCATGCTCACTGTTCAAGGATATATCCCTTCATCTGACTATTATCCTGATTCTCATCATTATTCTATCTAAGTATTACTTTTGTCTACCTTCCCGTATCCAGTTCCCAGTCACTCTTGTGATCCTTTGGAGGATTCATTGCCTTCCTCATCACAATATAGTTTCTCATCAGCACTTCTTGAAGACAAAATCCTAGAATTTTGACAATGGTACCTTAGGATTAACTACCATTATTGGTGAATTCCTTTTCTTCAGTTGTTAGTTTCACCCATTATCTAACATTCTGTTGAGTTCCTTCCATGTTCGACTTCATCACATCTATTCACATGGTAGGGATTGTACTGGTTCCTTTGGATTTTGATGAAGACCTTAGTTTCACCTCTATAGCCTAAGTTGCGCAAGATTGTGTTATGATCAGCTACACAACTTCTAGATTTTTGAAGACTCATCATTGTATATTATGGCTTCGATCCACCTTTGTAATATACGTGGTCTTGTTACCCGTATCATATGATGTAATCAAATATTGTAAAGGGGATAGTGTTCCATTATCTTGAACATGGCATCCTCAGATATGATTTTGTATATGATGTTGATAAACATATGTTTTAGGTACTTCCTCTGCTACCTTGGACACTTGAGTTCTCCAAGATTAAAAGATTGTAATGTATTTCAGCCATAGCTTCCCTCTAACCTCACACATTAGGGGGCATCTGTTATCATGTAAAATGGCACTTCTCCGTCCGAGTACTGACATCCAATATGTCGGGACACAAAAGGATAATCTGGATTGAAGTAGCCAAAACACTATAAATGGGCATGACTGTTGATACATCATCTCCTGACCACTTGAATATATTTTTATTTGGACATTAGGGTTGCACACGCAACTATTTGCACATCAACCAACGTGTCACACATGGGTATGTACATTGAAACTCGTGTGTACTTTGAACACGCAGGTTTCCTTAAAGCAAGGAGTATGTCATACTCAACTTACCTATATCAATACTCGGGTGTACCTTAATTTGAAGTTAAAAAATATAAAACATGATTAGTCAAGAGCAGTTGAGCCCCTAATTATAACTATCTCAACTGTCTCAACCATATCAACCATCGAAACCTCTCTTTTACCTCATGTATAAATAGAGGGCATGGGATGGAGCTAATCAATCATTCTTGGAAGAGAAAAGTTATGTTGGTGGTATGCCTTAAGACATCTTGGAGTAGCAAAACTCAGTTTCCTTGGTTTGTAGAGGAGCACTTGTTTCAGGCGTTGGGTTGTAATCTCACCATTATTTGTTTATTAATAAAGAAAGTTCTTCTTCCAATATCATGCACTCTTGTATATGTTGATTAGTGAATTATCTTATAATTTCATTATGAATATGTTATTTCATTAATCATTGATATATATAAGATATTTGTAGGAAGAACTTGTTCTTTGCAGGTGATTGGAGAAACCCTGGAAGTTGTGGAAGCAACTCGAAGAGGAGAAGAAAAGCTAGGAACAACCATCATAAACCAAGTTTGCAAAGTTTTATTCTTATTCCTATTTCAATTTCTACATGGTTGATTGCCTGCAAGTCTACCTTAGTAAGTTGGTAACCCCAAAGACCCTAGGTTATAAGGCTGTGTTTTCCTGAACAACAGAGGTGCTTCTGTAATTTCCACATTCAAATGCAACTCTAATACCATTTTTTCCTAGGCTAGACTTTTTGTTTCACTCGAGTGTCCCATACCACTCAAGACACCTAGTCACAACCTGACACCTATATGACCTTGCTAACTGGTTATGGATATCAACCACTTGTATCACTCATAATACGCCTAACCATCATGTCCTAATTAAATCCAAGTAATGTACCTTATACTTGTGGAATGTTAGAGTGTTTGTTCCACCGTAAACAACACATACAATTCACCATATTGACCATCTTGCTATACAACACCTCATTAATCATCTAGCCATGCAAAATAAGAATATCTTAATCTTCCATTTCCATATTAATCCATCATCATAATTGTCTTGTGATCTACCACCCACAAGTTCGACAACATGTAGGATTAATTATGTTTACCCATCATGCCATCTCTCATAACATTGACTTACGATGTTTAATTAATATAACTTTAATATTCTACTCTCTCTATTTTTCAAACCTTTTTAGGGTTATCTTTCCACCTATATTTCCTTTTCAACCCTTCATGTTTATAGTTTGATCTATCGTATTTGTTTAAATATTATTTTATATTATTTAAGAAATTCAATATAATGTTATTTTGAAAAATTTTACCCATAAATAAAATAACATAAAACTTTAGTATTATATAATAATATATTTCAATAATTTTTCATATATATTATAATTTTTATTTTCAAATTTAGAAATATAATTTTGAATCCTTTTTATCTATAGTTGACTAGAAATTACAATAGCTAAATATTTTAGCTTATGTCCGTCTGTACTATTTTCACATGCAATTTCTTCGTTTTCAAAACCATTTAAAAACAGTGAAAAGTTATCACAATCCATATTGAATTTTATTCACGTATTCACAAATCCTTTATCACCTGCATGGCTACCCTATGTCGAAAAGTTATCATAATCCTTATTGAATTCAGTTCGCATATTCACAAATCCTTGACTACCAATCTCCCAATGTTTATAAAGGTTGTTACAATCTAGAATATACAGGGAAGAAAGCCGACAATAGTAACCATCAGAGGCTCGGTACACTAAGTGGAAGTCGCCAATTTCTAGAAATTTTATGACAAGATAACTATTTTGGATTTTCATCAAACAAAAAGTCTTGAAATGCCATTAACTCTTTATTATGTACACAACAAAAAAGAAGCCATCCTCGTTACATTGATGAGGAAGGCGCATTAAAGGCTTATTTTCAAGTCAGGTGAGATACTGGAAATTAATGCTGTTGAGTAATGTGAAAATTAGGCATGTTCTCTTTACATGAAAATTAGTGCAGGTTCTCTTTACTTGAAAGAATCCTTAATATTATTCCTTTACATGAAATTAGTGTTGGTTCTCAAAGTAAAAGTAAGAGAAGAGGCATAACCGCCCGAACTGGTCCTTTTCCCTGGCTGTTTCTAGACATCGTGACAGTTAATGCAGCGACAGAGTCATGGTCCCATGTGATTTCATGTGGCATTAAGTGTTTTGCAGCTATCGAATACTTCATTAGCTCATGCGAGAGTCAGGTGGGAGTGGAGGGCTTCCGAAACCCCATAGAAAACACAAACGGTTAGTGTTTCTAGGTATGTGAGATGCACAGTCACAATTAATTCTAGAGAGTTTGTGATTCCTAAATTAAGTCATCAATCGATTTCCTAAATTAAGTCATCAATCAAATCACTTATAGAGCAATGTCTCGTCTTACGCCTTCGTCATCCGGTAAACAATAATTTACGCGACCTTCGTCATCTAGTAAGCAATAATTTACATGGTGGAAACTCATGGCGAGTTTTATTTTATTAAATAGATGACGAAATGGAACAATACATTTCAAACCATACCTCATATAGAAAAATGCCTATGGCGTAATTACATAATATGTTCATAATCCACAAAAGGATGGGAGCCAAATGCTAATGATCTTTATCTTAACCAAGCTACCTACCCATTCATAGTGGTTTTTTTAATAATTATATTATTATTTTAGAGTCCCCTTCTACCTTCAATTAAGGCAACCCCAATGTGCATGCCAAATCTAATCTCATGTCCACTAACTAAATCTTTGTCAAATTATTGGTATCTAGTCCTATGCTTGATGTGTATATCATTATTTGTTTGTGTTGGTTGTCATGTGGAAGCCTTATAAAAAATTAATTTAAATAATGAGTATTGTGGAGGATTCCATTGACCCATTTCTTAGTTTCAGGCTTGATTATTGGAAGATTTAAAACATAGTCCTAGCTTATCTTTTACTCTCAATGTTTTAGAAACGATTCTTCCTTTGGTGGGAATATTCTCTCCTCTTCCATCCACTCTTTGATCAAGCCCATTCTTGAATGTTCTAAATTGATACCATTGAATACTTTTTTAGTGACTTTTCCTTATTCATATAAATTTGATGACTCGTGCCTTTCAATATGTGCTCGAGGATTTATTTCCCATATGAAGTTAAGTATCCTATTTTGAAAGGATTCAATGGGCTAATTTTGAATTTTGGTTTCAACTTATCCCCCATCTTCTCAAAATCGTTTAAACTCCATTCCAACCTTGATTAGCGGTAGAATAATTAGAAAGAGGTGATTAATGCTTTCTTCATCCTTTTTACATAGATGACAAATAAAAGGACCCACTTTGCCCCGTTTATGCAAATTATCCCAAGTGAGGACCCTTCCCCATTACACTAACCATGAGAAAGAATACATTGTTGGCCAACTTTTAGCCATTCATATCCTAAAGCACACATATTGTTTCACATTTAATGGTACTTTTTTTTATGGTTTTAAAATACTTGTTTAACAAAAAATTCCCCATTGCACACCTCCCCCCTTTTCAAGTAGCTTGCCTCTTCTTTGTGTTGTATTACTATTTATTGCATCCCAAAGCATCCTCTTTGCTTATCCTTCCCCTCCATTGGCCAACTATATGGTAAATATGATATCATCCTAGTTTTTCCCACTCCATCATGATGTTCGTTAATCATGGAATATTGATAAACATACTTCCATCTTGCCTCCAATAACTTTTCCTAAATATCCCTAGTATTTAATTGCTCGTTAATGGATCAAATTGGTTCAAGAGATATCCCAAAAAAAAGTTTGTTTACCATCCCATCATTCCCAAAATCTACAATTTTGTACTAAGAGGTCATATTCCAAGGCCACCTCTCGAGCTTGGTTGGAAAACTGCATGTGAAACAAATAATATTTATTCTCTCCATAGTTGCTCCCCCCATAAGAAATCATTATTTAGCTATTCAATCTCCTTTAATATTCTACTAAGAGTTTTTAAGGTAGAGAACACACACACTAGAATCCCTTGTATAATTGATTTTATTAATAATATTATACCTAGTTTAATTAATATAATTATACCTGCCAAGGGAATTGTAAAATGTCCATATATTCAACCTATTTCAAGTTTTATTGATAAACTCCTCACAAGATATATTTTGCCTTAAATTAGTTGTTATCGTATGTCCTACATATTTGGATGGAAAATATACCCTTCGGAAATTCATTAGTAGACACGTTATTTGTTGTAAATCCATGAATATACGGAAAACACCTTCATCGATGGATGCACTTGAGGCATGTAGAAATAGATCCAAAAATTGTCAAAACTCTTTTACTTCCCTAATCATGGTTTTATTGATTAGCACGATATAATCTACAAATTGCACATGAAACATCACTTCATATTCAAGGCTCACTTTGATTCATTTTATTTATCTCTCTCATTTGTCAAATTTAAGGATCTATATATACCTTCCACACACACACATGAAGAAGTATTAAGGGACTCCCTTAACAATACCTCTACTTGGCAACCCTTTCACTAATATTGACAACTCTATATAACTCATAAATCATTAGATCCAATTATTATAATTTCCAAAGGCATTTCAAACAACTTCAAGGTAGGTCTAATTTGAAATGTCAAACACTTTGCACATGCCCAACTAAATCATCATAGCTAACTTATTCTTGGAAACACATATAAGAATAATTTCTTGCGTGTCTGACACCATCTAGAATATTCGTACCATCTATGATACTCTATGTTCCTAAGATATTAATTTATCCAACAATGGTTTCAATATATTAGGTATCACTTTAGAAATGTATTATAAATTGTATTGCAAAGAACAGAGGGTATAATCTTGTACGTTGAAGAGGTATTATGCTTTTGGGGGATGAGAGCTTAAATTTTTCATCATGCATTTTTAGTGTTATATCCTTCTCTCTTAATACTCCATAGCCCCCCGTAAACAATCTTTGATCCAATCCCAACTCTCATGAAATAAGTTTGTTAAAAGGCTAGTTGGACTTAGATATTTGTCCTTTGATAAAGAAAATGTAGCATGTCTTTACTTATTCCTTTGTTCCTAGTCATATAAGGGAGATATCATGTTCTAAAGAGATCAATCTATGTATAACTACTCAATCTCCATTTGGCTCATAGATTATATTATTAAAAAAACCTAAAATCTCTTTCTCTGTGTTTGCTTGGGGAGATATCTATTCTACTAAGGATATTTTAATTTTGTAATTATGTTGATATTTATCCTATTCTCCATTGTGACTTTGTTGAAATAACCTAGTGCACTTGCCACTTAATTCATGAATCCATTTAATCTCGAATTTTTTTTTCCAAAAGATCTCCTCTTTCGTTTGTTTCTCGTCCATTTGTTGTGAAACTTGTTTTTCTCACTCTTCCAAGTCTAGAGACAACCTTTTCCTAGAAAAACCTCATATTTTCTTATAATTGTTGTTTCTTTTGGAATATATTCCCAAAAAGTTCACATATCCAACTCCTCATATTTGCTTAAGGATTTTTAGTGTAATATCCCAATTGATATTCTATTGTGTTTTGATAATATGTTTGTGGGTTCAGTGCTTCAATTGTGCTAGAAAGATAATAACAATTTGCATACAAAATAGTGTCTTGCCAAAAGGCCCTAAAATATAGTTGATCTAGAGAAATAATAGGAAATAAACTTTCAGTGAGAGAAGGTACACCTACTAATAATAATAGTGTTGGTAGTCCTTTAGTATATAGGTGACATGCAATCCATGCAAGAAGGATAAAGATGAGATAGTGCTTCCTTCTAGGAGTTGACGCCTAAGATGAGAAAACACCCCCAGTTAGTGCTCTCCTTCAAGTTTTTTAGGAAATAGGTGTCTGATAGGGACGAGACTTTCCAGGAACAGTAGTATGATCTCCCTGGATAGATGGGATGGAGAATGCACAAGTTTTGACCCCCTCTGGAGACCTAGCGAATTGATATGCTTTGGAGAGGTGACGTCCTCCCTCTTTCGTGATACTTTTGATAACTACTTCGTAAGTGTACGGATTAGACTGATATTCACCCACTAGAGTGGTGTGATCCTGCAGAGAAGAATAGTGACGACATTTAGAAGAAACTCTGAGATCCTGAGCCCCAACGAATTGTTTTGAGGATTTCCAACTGCTCCCCAGCAACAAAACGTGAACCTGCAATAAACTATCTCTTCGCCTACTGGATTGTTGAACAAGAATGAAGATGATGAATAGTTGATGATAGATGTGGATGATTTATTCAAAAGTGACTAGTGCAGATAGATTTCACTCTTGAAAACACTTGCTAGCTGAAGACCTTTGTCTCCAACCCCAACTTGATGTTGCGACACCTGTTGTTGTTTCTCTAGAAACCAAACTCAATAATGATAAACATGGATCATGCATTTGGTTCAACTACCCTTCTTATATAGCTTTAGCATGTACTTTTAGGGTTTGCACTTTACTTTTTGCATGCATGCAATTCTAATTGCTCATTGACTTTAATCCTGAAGAAAGAAGGATTTCTTTACTATACTTATTACTTAATAATATTGAATGAATGCTCTTCTCTGCTCCCGGTATTACATGTCCTCAGTCAATTCCATTTTTCCATAATACCTGCTCAAACCTATGGGAATAAATAGGTTAACGGGTGCTTCTAATGCTCAAGTAGAAGAGGACATTACAGTCCTACCTGCTTGAAATTGCTTATCCTCAAGCAATTGTAAACTAGGATGCTAGAATACTTGTTCTCCCTCCCATGTGGCGTCTTCAATAGGTAATTATTTTTGTTTTACCAAGTATTCATGAATTACCGTGTTTAGGAGTTTCCTTTATCAAACCTATAGAATTATTTATGGAATCAGTACTAAAATCCCTTCATCATCCAAGGGAGGAAATTCGGTGGATGGAGAAATGTGTTTCTTGTTGTAATCTCACAAATCACATAAGGTTACCAATAATACATACTAAACATACATAACTATAAATCAGAGATAAGAGACAAGAACAGATAGGAAAATAGATTATATTATTGCAATGAGTTCATACAAGGCAGAGAACTGAACTGAGTTCTCGTTTGGCTCAACAGCCTAATATATACAATGTACAGACAGTTACAAAATAACTACCTGTCGGTTCGGTGAACCGACACGACTTTTAGTTAACCGACTAATCTTATAGTGTAGTCGGTTGACCGACTTAGTCGGCTGATCGACTAAGTCGGTCTTCGTTCAAGTCGACTTCGTCGACTTGCTCCTTCTACATCTCCCCCACGAACAAAACGTTTCTTCGTCCCGAAGAAACAGGGAGGTACAAAATTTGAAGTTTCGTCGAACCGTTCAAAATTGCTATTGCTGTGGACTGTGCAGACGGATGGTTGGTCTCTTCTGGATGCAGACTTCGACAATGGCTGAAGCTGTGATGGCAAGGTGATGTTGAAAGTCCGTCCAACTCTGCAAAACTTTCTGGATGTTGATCGTCAATGTCGTTAAACTTGACAGTACCGACATCTTTTCTGAAATGGGAATTTTTGCGATTTTCTCCATGTTGGGGCCTAATGATTGGTTCTGCTCTTCTGCGGTGGCGATGAGTCGTTTCATCTGGGGGCAGATGATATCGACCTTTTCTAGGTTTGGCAGAGCCTTTTGCACCCACTGATGAGCTGCTTGTTCCAGCTGTTGCAGCTTGTTGGTCTCCAGCACGATTTGTTCCTCTATGGTCTGTCTGAGTGCTGCTTCTGTCGTTTTCCTGCTCTCCAAGGCCTGAATGCCTTGATGAGTCTGTCGGGTCTGTTGGTAGACCTGCCCATAGTGAGTAGGCCAGTCGCGTAAAACGTCTTCTGTGACAACAAAATCCTCCATGTGGTCCTGGAGCACCTTGTAGGCCTCTGAGAAGGCAGTGTGCTATGCTAGGAGCAGTCGAGCAGTCTCCTCCTTTTGTTCTTCCTTAGTCTCTTGCATCCGGGCCTGGACGGTCGATACCATAGTCTTGAAGAGCTGGTATGCTCTTTCAAGTGGTCGATCTGTGTCGACTTCGACAGGGCCTGGTAGCACGGTATGTGCTAGAGCTCTGCATTTGCCGAGAAACTCAACTTCTTCTGCATTTTTTGCTGTAAGCTCTTTACTTTTCCAAACCATCCTTAGCTTTGCTTCTTTGGCCACGGTTTTGAGGAGTTGGCCGACCTCTGTGTCGGTCAAGGAACTTGCATCCCTTAAGCTGATCCGGAGGTTGGAAGTTTTGGTCTGATGTGCTTTCTTCTTCTTGTGTTTGTCGGCCTCCAGCTCCTGGTTGCCTTCGGCAGTTGAGGTTGGGTCTGTGGTCGGGGGAATGGAAGTCGATGGATTTTCTGGTTGGGGGGTTGGTATGACTACGTCCGGCAGGGAAGATGTATGTGGTTGTGATAGGTCTGGTTGTGAATCTGGTGGTGGTGGGGGGGGGTGGTGATGGTGGTGGTGGAGGCGATGGGGTCGGAGAAGGAACTGGAGTGGATGGGTTGGCTGGAGTGTGTTGTGGGCTTCCGTCGGAAGAGATACCTGCTTCCGAAGGTGTAGTGGGTAGGTCGTCCTGGGAGTCGGGGTTGATTGGCTCCGTGATAGACTGTGATGCTCCAATTACGTTTCCTTGTTGGTTTCGGGTGAATGTCGTCGTAATGTTTGCATAGGGCTTTTTGCTTGCATAGAGAGGAGCTGTTGTTTGTATTTTGTGGGCCGACTAAAACAATGCAGGCAGCGTCGGGAAGAAAGCTTTAAGCTCAGCGTCCTGGTCGACTTTGGCTTTGAATGTCTCCAGGATTGCTCTTTGATATACGTTGTGGGGACTGACCGACTGTTGTACTGATGCTTACTCCTCGACCACGGGTGTCGAGGATGGGGGTGGAGGGGTCGACACAAGGTCGACAACGTTTTCAGGCGTCGGTGTCATTTTTGTTTTCTTTGGCCGACCCTCCGGAGCTCCTGCTTCCAGATACCGTTGAAACTGAGTTTCAACTGATACTTTATTTGCAGCGGCATCCTTGACAATGTCGACGACCGCGGCTACTAGCTCCTCCTCATCATCGGACAAGTCGGTAAGAAGAAGCTTGCGCTTACCCTTGCCTTGTTGTAGTTTTTGGGTCTTGATTCTCTTTTTGGCGACGGCTATCTCCTTGGCCAGCTTCTTAATGATGCTGTTAGATAAAGCATATTTCGGGTCGGCGTCCTCAACTTCACCTGTCGGTATTTGAATTGGGTCGACAGTTGCTGGAGCCGGAGGGGTTGTTTGTTGCTGTGGTTGTACTGTTGGTTGTTGTTGTTCTGTCGGCTGTGGGTCGACCACCTTTGCAGTCGGAGGTTTGATAGTGATGTGTACCCGACTGGTGGGCTCAACCGGGGTGTCCTCCGACACAAATGTGCTGATGTAGAGGTTGAGCTCGTAGTCTTCCTCTTTTTCCTGGTCGGTAAGTGGCTCTGTGATGGAGAAGTCGATATGTTTGGCAGCCTCGGGTATTTGTATTCTTCTCTGATCCTGTCGGGTCAACTCCTGAAAAATCTGATCGACCGTCGGATAGTAGTCAAGGTCCTGGGCTTTGGGGTCCTGACCTTGCATGTACCAGACCGACGTATGGTCAAGCTCTAACTGTATATGAGAGTCCACAAGGAGGTTTCGTCAGATGTTCTGGGGCACCCTCCACCTCGTCGTTCGAACCTTCAACTGCTGAAACCGGTTTTCCAAGAAGACTTTCCCCTGTCTCAGCTCATGCAGGGTTCCTTTTTGTGAGAAGGGTATAAATCAGTTCATCTCGAACTTGGTCGGCTCCCGGAATACTGGACTGCCTTCTGGACAGATATGATACATTATAATCCAGAGAATAAGAGAGGGGAACTTGATTATACCTCCCATCTCTTTGCATCTTTCGTAGCTGGTTTTGACCATGTCGGCAACATAGTCTCCCCATCGGTAGATCCGACCGTCGGTTGCAATTGTGTCGACAGCCTCCAGCATCTCTAGTTTGAGGTCACTGCCTCGACCGGCTAATGTAAGGGTGATTGCAATGATTTTAGCCACAATTTGTGGCGTCCATGTCGTAATCTGTCCAATCATCAACCCCTTGGAATTCTTTCCCAACAGCGAGCCCGTAAGCTCTTAGACTAACCCTTCTTTAATCCCAATTGGTACAGGGCTGCCTTGGTTGGACAGACCAGTAAGTCATGAGATAACATCCTCAGTAATGTCGATCGGCTTGTCGAAGTAGAATCGGTCGTTGTGGTAATGGCTGATAATGAATTTGACCGCTGCTTCTTTCGTCCCACCAAAGCTTGCCATCAGTGGTGCATTAGGGTAGTTGAAGATGGTGCTCTTCCGAATTTTCTCAACGACCTGGGTCATCTTTTTGTCCACATAGGCCCATTCTTGGATTTCTGTCCAAAGTTTCTGCCATTGGCCGTCTTGGACTTTAGCATTTTTTATGTTCTTTAATCGGCGGACCAAGGGTGTGTCCTCTGCCTGCAGCTCTCTTGCCTTAGTCGCTGCTCGGGTCAATTTGGGTGCCATTGTGTCGGGTTGGTCGAAGGTGTTACAGGGTTCTTGGTCTTTAGTCGACTGAGGTTGCGGGTGCTCTGTGGGTAAATGGTGTGGTGGATGAACCTTCGACTATCTTATATTTACAGGCACGGGTGTTTTTGCATGCGAGGATGGACGTATTAATGGCGGACTGGACGGTCCGACTATAATACTCGAATGGGACTTAATGGTGGAATGTGTGCGATGCTCGAGGCCATCAATGCGTGATGGGACTCTTGAGGTCGTCGGTCGGTGTCGGTGGTGAGAATGGTCGGCCGGACTGGTCGAAGATGATGATGTCAGTTAGCGAAGTAGTTAGTTGTTGTCATGTTTGTTGTGTTTTGATTGTATTGTTTTGTTTTGGAACTTTTAGCTTTTTATGGGTTTTTGATTGACGGTTAAGGTCGTTATTTGATTTTTTATTTTTTTTCCTTCAGTTTCTGTAACGTTTGAGTCGGGCTCCATTAACGAGCTTCCAAAATACTAGGCCCTGTAATGTTTTTAGTCGGACCGAGCCATTGGGGTGTATTTCTTCAACAATGTAAGGTCCCATCCATTCTGTATGTAGTTTCTTGGGTTTTCCTTTGACTCGACTGTTATAAAGTAAAGCAAGGTCGCCGACTGACAGGTTTTTGTTTTTAATGTTACGGTCGTGCCATGCTTTCTCTTGTTGTTTGTGAATTTCCTGGTGTTGGATAGCCATTAGTCTATGTTCTTCTAGCTTACTGAGTTGGAATAGTCGGTCCTTTCTTGCCTGTTCGACATCGACATGTAGTAGTTGTGCAATAATAGGTGTCTGCTGTCAGAAATGTAGGGGGACGACTGCTTCTTGCTCGTAGACTAGTCGAAAAGGGGTTTGATCGGTCGACCGTTTATATGCTATCCTATATGCCCAGAGAAACGCAGGGATTTTATCATCCCAGTCGTCTTTGTCGGTACTGCATATTTTGGTTAACCCTTTTGTCAATGTTTTGTTGGAAGCTTCAATCGTGCCGTTCGACTGAGGGTGATATGCGGTGCTTCATCAATGGTCGATGTGAAATTGGTCGGTCAAATTTTTGATGGTTTTGTTGATAAAATGTGATCCTTGGTCCCTAATTAATGTGAGTGGGCATCCGAATCTAGTGATAATGTTTTTGTAGATAAACTTAGCAGCTACCTCACTTGAACATGTATCGACGGGTTCAGCTTCTGCCCATTTAGTGACATATTCCACTGCAGTGATAATATATCTTGCACCTGATCGTTTGGATGGGATAGGAAATGGTCCTATGAAGTCTATAGCCCATATTTCGAATGTGAGACTAGGTTTTATAGATATCAAGGGCATTTCTATGCTTGGCAGAGGTCGACCAAGTCGTTGACATCTGTCACATCGACTAACGAAATTTTTGCAATCTTTGTGGATTGTCGGCCACCATAATCCTGACTGTTGGATTTTCTTGGCAGTTGTGTCTGCTTGAAAGTGTCCTCCTACAGGTCCATAGTGTGCTTCATGCATAATTTGTTCTCTCTCATGGTTGAGTACACACCTTCTAAGAATGTCGTCTAACCCCATTTTGTACAAAAATCCATTGATGAGACTGTAGGGTGCAGCCTTCATAGCTAAGATTTGTTTTTTCTTGGTGTCCAGACCTTCTGGTGCCTGACCTGTCTCCAAGAATTGAGCTATTTCTTCTAGTTCTTCGGGTACTGCTTCTATGTGGAATAGATGTGCATCCGACAAGTCGTCGTCGACTCCGGTCGGTTCCTCTCCTGTGTCTATACGTGATAGATGGTCAGGCCCGACATTTAGTTTCCCTGGTCAGACAACGACTTCGAACTCAAATTCTTGAAAAAGAAGTAGCCAGTGACAAATTCTCCCATGATGAAGGGGTTTATTGATGAGGTATTTCAAAGCTTGATGGTCGGTGTAAAATGTGAAGGGGTTGGCCAAGAGGTAATGTCGATACTTTTGGAGGGCAAAGACTATACCTAGGGCTTCTCTTTCAGTGGTCGAATAGTTCCTTTCAGCCTTATTTAATTTTCGACTGCTGTAGACTATAGGGTAATCCATCCCGTCATCCCCTGGTTGAGTCAGGATTGCTCCGATTGTTATTCCTGAGGTATTGATATGCACATGAAATTTGGTCGACCAGTTTGGAAATTTGAGTATGGGAGCTTCGACTAGTTTTCTTTTCAGTTTGTCGAAGGAGATCTGGCATTCCTCTGTCCATTTAAATTCTTGGTCTTCCTTTAGTAATTCTTCTAGAGGGTAGGTCATGTCTGAATAGTGTCTTATGAATTTCTTATAATATCCTGTATGGCCCAGTAACACCCGAACTTGTTTAGGGTTTATTGGTAGCTTCAGGTCAAGGATGATTTTAATCTTGGCAAAATCGACTTTGATACCATCTTTATAGACAATATTCCCTAAGAGTATCCCTATAGGGGTCATAAAGATACACTTCTTAATGTTTAGGGAGAGTTGAATCTGTCGACATCTCTCCAGCATGAGTCGGAGCCATGTATAGTGATCTTTTAAGGTGGAGTATATAGTCCAATCGTCGAAGTATACTGCCATGGTTTTATAGATATATTCTTGGAAAGTCTTGACAACAATTCGGGAAAACACTGTGGGTGCATTCTTTAGCCCAAAAGGCATAACTCGGTAAGCAAAAGAGCCAAATTCACAGACAAATGTTGTCTTCTTTTGATCTTCTTTTGCTATGGGCACTTGGTTATACCCTGAGAAGCCATCTGTGAATGAATAACACTCATGGCCTGCAACTTCATTCAAGATCTCATCAGCATAGGGGGTTGGGAATGGATATGTTAATGTTACTTTGTTAAGCTCCCTAAAGTCAACACAAATTCTCAACCTTGTCGAGTCATGTTTCTTTGGCTGTACGACCATGGGACTTGCCCATTCGGACTGATCGATGGGGTAAATGATCCCTGCTGCTAACATGCTGTCGATTTCCTTCTTAACTATTTCTTTGTATTTATGAGCTAGCTTATAAGGTCTTTTCTTGACAGGTCGGACATCAGGTTTAGTGTCTATTTTCATTTCTCCCATCTCTTGTACTAAGCCTTTTAAGTCTTTATAGTCCATTGCAAAGACATCCTGGAACTCTCTAAGTAAGTTTACTATTTCAGTGGTCTGTTGTTCATTCCAGTAGTCACCAATCTTGGCTATTTTTGGTCGGTCATCATTTGAAATGTTGACCTCCTTAGTTTTCACTTTGGCATCTAGCCACTCTGGTGCTTTAGCTTCATTGATCGGCCGACTTCCTTCTATGAATTGTGAGAATGTGGCAGGGAAGTCGGCTGCAGTCATTCTGTCAAGATCTGGTTTGTCGATGGTCTCGACTTTCAAGATTGAGTAGATGGGTTTTGTTGTTTCCATGTGGTCGGTCTTCCATCTGAACCTTTTACCTTCTGTGTGTTCATTTTCTAAGTGTAAACGTGTCGACTGTGATTTTGATTCAGTTTGTATCTTGTTACAGTCCTTGATTTGTCGATGGTCTTGGGAGGGTTGTTTTTTTATCGGTTGGAGAAACTGTTTGATTTGGTGTGCTATCCCAGCCAATTTTTCGTTTTGAGGTATGAACTGGAAGTCCTTAATAAAATTTTCTTTAAGTTCATGCCAAAAGAAGGTTTCTCCTTTGGCTTCCTCCATCTTATACCATTTATTAGGTAAGTCGGCTAGGGTTGAAGGAAACAAATGTGGCCAAGCTCGCTCATCTTTGTATCCAAGCCTTCTCCATTCCTTTTCACAAAGCTTGATGTGTTCTTCTGGGTTTTGACCTTGGATAAAGATAGGGATTTGAGCTTTCTGGGTTAACTTTTTTCCACCAAACCGTTCGACAAATAAAGTTGAAGCAGTTCTCCAGGTCTGAAGTTTTGTCTGATGGGTATCCCACCATCTAGTTGCTTGACCTGTAAATGTTTCCACTAAGCTTTGAAGTCTGCCATGTTCTCCAATATTTTTAGACACTTGTTCGACATGCATGATTGGAGATTCTCTCTCCTTATACCTGGGCAGTTGAGTAGTATGTAAGCTGGTTGGTTGTAAGGTGGGTCGTTCCCTGACTTTCTTTTCAAATATTTTGGGGATAATTGATACAATGAAGCACTGTCGGGTGGGTTTTTCTGTACTTTATGTATAGTCCAGCACCCTCTTGCTTGTGTTTCATAATTTTCCATTTCCCAATCATATAATTCAACATCTGAATTATAACCAATTGAGTCTTGGTTACCTAAGTGAAGTTCTCCATGGATGTTGGGCTCTGTGTAGTCCGTATTGTTTTGGATCTGATACAGTTGTCTGACATCGACTTCCTCATCAATCGGTTCGGTCCAAGGTGCTCCTTGGGAAGGATTAATGGGTACAATGACTTTGTGACCATTTCCTTTTAACTTAATTCGTTCTTTGTCTAAGGATATGGAGGCTTTCATCTTCCATCCCCAAGGTCGACCGACTAGTGCTGGGAAGGAACTAGATCCTTCCTTTGGGTCAATAATTTCGAAATCAACCTTAGTTGATATTCCTTTGATGGTCGTGTCGACATTTTTCCAAACCCCAATGGGTTCAATGAGATCTTGGTCGACGAGTTTTAGGTAGATGCCTGATTCATAGAGTCGAGGTCGGCCCATCTTTTCCCATGTATCCCGAGTCATGATATTTACCTGAGATTTGAAATCGAGCACTACTTGTCGAACGTGGAACCCTTCGATTTCCAGGTCGACAAGTGGGTCGACATCGTTTTTGTCTTTTTGGTTTAGGCTGCATATGTTCTTAGTTTGTTTTTTGGGATTAGTACTTTTTATTCGATGCAATAAATCAATGAATTGGGCTACATATTTGTCTGTTTGAGTGAGATAGATTAGTTGTTGTACTGTGTTAGGTCGACTGCTAACGAGGTCTTCTTTTTGTGCGATGTTTTGAAATATGTGTGTTACTTATTGATATGTGTGTTTTTGCGTTATAGGGTCAGGATAAGCATTTGTGTCTTTAATCTTGCTAATTTGGGGGTTATCAGGCCCTATTTTTGTGCCTTGTTGTGTAACAATATGTAAATTCTTAGTAGTTAGCACATCATGTTTTTGTACACAAGACAAGACATTAACATTCTTCTTTGTATTGATTTTCTCTAGCATAGTAGGACAATCCACCAACGAGTGATCGCCTACTCCACAATATGTACAGAATTTAAGATCAGTTTTGTCCTTGTATGGACAGTCTGCGTATCGGTGCCCTTCTTTATAACATATGAAACATTGGGTGGGTTGACGAGTTCGTATGTCGCGATTCCCGGGGAATCGACCTCTTCCTCCAAACCCTTGTCGTCGATTGTCGTACCGGCGCTCATATCGTCGGCCGTCGTACCTTTGTCCGTTCTAGTTGTTTGTATTGTTTTGCTCGTTGTTTTGCGCTATTGCATTCATTTGGTAGACCGCCTGATAGTTCTGTCGGTTTTTCAGGTTTAACTAACAGTCGGCTGTGTTGTGACTTTTAGTCTCACAGATGGTGCACCAAGCAGCTTTTGCGTTTTTCATGTTAAACGGACAATCTTTCGTATAATGATCTTCGTGCTCCTGGAAAATGTCGCAAAATGATTTAGTTTACACAAAGCAGACGTCTTGTCGACTGTATTCGTGTCGACAATTATCTTTCGTGTGTCCGGCCGTGGAACATTTAGTACACCATATTTCTTGATTCTTGAGGGTCAGTTCTTTCAAAGACTTCTGTACATTCTCGAGCTGTTCCTGTAACCTGTGGACCGTCGGATACGCAGGTATGTCTTCATCCATTTCCACCTGCAGAGCTTTGGTCAGCGCATCTTCATATGTCTTGAACGTTTCCAGATTGATATGTCGGCGTACTTTATGTGATAATCCTGCAAGGAACCATTGAATTAGTAGTTGTTCATCAATAACATAATCTAATTGGCTTAATAGGTCCTTCCAACGTTTGTCGTAGTCGTGAACTGTCTCCCCTGGCTTTTGCTGTGTTGTTTTGAGCTTTTTGGCAGCCAAGTGCTTAGCGTCTGGGGTTTTGAAGAATGATAAGAACTGCGCCTTAATCTCAGCTTTCGTTGCTCTGGGTTTCCTTTTCGAAAAGGTCATGTACCATGTCAAGGCCCTTTTTCGTAAGGCTCCCGCGAACTGAGCCATCTGTCGGTCTTCATCCGTCACCTGGTTTGCTTCCCAGGTTGACTCGCAGACGAACCAATGTCATCTCGGGTCTTCATCCCCCTCATAGAGAGGAATGTGAGCTGATCTGTGACCCATGTTTGAATCACTTTCACTGCTCTCAGAAGTCGGCGGAGGTGAAGGTGGGGGTGGTGGTGAAAGTGGTGGGTTTATTGATATAGTCAGGCCTGCAGGGTTTTGGTCGACGGAACTTCTGCTCCCGTCAGTGGTCGATTCGTCTTCGACGTACAGTGGGTTGTTGTGGATTTCTACTGTTGATGGTCCACTACAACTTTGTATGCGCAGGTCTGCTTGTTCAAGTTCTTCAAAAGATGTACTTGGCGGGGGGGGGTGCTCCTTCCTGCGTCGGTAAGAGCAAGTGGATACTTCGAAGGGAGGGTGCTGCTTGAAACGTTACCCAGTTTCCCTAGAGCGGTCGATGTATGATAAGGTGTCGACCCATGTATGTTTCATCGCCTAGTCGACTCCATATGTTGTAGTCACCAGCTCTAAGTCGTAGATCATCTTCGATAATAGTCTGGATTCTAGTATGTGGATTTGTCGGGGAAAGGGTTATTCCGTCGTTGGGAGTTCTTATTTGGAGAGCTTCTTGCTGTTCTATCCACACTTCTTCCTCCATAGGGGACACCTCTTGTTCTACGCCCTCTTCCCGTCGGTCATGACCTGACTCTGGCGGATTCTCTTCACGGTCGTTCTCCCTAGGGTTTTGCTCTCTGCGGCTCTTTCCCGTCTTGCTTCCCTGCTCTTCTGTATTTCGTCCCTTTCTTGTTTCTGAATGTCCGACATACTTTCATACAGTACTATTTTCTTCAGGTCCTCTACGGTCGACTTTTCATTACTAGTGATGGCTCCTCTTTTAGGCCGACTAGGATCCACTATACTCTACCTCCGACACATGAACAGCTACCCCCCCATAGCCTACCCGACGCTTTTAGAAATCCCAGATAGTTAGAATCACTTGCTCAGGAAGTATTCCCACTCCCTTTATGCAATAAATTTCTCCCACTTCCTCTGCTTCTCCGCCCAGTTGGTGTTTGGTGGTTGTTCGCACAGTGGTGGTCTAGGTTCGACGATGTGGCCTGCTCCATTCTCTATCAAGAATTTGAACAACAAGGTCGGTAGGGAACACAAAAATTGTTCAGTGAAGTCTGTGTAAAAATTTTCTTTGACAGTTTCCACAGAAGTTCTATCTTCGATCGCTTGTTCCTCACAGAAGTCGTCGACGATTTTCTCAAACCACTCCGACAAATTTGTTCGACCTCCTCGGAACAGTTTATCTAGCAATTGCTGTTCTTTAGTCGTGTTCGGCTTTCTCATCCAGAAGCTGCTTCAATAGTTGTGGCACTGATTCGACGAATTTTTCATGTGTCTCTGTGAAAAATCTTGCTTTGGCTTCAACGACTGTTAATCTGTTTCTTCTTGCGTAATTTTGTAAGTAGTTCACAACTTTACGGTCCCACCAGTCCTTGATCTCCTGCTCTGGTATCATATGTGAGCATATATTTTAGACATGTACTGCCGGCAATGGAACCAATGTTGTAATCTCACAGATCACATAAGGTTACCAATAATACATACTAAACATACATAACTATAAATCAGAGACAAGAGACAAGAACAAATAGGAAAATAGATTATATTATTGCAATGAGTTCATACAAGGCAAAGAACTGAACTGAGTTCTCGTTTGGCTCAACAGCCTAATATATACAATGTACAGACAGTTACAAAATAACTACTTGTCGGTTCGGTGAACCGACACGACTTTTAGTTAACCGACTAATCTTCTAGTTTAGTCGGCCGACCGACTTAGTCGGCTGATCAACTAAGTCGGCCTTCGTTCAAGTCGACTTCATCGACTTGCTCCTTCTACATTTCCCTATTGTTTTCTTGAGATTCGATACATGAAACACATTATGAATTTTGCTTTCCTCTGGAATCTCTAGTTCATAAGCCACTTCTCCAACCTTTCTAACTACTTTGTAAGGACCATAGAAGCAGAGTTTCAGCTTCTCCGACCATTTTTTATTGAGTGAAGATTGTTTGTAAGGTTGTAGCCGTAAATATACCAAGTCCCCTACATCAAAACTATGCTCGACTCTGTGTCTATCAGTGTATAAGTTCTGTTGGTTTTGAGCTTACTGTAAATTCTCTTTTAGCACTTTAAGAATATCCTAACTGTCCTATACCCAATCTTTTGCCTTAAGTGTTATGCTATCTCCGAAGACTATATATGTAAAGTTTAGTGCCTCGTATCCATATAAAGCTTTGAAAGGAGTCATCCTAATAGACATATGGTGAGTGCTATTATAGCAGTATTCCCTTGGGTGTAGCCACTTAATCCATGTCCTCTATTGCCCTGCTAGACAATTTCTTAAATATCCCTCAATCCATTTGTTGACTATATTTGTCTTCCCATCGCTCAGAGGATGATAACATGTGCTAGTAGCTAATTCTGTTCCCACTAATCTGAAGAGCTCCTTCCAAAAGGAACTGGTGAATTTACTGTCACAGTCACTGACAATAGTATTAGGTGGTCCATGTAGTCTAAAAAATTCTCTAAAAAACAAGTCTTCTACCTGTGATGCAGAATAATCTGAAGAAATGGCAAAGAAGTGGGAAATTTTTTTCAACAAATCTACTACCACATATAAGCAATCTCGTCCCTTTACCTTTCGTAAACCCATAATGAAGTCCATCGAGATGCTCTCCCAATTCTGCTTTCGTATAGGTAATGGCTGAAGTAACCCTGTCAGATGAGTGTATTCAATTTCATTATGTTGGCACATACTGCACTCCCGGACATGTTGTATTACATCCTCCTTGAGGCCTTTCCATGAGAGCCTCTCTCTAATCTATATGTAAGTTTTCAAGAACCCCCGATGCCCTGGTAATGGTGAATCACATGATGCTTATAAAACCTTTTTCTTTAAATTTGATTCAGGAATGAGGTATATCCGATTCTTGTAGCAAATGGTGTCGTTGATTACCTTGTACCTGTCATCGTGTATTTGTTCGTCTAACAACTAACAAGCAATTTTTTTTTTTGAATATCCAACCAAGAGATGAGACCTCCAGTCGGTAGATATACTCATGAGTAATAACGAGGCTGGTCAACTTGATAAAGCATCAACTACAACATTGTTCTTTCCCTTAACATATTTTATTTCAAAGTCATATGCATGTACCTTGCTGACCCATTTTTTGTTGACGTTCATTCAACTCTTTTTGTTTTAAGAAGTATTTGAGACTGTTGTGATTTTTCTTAATTTTAAACCTGCTTCCCACCAAATACTGCCTAAATTTTGTTAAGGCATGTAAGATTGCTAACATTTCTTTATCATATATATAGTAGCGGCGTTCATAATATTTAAGTTTTTTGCTTTCAAATGTAATTGAGTGATGGTTTTGCATCAATACTGTCCCTATTTCGTCTCTTGAAGCATCACACTCTACTATAAATGGCTATGTGAAATCGGGTAAAACCAAAATGGGACATGAAGTCATAATTTTTTTCATTTTTTCAAAGGTTTGTTGTGCCCCTTTTGTCCAGCTGAATTCCCCTTTAATAGTAATATCTATGAGTGGTGCAGTCAATTGAGAAAACCCCTTAACGTACCTCCTGTAATAAGCGCAAAGGCCAAAAAATTCCTTCAATTATGTTACATTTGTAGGTGTAGTCCAATCTAGAATAGCTCTAATCTTTTCCAAGTGAACCTGTACTCCATTTGTGCTTATTACATGCCCTAGATATAACATTTATTGCATACCAAACTCACTATTAGAAATTTTGGAGAAAAGAGATTGTTCTTCCATAATACCCAGTACCTCATATAGGTGTCTCAAATCTTCCTCCCATGTTTTACTGTAAATCAGAATGTCATCAAAGAACACAATTAAAAATTTCCGTAACTGAGCTTTGAAGGTGTGGTTCATGCAAGGCTGGAAAGTTTTTGGGGCGTTGGTGAGTCCAAAAGGCATAACTAAGAACTCATAATGACCAAAGTGGCAACGAAAATATATTTTTGAAATATCTTGATCCCTTACTCTGATGTGATGATACCCTGATCGAAGATAAATTTTACAGAAATATTTTCCCCCATGTAACACATCCATCAATTCATCAATTATGGGATGGGGTACCTATCTTTTATGGTTTTCTTGTTGAGGGCCCTGTAATCGATACACATCCGTAAGGTGCCATATTTTTTTTTACCAATATTGTCGATGATGCCAATGGACTAGAACTTGGTCGTATGTAACCAAACTCGAACAATTCCTTAATTGTTTTCTCTATCTCATCTTTTTACCTTTTGGGATGCCTGTACAGAGTGGTGATGACTACCTATGTTCCCTCCTCTAACTCCATAATGTGCTTGAACCCTCTATTTAGAGGTCGACCTACTGGAAGATCTATGAATGCTTTCTCATGTTTTTGTGGTAATGCCTATATATCTATCGGATGTTGGGTGTTGTTATCTGGAGGCTTCTGGAAAGTGACAAAACATTCGGTTGACCACTCTATGTCTCCTTGTCTGAGTACGGCCTCCATCCTCCGTGATGATACTGGTTTGGGGGGATAAGTGTTCATGCCCCTCAAGACCACCCATTTTCCATCCTGTCCTTGGAATTCCATCTCCATTGCCCTATAATCCGTAGTATATTTCCCTATAGAATAAAGCCATTGAACCCCTAATACTACATTTGTATCTACTACATTTACCACATAAAATGAATTGGTCATATTGTAGTTCCCCAATGTAACATTTAGTTGGGGAATCCAATGGTTACATTCCATGTTGTTATTGTCTATTACCGCTACTGTGAATCCTTCAAATTTCTTTGTATGAATACCCCTCCCAGCCACCCATGCTGCATCTATGAAATTGTGGCTTGCCCCCCATCAATTAACACACCTATCTTATGTCCCTGTACTACTCCCCTTACTCTAAGAGTATGAAACCTAGGTACTCCAGATAAAGTAGCAATAAATCCACCCAGTAATTCTCCCTGAAGTGACTCCCCCTTTGTTGTTCTTAATTCCTCGGCTATCTCTTGTTCCGACTCATCCTCTTCACTATTTGAATAGACTTCCATATAGTGGGATTTTTCTTTCCCTGCACACCTATTGCCTGTAATCCATGGTTCATGACAAGTGAAGCACAATTTCTTTCTTTAAGTTCCTTCATAGTGTCGTCATCCACCCAATTTTTCTTTGGCCATTCCTGCTAGGAGGGTTTCTTGTCCTTATCTTTTATTGGCAAATTTGTCTTAACCAGAAACCTGTTACTAGGAACTGAATCTTGTAGATCTTGGATCCTACTAATCACATCCTATAGAGTGGATGGTTTGTAGGCTTTCACCCACCCACGTAAAGGTTCTATCAAAGCTTTTATAAATGACATAACCAACCTGCTCTTGGAAACATCCATAACCATAAAAGGTACTCTCTAAAACTTTGATATGTATATCTCGACATTGTTAGTCTGTTTGAGTTTTGCTAACTCTCTGAAATGTATCTCTTGGTCCCTTTTATCAAACCACTCCATGAGCCTCTATGTGAAATCATTGTATGAAATGATGGTGTTGTGACCCAACATCACTAACACATGGTACCACCACTCACGAGCCTCATCGTCCATATGTAAGGTAGCTAATTTAATGGCGTCTGTCTCAGTCATAGGGTTTAGTTGGAAATAAGTATCCAACTTTTGGACCCATATTCTCGTCGAACACCCGTGAGATCCCTCAAAATTAGGAATGGTCAACTTGCCCACAATTTTCTATAATTCATAGTCCTGGGTAAACCCCTTGTTAAAATTCCTAGGTCGGTTCCTGCTTTTCATATTACAGAAGTCCGAGAATGACATAGCTTGATGGAATTCATCTCCCAAATCCTTATACTCTTGTAGATAAGCCCCAAATGGTTCACTAGGTTATGTTGGCATGATTGGTTATGCAATGGCATTTCCCAACAAATGAGGCATAGTAGGTATGAAAGGTTTATTGTATATATGAGGAGTGTTCTGCATATTAGTGTATGCATGTCTCTCGTTGCTACTGGTGAACCCTCTATCCCCTGGTGAAATCGGTAGACTATTCTGACCCTGTTATGGCTTAAGAGCCAACCTGTTTATAACATCTTACACCTCTTTCTATCCTTTAGCTAAGTCATTTAATGCACTAACTAAGCTATGAAATGTTGACATGTCTTCCTCTTCCCTTGTTCCCTTTCCTATATTAAAGTGTATTCCAGTTAGACCCATGTATGAATCTGTATCTTCTAACTTGATATCTTCAAATTCCAGATCCTCTGTGTACCTGTCGTTCCTCCTTCTATAAGTCACAAAGGTAGTTTTTTATGGATTCATTTACTGTTCATGTTCAAGCCCACAACTAGCAAGGAACATGCTCTAATACCACTGTAATATACAACTGATATTCTATTGTGTTTGATAATATGTTGTGGGTTTAGTGCTCCAGTTGTGCTAGAAAGACAATAACAATTTGCATGCAAAAAAAATGTCGTGCACCCTAAAATATAGCTGATATGAAGAAATAATAGGAAACAAACTTTCAGTGAGAGAATGTACACATACCAATGATAATAGTGATGATAGTCCTTTAATATATAGACGGCATGCAAGCCATGCAAGAAGGGTAAAGATGAGATAGTGCTGCCTTCCAGGAGTTGACGCCCAAGCTGAGAAAATGCCCCCAGTTAGTGCTCTCCTTCACATTTTTTAGGCAATATGTGTCTAATAGGGCTGAGACTTTCCAGGAACAGTAGTATGAGCTCCATGGAGAGATGGGATGGAACATGCAAAATTTTTGACCCCCTTTGGAGACCTAGCGAATTGATATGCTCTGGATAGGTGACGTCCTCCCTCTTTCATGACACTGCTGATAACTACTCCGAAAGTGTAAGGATGGATTGATATTCACCCAGTAGAGTGGTGTGATCCCCCGGAGAAGAATAGTGATGACATGCAGAAGAAAATATGAGATTATGAGCCCCAACAAATTGTTTTGAGGATTTCCAACTACTCCCCAACATCAAAACGTGAAGCTGCAATAAACTCTCTCTCCATCTGTTGGATTGCTAGACAAGAATGAAGATGATGAATAGTTGATGATATATCTGCATGATCTATCTGGAAGTGATTAGGGTAGATAGATTTCACTGTCAAAAACACTTGTTAGCTAAAGACCTTCATCTCCAACCCCAACTTGCTGCCGCGACACCTGTTGTTGCTGCTCTAGAAACCAAACTCAATAATTATAAACATGGATCCCGCTTTTGGTTCAACTACCCTTCTTATATAGCTTTAGCATGTACTTTTAGGGTTTGCATGTTACTTTCAGGGTTTGCACTTTACTTTTGCATGCATGCAATTCTAATTGCTCGTTGACTTTAAGATTGAAGAAATAAGGCTTTCTTTACTATACTGATGACTTAATAATACTGAATGAATGCTTTGCTCTTCTCATGGTATTACATGTCCTCAGTCAATTCCCCTTTTCCATAATACTCGCTCGAACCTATGGGAATTAAATAGGTTAGCGGGAGTTTCTAATGCTTAAGTAGAAGAGGACATTACATTTAACTTCTATTGTAAATCATACATTTTAGAAGCTCGTTGACTTGCAATGTTAGATCACCAATGATTCAAAACATGTCTAAATCTATCATGATTGATTCAAATATGATCAAATATAAAAATTGCATTTCCAAGGTTTGAATCCTTACCAAGAATATTGATCTCCAATGAGATTCCTTATTGAAAAAGATGATGATCACATGCAAAGTGATAAAGTCTTTATTCTATCAAATATGCTTTCACACACATATCATTTCAAGTATGTAGTTCATTCATGGGAGAAATATCTAATAGGCCTAGTTTATATGTCAACTCTCTTAAATTTTTATTACTTCATTCAGTCTTCGTATACCAACTTTTTTATCCAACAATGATCTACGATTGTTGGGATCACCTCCTATCACTCAATCACTAGCTTCTCATTGTGTACTTAATTCTCTTAAACTTCCTAGTTCCAAATATGTCCCTATAAATTGCTCAAAACATACATTTTCATAATAATCCTTAAATACTAATGTTAAAGTGCCTAAAATTACCTACTTATTGTTAAGTAAGGAAAATCAACATTATAGAGAATTCATTATTGAAACCGATGAATTATCCAAGCTGGCTATTGGCGATATGGATGGCCGGATATATTTTGAGGAGCTCAGGGATGACAGGCTATATGCCTTTGGTGTTTTGAGTTTTTTTGATGAGTCTAAATTCATAGTTCATAGTTTGTAGTAAGTTGAAAATCGTTTAGTTTGTTGTTGGGTCAATTTTTTGTTTCTTTTTTGTTTGACGTAGATCTTATTAGACACTTTGGCTGAGCTAAAGCTTCCAGTCTTTTTTGTTAAAAAAATTTATGTGTTCGTTGGACTTTTCTTTAAAGGTTGTATGGTTGGAGTTGGCTAGTAGAAGAATCAATCTTCTCTAGATCTATTTTGTTGTATTGCTAGCAACAACTTCGATTCCAAGGAACAACAAGTTCTTTTTTTGGTGTGAAAAACGTAGCAAAGGAAGCCCTCAAACTTATAAATATACATTATCTTTTGTTTCCGTAAAATTGCTAGTCATCTTGCAAACCCACTCAAGCTATTAGCCATGCATTTAGCTTCTTGCCATATAAATTGTACAATGTACTCTAACTCGAATCCTCTACACTTTGTTTACTACAAAAAGTAAATATATGGCTTTTCCTTTTCTAATTTTCTCTTTCAAAGCCTCATAGAGTTTTCATTGGGATATGTTTTATCTTCACTTTAGATGTCATGATTGAGAGACATCTATTCCATGAAATTCACAAATATTTAAATTTGAGTTTGTGGGGAGATATGACATATATATGCATCATTAAAATCACTAATACTTTTACCCAATCTCAAAGGTAGTAGTTATCTTCATTAGTTACATTAACACAATGATATGTCTGTAGAAGAACCTGTAGCCTTCCCTTCCATAGTTAGAAAAGAAAGGTCTTTAGCTCAAGGAGGGTAGCAATAGGCTTAGCTGCTTGTAATGGAATTAAATATATGTAGTAATTACGCTTTGTCCTTTTTAGAGCCCGTTTACCCTATTTTTCTTTTGCCATCTGGCTTTCAATATGTGTAGCCTTACTTTTGGGAATAACCACAAATCAATTGTTTGTAGAGACAAAAGCTTGATCAACACCCTTAATTATGAAACCTCTCATTAAGGGGCATTAAGTTACTGTGGAACTTAGCAAATGCTCTAAAAAGCCATTATTTTTTCTTATGTCCTGACTCGTAGCCTAGGGTCCTGTTAAATCAATGACTACCTTCCATAGAAAAGGGAAACACCTCTGAGAATTATTTTATATCAAAGGATCTGCCCTAAAACAACTTAACAGAAATGAGGGGACGAAAGCCCCACAACGGGGCCCTAAACAAATAGAGGAAAAGAGATATAGAAGGGAAATTCACTAGTGGAAAGTTGGCGTATAAAGGGCAAGGCCTATATGCTATTTTTTCCAAGTTAGCAGGCGTTTCATCTATTGTAGGTTATACCAGAGTGTTGTTTCAAAGTTTCGCATCATTGAAGGTCAGGTGAACATAGGATAATCTACCATTTTTATATGCCACGTTTGCATTCTACAATTTATCATATCTTGCCATGTTCGCATTATAAAAATGACCAGGTCCCACATCCTAGGGTGTAGAATTACCCTATAGGCGCCACCTTTCTACTCTTAATTTTCCCATTTTGATCGGATACCAAGACTACTAATAATCTTGATAGGCCACCTTTATGTTATTAATTTCCCCTCCCCCTCTGGTTGAGCATGCTTACGCATCCATTTTTACAAGCGTTTTAACTCTCCATTTGACCAGGTACCGGGGCTACAAATGTATAATTGACAGACCACCTCCGTTTTATTTAGGTACCTTACCCCAAAGTGATCGTTTCAAAATATCCAGGCAAGGAACATAGTACTCTTAGACCTAATAAGGGCGAGTCACTTACCTTCCAAAGCTCTTTGAGGAGAATAAATAGAAAGCATAACGTTTTTAAAGCCAGGGAAGAAGGCCTATTTGGGTTCTGATCGACCAACCTTCATTAACATAGATCTAATGCATGCCTACATGTAAGTAACTAACAAAGCCCCTACATACGTGTTTGAAAATGAAACATACTATTTTCAAACATACAACGACAAAATTAATCCTTGATAGACAATAAACCATCCCAAAAAAAATTAATAACCACATCATAAAATATCCATAAAAAATGTCATCAAACTAAAAGTCGTTGTATATGCATAAAGGTCGTAAATGGAGAGAACTTTATAGATAGAAGCGTTTGAAAAGAAAAGTTGTTGACATACACATGAAAAGGTAATATGAACAACTACTTTGATTATTTTTCACATTTCTTTACAAGCATACCCAAAGAAGTTAGGGCTGAGTTGGCATTTTACTAAGAGTATTAACATACCAATCGAATGAGAATTAAATAAAATTTTAATTGTTAAATGTGTACTAACCTTCTTTCCAAGCAATTTCTACAAAAATACCTTCCGCACCAATTGTAATGCTTCTACAAGAAACTTAGAACGAGTACTTTCCTTCGAAAGCAAACCACGAGATTCAAATATGATCCTTATGGTCGTGTTCTGTTTCCCTATATGTCGCTTTATCTTATGGCCATTTTTGCTATTTTAGGTATTCAATGCGCATCTATATCGATATTTTTTGACACGTAGTATTTACAACGTCTTGGTTGATTGATTCTGCCTGCCCCTCCGCTCTGATCTGGTATTAATTGCGTCTGAAAGCATTTATTGCATGTTACAAACATAGGAGGGAATTTAATAGGAAGGATCCGAGATCAAGAGGTCGGATATCCACACGGAGACATCGAAACAGTTATAATTCTTGCCGCTCTGTTATCCAGATTTCGCAGGAAAATCCATTGGTAAGTCTGGTCATGGCCGCTAAGCCAACAAGATCAATCTCATAGGAAAACTATTCTCACTGAGTTTTTTGAATCTTTTATGTTTGTCTGAAATGGGTACTGGCATCTCAAATAATTGCAGCAGATCCCTCTCTTAGGGCAGTAATTGTATGCAATATTAAAAATGGGTTTTTCGATGATTGCAGGAATGGATACATTGAAAAAGCAAGCCAACAAGTTCAGAGAGCAGGTCGCCAAGCAGCAGCATGTAGGTGTTTTTAATTACTTTTTGTTTTTTCTTTTCATTTGGAATGCGTGTGTTGTGGAGGATTTTGTTAGTATGGATATCTGTTATAATTTAAAAAAGTATCACGGACTTTATCAGTAAGTTCGATTAGTGGGGAGCTACGAACCTAAACTCAGCATCGTAGGAATCCACATTAACATGGGAGATAAAGATTTGATCCATAGAACCAAAATTTACTAATGAACTCTGAGGTAATCCCAAATAAATACTATGACTGACCTAAATCATGGCCGGGTGAGGTGTTAGGAAGCTCTTCGAAGGGTGAGGTCGCATGGTCACTACGTGAGATTTGATCCAGTGGCCTATGTAGGTTAAAATTAATGTAGAGGGAGTATATTAAATGATCCACTTTATCAAATATTAGGTGGGATATTAATAGTATTTATAGTCATGTTCAGCTGCACTTGTACTATAGATGAATTGGGCACTTAGGTTTTTATGTTAATTTTGAGCTGTCCAAGGCTCCAAGCTCTGGGCTTTTACATAACCCTGTGCTCAGCATGTACCCACATTCTCACAGCGGCTTGGGGGGTCTGAATCGATTATGTACATTCGCGTAGGCATTGAACAGTTTCTAAGGCAGTGGCATCTTGACAGTCTTATTTGTAGCTTCTGTTCATCAATATAATTCTACTCATCAATATATATGCATTATGCAGCTTTCCATTGTTACTACTTTAAGCAAAGCATCACATAAGAAGAATCTTTTTTGTGTAGGGCCAGAATCAATTTTCAGATATTCATATGTGGACCAATAAGATAAGATAATATAATTTTATTAATGTCCAACAAATGACCTATAACAAATGACCACAAAAGTAGGTCAATGGGGCTAAAATAGTATATTCAGAGAAGTACAAAGTGGGAGTGCAAAAGCATCTCCTAGATCTATGCTAAAAGCAGAAAAATATATTAAGATCTAAGAAAAAGCTTGAAACTAGAAGCAAGTCCAGCTACGAGAGAGTATCAGATAAGGTGTGCACTGTGGGTACAATAAAGATGAAGATGCTATAAACTGGAAGGTTTGGTGCTAAGCAGAAGAGAGGGGGGAGTCAAGGCCTGCTGGGGTTGGTGGCCGAGGGTGAGTGAGGGGATGGGAAGGGAACATCACCCTTTACAGTGGACGGCTTGGTGATATTCCTGGGATGCATTCTACAAATGGAAATGCCGAGGCGTTGTCCAACTTCCATAGAAAATGACAGGCTTCTCTCTACAGAGTGATTGTTTTTTGATTTTTTTGTTGCAGGCAGTTAAAGAAACATGCCCCAAGTCCTGGTTTTCCAGTTAGTTCAAATTGCAGGTTCAGGTGCAAAAATTTACTAAAAATTTGATTTGCCCAAATACTTGTTCCAGAACATCAAAATGAATCATTGTTAATACATGGTTTTGAGCTTATTTAAACTGATTCGAGCCAGGGCATTTGAGCTGATTTGAGCCAGATCTGTTGAACCAATTTGACATATGTTTCAGCTTAGTTTCAAGCTTCATTGAAGCATGGCTGAAGGTTACTCAACTTACACAAACCATCGGTGTGGATTGGAATTGGTGGGAGGTTTTGGTGTGGGAGCAACAACTGTCCCAAAATTAGGAATAAGAAAATGGCACCTTAATTTTTAATAAATGTTGATGTATTTGTAACTTTGGAAGATATTCTGATGTATATTATCATTGTATGTTGTTGTACCCCCATTGGAAATGTGTTTGCTTCCTTGCGGGATGTCTTTATTGAGTCTAGACCTTGAGGTACAACCCCCGTTGTAAGTTGGGGCAATAGTCCCCAATGTAACATCATGTAATGTGTATTTGGAGTCTCTTTAGGAGAAGTCGGCCCCGTTAGGGTAACAGGTTGGCCCCAGTCATGTAATAGGTCAGTCACTTGAAAGGTATAACTAGGGAGGCGCCCTCCCTCATTTATACACACCTCACACTCACTCAAGTTCGCATGAGAGAGAGAAAGAGTCAAGGGAGGAGAGATAGATAGTTGCTGAATACTTCTTATTATTGGGTTTGATCATCTTATGAGTTATGACACAATCTTTGTGACTATACTATTATGAGAAAGTTTGCGGGGTTTTCTCCTTTATGGTTTCCTCGGTGAAAATCTGTGTCTTGTGTATCTGTTATATCTTATGCATCTTGCTGTACTTGTTATTCTTTCAGACAAAGATCCTAATTAAGCTAATAAGATGTAGAAAAACTAACATGGCATCGAAGCCTCTTTGAAAGAGGGCACTGTGCAACAGTGGAAACTAGGGCTTCCTAGTTGAAGGTGTTCTCTCCACAAATCATCAAGAAAAGAGGGCTAGGCTAACTCGCCTTAGTAGGGTGGATCTTTTGGTGGAAGCAGTTTCAGATTTGAAGAAGAAGTTTCAATTTTGACCCTTTCACTAGTGCCGAGAGAAACTAGGGCATCAAGTTTCCGAGGCTTCCCACCTTAGTCTTCAGAAAGTGACCCCGCTGAGCAACTCGCCTCAAGGGAGGTGTATCTTTCTATCCAAACAGAATTCCCAAACTCCAAGTTTGGAAAATTATGGTTTCTCTAACAAACCCTAGGTCAGCCAGCTCCAGAACCAGGTCGGACACCTTAAATCAGTAAGATCTAAATCTTTGCTATTTCCATTTGAGGTTCTCATTTGAAAAGATGACTCACCATACTTAGCTTGAGGACAAGCTTGGAGGGGCTGATAAATTTCGAGCATGGAAATACATAATCTCCTTGATCCTTGAAGAAAATGATTTGGATCAGTACATCACTGAAGAAGTTCCAGAACCAGAGGGAGATGACGCTAAGGCTGTTCATAAGAGAAGCATGGCTAAGGCCAAGAGAATTATTGCAGATTCTATTAAGGATCACCTCATCCCCCATGTGTCTTCATTCAAGACACTGAAGGAAGTATATGATGCTTTGACAAAGATGTTTGAAGGAAAGAACATCAACTGAAAGATGACCTCGAGAAACCAATTGAAGAATGTGAAGATATAGAACTCTGAGACTATACAGTCTTACTTCACAAGGGTTGCTCAAATCAAAGAACAAGTTGAAGCAGTTGAAGAGAATGTCGAAGAAGGAGAAATTGTGATAACTTCCTTGAATGGTCTCCCTAGATCATGGGTCTCACTCATTCAAGGAATCTGTGCAAGGAAGTTGATATCTTTCAACAGACTCTGAGAAGAATGTGCACAAGAAGAAGCTCGACTCGTGACAAGAGAAGAGAAGATGGGAGCAACTGAAGATCAAGCTCTCACAATTCACACTGGGAAGAAATGCAAGAAGAAGGAGAACTTTCATCACAACAAGAAGAAAGACAAGAAACAAAAGCAGACCAAGAGAGATCCTTCCAATGTTCGATGCTATACTTGTCCCATCAGGGAAAAGAGACAACGTGTTCATATTGCCGAAGATAATGAACCAACAAACAAATTTTTCAGAAGAGAGAAGGATGACTTAGATGAAGAGTATGTGCTAATCTCAACACTTAATGGCACTATCTCACACAAAAGCAATGATTGGCTTGTGGATAGTGGAGCTTCTAAACACATGACGGGATACAAGGAATCATTTGTTAATATGTCTGAACATGAGTCACCTCACAAGGTGAAACTTGGGGATGATTATCAATACCCCATAAAAGGGAGTGGAGAAGCTTCATACAAGTTAGACTCCGGGAAATCTTTAAAGTTGAAGGATGTGCTATATGTTCCAGGTTTGAAGAAGAATCTTCTCTCCATCTCTGCACTAGATGCAAAGGGAATGAGAGTTGCTTTTGTCGATGGCCAAGTTCTGATGTGGCCTAAAGGGAAGACAATAGATGATGCAACTGTGATTGGAGAAGAAGATGGGGGCTTGTACAAGCTAAAGGGACAACCTGTACAAGCACTAGTTCATGAGTCAATTGAACCAAGCAAACTGTGGCACAAAAGGCTTGCACATGCGAACTATAGAGCACCATCGATGGCAAGCAAAGCAGTATCTGGACTACCGGAGATCTAGGCAAAGCATGAAGGCATTTGCAAAGGATGTGCACAAGGAAAGAATGCGAAGAAGACATTTCCCAACAACGTGAGCAAGGCTAAAGGAATACTGGAGATAGTACACTTGGATGTATCTGGACCCATGTCTTCTAGCTCATTAAGCGGGTATGTATACTATGTTTCCTTTATAGATGATTTCTCAAGTAAGACTTGGATATATTTCTTGAAAGGGAAAAATGAAGTTTTCAGTAAGTTCATGGAATATAAAGCCTTGGTCGAGAACCAAACCGATAGGAAGATCAAAACTCTACGGTCAGATAATGGCGGAGAATTCACCTTGGAAGAATTCAAGGAACTCTGCAGGGAGTCCAAGATTAAGAGGGAGTTGAGCACTCCATACAATTGTTAGTCGAATGGGGTTGCGGAACGAAAGAACTGAACCATCATGGAAGGAGCAAAAGCAATGCTACATGACCAGGATATTCGTATGCACCTTTGAGCGGAGGCAACAAGAACAACTGTGTATGTACATAATCGTACTCCTCATTGAGTACTTGACAACAAGACTTCGGAAGAGGCTTTCTCAGGAAAAAACTGAAAGTCAGCCATCTGAGAATATTTGGTTGCCCAGTGTACATACATATCCCAAAAGAGAAAAGGACCAAGCTCGATCCTTTTGGGAAGAAGGGTATATTCGTAGGATACAATGATACATCAAAGGCCTATCGGATATATTTCCCAGGATTCAAGAAGATCGACATCAGTAGAGATGTAACCTTTGATGAAGACTCGACATACTTCAGACCCAGGAGGACACCTATTTAAGAGGACGAGGAACCTGAAAAGACGAGAGCTCGAGATATGGAAATTGGAGAAGCAATTCTAGAAGACCATGAAGATCATGACATGGAAGAACCATAAGAGTCGGTAGAGACAATCCTTGAGAAGGACTTCCACAAGAGGAAACCAGCATGGGCATAGGAACTCATACAAGAAGCAAAAATGTATGGCGCTCCAAAAGGCATACATAGAGAAAGAAAAAGGACAAAGCCCTACAATAGCTATGTGGCTCTGCTGTGTGATATCATTGACAGAGAACCATCCACCTATAAAGAAGCTATAGAAAAGAAAGAATGGAAGGATGCTATGATCGAGGAATATTAGTTGATCATGAAGAATGATGTTTGGGAGATAGTTCTGAGACCGAAAAATAAGTTTGTCGTAACTTCGAATTGGATCTACAAGATCAAGCCTACTGCAGATGGCAACATTGAGATGAAAGGCCTAAGTATGATGCACTACTTCTTTGGCATGGAGGTGTGGCAGAGTGCAGATGGGATTTCCTTGGTCAACGAAAATATGTAGTAGAGATTCTGAAGAGATTTGGAATGTTAGACTGCAAGGCAATAACCACACCTATGGCATCTAACTTGAATCTTCTGAGCGATGCTTCATCAGAGTTGGTTGATGCCACAGTTTATAGTCAGATGATTGGCTTATTGATGTACCTGACGAATACGAGGCCAGTCATATGCTTTGCGGTGAACACCCTAAGCTAGTTCCTAACGGATCCGAGACATGTTCACCTGATAGCTGCAAAGCATGTACTGAGGTACCTAAAAGGTACAATGGATTATGGGCTCAAATATGATGCGAATTAGAAGATTAACTTGCACGGTTATGTTGATTCGAATTGGGCAGGTAGCGCCAATAACCGGAAGAGCACTTCGGGTTGCTGCTTCAGTTTGGGATCTGGCATGATCTCCTGGTTTAGTAGGAAGCAATCATGCGTGGCGCTGAGTACAACCAAGGCAGAGTATGTTGCCGCTTGCTCGGCTAGTTGCGAGGTAGTGTGACTGCGGAAGCTACTCTTTGACTTGTTTGATCTCCAGTTGGATGTGACTTATATCTTCTGCGACAATCAAAGTTGCATGAAGCTGTTGGAAAACCTTGTGTTCTATGACAAGTTGAAGCACATGGAGATCAAGTTCCACTACTATATTAGGGGTATGGTGCAGAGAGGAGCAGTGAAGCTTCAGTATGTGGCAACGGACGAGCAGATAGCCTATGTGTTGACCAAGCCTCTAGCCAGAGTGAAGTTTGAGTACTTCAGAGAAAGACTTGGTGTGGTCTAGATAGAGGCCCCTTGAAAGAGGGAGTGATGAGTTCTAGCATAACTGGAGAGACAGGTTGTCTGAGTGTAAAATCACGGCAAAGATTGTAGGTTGCTCAAACATAATCAGTCCTGACATGTTTATATGCTAGAAATAGCAGAATACACAGATGCATGATATCTCACATGGGAAATGAGACAGGTTGTCCGAGCGGGAAAAATCTTGGTGAAGCAGGATGCTCGGATGTAATCAGTCCTGTAGGTTGTCCTCGGATGTAATCAGTCCTAGTGAAGCTTGCAGGTTATCCTTGGACGTAATCAGTCTTGAGACAGGTTATTTGAGTGTAAATATGCGCCTTGGCGTGGTATGCAGGTTACTCAAATGTAATAAGTCTTGTGGGTTGTTCGAGTGTAAAAAAAGCCTTGGTGTGGTACGCATGTTACTTGGATGTAATACGCCCTGAAGGTTATCTGAACGGAAAAGATCCTGGACGCAGGTTGTTCAGATGTAATAAGTCCTTACATATATATATATGTGTGTGTTCCCATCTTGAGATGATAAGGTCGTGAAGCACGTCAGGTGCACCTAGGTGGTTCTCCTTTACTGGTAGAACGCAGGTTGACTGTGTAGAGACGTAATGCACTGAGTGTGCTCCTACGCGATTCTCGCATAGTTGAAGTTGTAGGTTGTATTGATGACGTGAAAAGATCTTAGCTTATTCCTATGGTGATAGAACGCAGGTGGTTTGCATCTAAGCTGTGCTCTGTTCTATTTAGTTTTTGTGTAGGACAAAAGAGATGATCTGGATACGACGAGATAAAGGTAGGAGACATAGGTTATTGTCGTGGCAATGCAAAGAAGGTCCTAAAATGTTCCTACGTGATGGCTTGCTTGAGATGTGATGAAGACCTGGATGAGGACTAGGCCTATACCCAACATGAAAGAGGGCTAGCTCTGTAGAAACTTTCGATGACAGATAGTACCGTTCGATGATCGATAAGAAGATGATGATGGCAACATCTATGTTGATGATGACTTTGTGATGAATACTTGACTAGATATGTTGACGATTGTCGAAGAGAGAGAATACCTAGTAGTTAAGAGGGAGTGTTGATGTATTTGTAACTTCAGAAGATATTCTGATGTATATTATCATTGTATGTTGTTGATGATGGTTAACGTCCACTCAGACCAAACTTTGGTCTATCGGACCCAAAGAAACGAATTATTTAGTTTGTTTTAAAATTGCATTTCTATGCTCAAAGAGCTTGGAGAGAAGCGTCCTGAGCTCACTATAATTTTGACATGTTAAAAGGCTAGGAAGGTCGGGATTGCAACAAAGATTATGAAACCGAGATCTAACATGGGTGTACGCAGGGCATTCTAAGAGGAAGTGTTTTTCATCCTCAATGTTCATATTCTCACAGAGATGGCAGATCCTTTCTACCCATGGTGTTTTAGGAACTGCCCAACGACTAGTTTCACTATGAAGCTCATGAGAGTTCGTTCTTGTCTTGGCTATATTAATTTTTTTCTATGAACTAGTTAAAACCAAGAGATACTTTTGATCTTCAGAGTAGGGTTGGTGACCTCCTTATAATATCTTAACTTTCTTTTATCCTCTAAATCTTTACCACACCACATTTTCTCCTTAAACTTAGAAGTGACAATATTTTAATGTTATTTATATTTTGCAATGCAACATTTTCGTCGATCTCCCAACGGTTTAACCAAACCCTGATATCTTTATACCAGCCCGGGTTGTACCCCCATTGGAGGATGTGTTTGCCTCCTTGCGGGATGTCTTTATTGTGTCTAGACCTTGAGGTACAACCTCCGTTGTAAGTCAGGGCAATAGTCCCCAGTGTAACATCATGTAATGTGTATTTGGAGTCTCTCCTGAAGAAGTCGGCCCTGTTAGGGTAACAGGTTGGCCCCAGTCATGTAATAGGTCAGTCACTTGAAAGGTATAAATAGGGAGGGGCGCCCTCCCTCGATTATACACACCTCACACTCAAGTTTGCATGAGAGAGAGAAAGAGTCAAGGGAGGAGAGATAGATAGCTGCTGAATACTTCTTATTACTGGGTTTAATCATGTTATGACACAGTCTTTGTGACTGTACTATTCTAAGGAAGTTTGTAGGGTTTTCTCCTTTATGGTTTCCCCAGTGAAAATCTTTGTGTTTTATGTATATGTTATATCTTATGCCTTTTGCTGTACTTGTTATTCTTTCAGACAAAGATCCTAATTAAGCTAATAAGATCTAGAAAAACCAACAATAAATATATATTTGTATATACAAAATTAAAAAATAAACAGAATAAATTTGAAAAACTTTAAAAGTCAGAATTCATAACTTATGCTTCAATTTTCATTCATCATTCAAAAAATTATTTCAGATTTTAGATTCATAATTCATATTGATACACTCATACAAAATTCATATCCATATTTACGAAATTGAAAAGCAAGGATTTCCGATCTCACGTTTCCGTGGTCTTCATCTTGTTGAAAAGTTTCTGGAACCTCTGCATTATCAGTCATTTTTGTCAACGCTTTGAACTGAAAACCCAGTTCATCTTCAGGACAACGAGACAATTTTGAGAGAGTTGCTGATCTAGCAATACATACCGATCCCTATGTACACATCTTGCTTTATCACATGTTGGGCTTATCTCCAGTCCTCCATCTCTATTAATATTATTGGGGTGTTTAATAATCTCAAATTTCAATAGCTTCCCTTACATGGCGCTTACAGTAATGGCCCTCTTTCACCAAGATTTTTGTCTCTTCAAGCTTAATATGGTGACGAGTCTTAAGAGAATGGTCAGCCAGGGCCGAGGTTTGAGTGCGTTTGTTTTGAATGTCCGGACTCGGCATGGTGCTCCTTCATCCTTACCTGAAATGACTGTCCCGTTTCACCTATGTTATGCTTAGTGCAGGAGCAAGAAACTTTGTATACTCCTTTATGTTGCCTTGGATCAATGTGTCCTTCACAGACTTCCTTAATTGTCTTATGGTACAAAGAGGTTTAAAAGCAGTCTTGATATTTTTCTTTTTAAGAATACCAGCAATTTTATCTGTAACACCATGAATATAAGGTAAAAAAGCTTTAATGTCGTGCTCCCTGCTCCAATTCCTAATCTTTGTACCGTCTTTTCTTTGATAAATGATTTTCTTGATCAACCATTCCTTATAGCCCAGGTCCTTAAATACCTTAACCAGGTGGTCTTCTTCCTTGCCAAGATGCTCATGGTTGGAAATTCAAGCTTTTTTACCTTATGTTCATGGTGTTATAGACAAAATTGCAGTTATTCTTAAAATGAAAAATATCAGGACTGCTTTTAAACCTCTTTTGTACCATAAGACAATTATTGAAGTCTGTGAAGTACAACATTGATCCAAGGCAACATAAAGGAGTATACAAAGTTTCTTGCTCCTGTGGGAAGTGTTACATAGGTGAAACAGGACGGTCCTTTCAGGTAATAATGATGAAAGAGCACTGTGCGGACATTCAAAACAAACACACTCAAACCTCGGCCCTGGCTGACCATTCTCTCAACACTTGTCACCATATTAAGCTTGAAGAGACAAAGATCTTGGTGAAAGAGGACCATTACTATAAGCACCGTATAAGGGAAGCTATTGAGATTATTAAACATCCCAATAATATTAATAGAGATGGAGGACAGGAGATAAGCCGCAGCTTGTTAACATTAACCCACAAGCATCATAATATTACTTTAGCCGACATGTGATAAATCAAGACGTGTTCATATGGATGGGTATTTATTGCTAGATCAGCAGCTCTCTCAAAATTGACTTGTCCTAAAGATGGACTGGGTTTTCAGTTCGAAACGTTTACAAAAATGACTGATAATGCGAATGTTCCGGAAACTTTTCAACAAAAGGAAAGATTTCAATAGATCTTGCATTCCAAACACACCAAATGACAGCGCTGCTATGCCACATCTGCTCTTTAAATGCAAGTGGTTATGTTGTAATTGTGCTTTTTCTCTTGAAACATTATTGTATTGTGCTAATGCTCTCCAAATGCTCATCACTGGTAGTGCTGTCAACTCTCAACCGGTCACAGTTTGCAAATGGAAATGCCAAAATGATGTTTCGGGGTTTGCATTAGGTTTTCTAGGGTTTGTGTTTTCTTCAGTTAGCTATGGGCACCTCCCCCATCCTTTTTCCTACTGACATCCCTTCGTTTTCCTGCTTGACCTTATATTTGTATTATTATTTAATATTTGCCTTCTATTATTAAGAGAGGATCCGTTTCCTTAGCTTGGAAATGGATCTGTCACCCAAGAAACCATTTTCCATAAACCAAAATGGTTCCAAAAACAAAATTGCACAAAACTAGTGCTTCCAAAACAATTTGGCGAATCCAAAATTCTGGTGTGTATTGGAAACACAAGTGACACCCTCCCTAGGCGATTCCAGTAACTAGGATGGATGTTATTTAATTTCAAGTCTTGACTATCTAGATTTTACATTTATTTTATTTTAATTTGAAGAAATTGTGCATTTTTCATATTACTGAGATGTATACTCCTGAATATTTTTCCTACTTCACCTTCATGTGATTTTTTCTAGAGGTGTCTGGCTCTTTACATGTGGCTGGCGGTGACTCTCAGAGCACAGGCCCTGCAGGTTTCTTTCAGACCCTGCCCCATTTGATCACCTCCATGCTTCAGTTGATTTCAGTGCTTGGTGGTGCTAAGAAACAGGGAGATCTTGTGGTGATTAGCACAATAGGCACTGGGTTAATGAGGCCATGTACAATGTCCAACTTTAGAGCTGCTAGAGTCTTTTAAACATGAGCTAGGTGTACTTGTTCTCTGCGTAGATCAGATCAACAGACCAGTCTAGGCTAGAGCCATATCACGGGATTCTTCTTTTCAGCCTCAAGTGCTACAATAAAATCTTTTTGTGGTTCTCTTGAATGTCTCCCATGATCACCTCCAGGTCCTTCCAGATCCTCTTAGCCATGTGCACTCTGTAGACAACATCATTAGACAATGCATTGGATCCTTCTCAGTGCTTGATTCTGCGACATACATCTTCCTCCTAGCTATCTACCTTTTCCTGTCTCACAAACATATAGTTGATCTCTTGCACTCTGTCCTCTTTCTTCTTTGATGTAATTTTTATTTCATGTGTTTCTTGTATGTACCTTCTAGTCCCATTGACCTGTGATCCTATCTTTTGGTCTTTGTTTGGACATCAGTAAAATTATTTCATCTCATCTTATCTCATTATATTTTATCTGTATTCTAATTCTAATTCATATTGGTAGCTATTCCCCAAGGATATACACCCTGATCCATCCTTTGTTGAACTGCTGTCATCCCTAGTGAACAAAAGTTCCATTGGTAAATTTTTAATTGATAAACCATTAAAAGTGCCATTCTTTGGCTTGTTTTACTAACTAAAACTTACCTATAAATACTGATCCCCTTAAAAGCCCTAAAAATACAATTTTATTTGCACTTGAAAAGTCGAGAAGATTTCAAGTAGCACAGATGACTTCAACCTGGTTGATGATGTCCTGTTTCAACTTTTTGTACCATGATTTACTTATAAGTTGTAAATTACTAAATTGTACTGTATTATAATTTATAATGTATCACTATGATGATACTTTGAGGATGATGTATCCTTTTATTTTCCTTTTGCTAACTACATTAAAATAGTCAATGATTCAACTTTTCAAGTTCAAAAATCTTCAATTAGATGTTGCAATACGTATATTTGTAATTGTTTGATTATATTTTCTAACTCAATGAATGTGGTATATATATATTTTCTGTATATGTGGTGCTATCCACTCATCTCTCCCATAAAATTTGAAAAGTTAGGGGTTCTCTCCAGCCATTCTTGAAACTCGTCCTCTCTCCTAAACTTTGGAGCGGGTTCTCTCTAGCGGTTCTTGAAACTTGCCTCTTCCCTAAATTTTTTCATCACATTGTGATATGGTGACGGCGACACACTCTTCATGGTGGCAGGTGGAGAGAACCTTGTAGGGGCAGGCCATGATTTACCAAATCTTTCGCATTTTGCAAGCTTTAACTTCGTGCACGAATTCTTCAGATACAACCCAAGAATTGATTGCTCATCACCATTTGATGTGGACCTTGGCAACTGTTCCTATAGTTTCTCTATGAGAATGGCATGTTTGATCAATTGCTATATTGTATTCTTTAAGAAGATGTAGTAGGTCTAGACTATTCTGTCCAGTTTATTTTTGCATGGTATAATTTCCAAGTTATATGTCATGGTGGCAGTTAGATTAGATGTACTGTACAGAAGACATTCCCATTTGGAATGTGCCTGATACTTTTTATGAAGTTTACAGGATCATATGCAATATGGAAAAGAAATATGCCGGAGATTCGGAGAATAGCTTTGTTGATTTTTGTACCTAGGATGTTGTTCCCCTAGTGATTTTTGCCTAAGTCACTTAAAAGGGGAATATAACATGACCCTTGCATTAAATGACTTGAGATGAGCATTTAATTTCACTTTAGTGATATATTTAAGTGGTGGTTGAGTAAAATTAATATATGGAGAGAATTTTGTCATCCATTGACCTAAACCAATGTGGGCCATTGGATTAGATGACTATCCAGCTACCCTAATGAGAAATCATAAAAGGGCAAGGGAAAGGCATTTTGTTCATTCCATTTAGCATTTTGAGAAAAGTCGACTCCTCGAGAAAAGGAAGAGGACACAGCTTAGAGAGAAGGGAATTGACAGGCACGACTCCCAAGACACCTACAGCAGTTTAGCAGCAGGAAAATCAAGGTGAAGGACAGCAACACGAGTTTCCAGACTGCTGGAATGATTTTCGAGAGACTGGCAGCATTTATGAGCAGTCCGTAGAGCACATTCCTGTAGCTGACTAGCACGATTTTCAAGCTGAAGATGTCATGAATTTCTATGGAGTTAAATATTGTTACAGTTGGTACCATTACCAAGGAAGAAGACTGAACCTTGCTCGAATTTCAAGTAGAACTCAGGCTGTGAGAAACAGTCTGTAATTTGCTGAGTAGCATGATTTTCAAGGCTGGGAGTGCACAGAAAGCAAGGCAGTTTTCTGCATTGTTTCAGAGGCAGAAAGATCAGACTTTTGTGGTTGAGATAGGTGGTGTCTCAATCTGAATTTTCTGTTGTACATTTTCATTGAAGAATAAATAAAAATAATCTCTCAAACAGGTTTTCCCCTTGTGGGTTTTTCCCTGGCCAAATTGGCAAAAATATCTGTCTGAATTTTATATGTGTGACTGTGATTTAAATTCTGTCCTTGAAATTTGTAAAATTTCCTTCATGTTTTCCAGTCTGGTTAAGTTGATGAGAAACACACATATTCAGCAGAATTGTTGACTGGGTGGGTATTAAACTCTGACACTAAAACTTGGAAAACTGGGTTGGGGAAATACACAGAAAAAATTACATGGTATCAGAGCTGAGGGGGCAGGTTAGTGGACTGTAAATTTCAGACTGTCAGTGAAACTTTCTTTTGTTCAATGAGCAGAAACTTTAGTGAGATGGCCATGGGGTTGAGGTTGGAGGATAGGCCAGATGGGGCAACCAATTTTGTTCCTTGGAAAGCAAGGAGAGTTTTGATTATGTAGGAGAATGAGCTGTGAGATGAGCTGGTGAACAACACTCAAGCTAACCCAATACAAGTACCAGCATCCACAGATGCAGTAGCATTAGCAGCCTTCAATAAAAAGGACATCAAGGCTAAGAGGATCATCCTTGATGTGGTGAAGGATCATGTGATCCCACATTTGACCACACAGACTCGTGCTTATCTGATGTGGGAGGCCTTAACCAGTTTGTACCAGAGCTCTAATGAGAACTGGAAAATGGTTCTAAGGGAGAAGATGAAGAGTATCAATATGGCCAAATTTGAGGGTGTGACATCCTACCTTACTAGGATCACTCAGGTGAGGGACGAGCTTGCAACAGTTGAGGAGACTATTTTTGGCGGTGAGCTAGTATGGATAGCCATGAATGGTGTGGCCAAGCCATGGGCTGTTTTTGTGGAGGTTATAGTTTCCAGGGAGAACATGCCTTCTTGGGATTGTCTTTGTGATGACTTTGTGTAGGAGAAGACTCGAAGAGGTCTTGTGTAGGATTGTCAAGGCCACATTCTCCTCATCCTCCCTACTGTTATAAGAAGGGCCCCAAGCAGGGTGGGGCTAAGTAGCAGGGTGGACAAAAGAAAGATTTGAGCAAAATCGAGTGGTTTTCTTGCCAGGGGTTAGGGCACTATGCCTCACAGTGCCCAAACAAGAAGAAGAAGAAGAAGAAGAAGAAGAAGCAACAGGTAGTAGCTTCAGCTGAGATTGAGGAGTATGAAACTAGATTCGAGAGAGAGTGTCCCTCCGCGTTGGTAATTTTGAGAGAGCTTCAATCACCAGCGTTGATATGGAGGATGAGAGAGAGTATTCCTTGTTGACTGGCCATTCTTTGAGTGCATCCACCATCGACACTTGGTACATTGCCTCGAGCCACATGACAGGTGCTCGAGAGATGTTTTTTGAGCTTTCACATACATGCATGGTTGTGGAGGTTGTGTTGGTGGATGACACAGTTGTCAGAGTAGTTGGACATGGGATCGTTACCTTTCAGAGGGAGTTTATGAGTCCCATGACATTGAGGGATGTCTTGTATGTCATTGGGGTGAAAAAGAACTTGATATCAACTTCCACGATCGATGATAGGGGGCTTGGAGTGTACTTTGTTGATGGGCATGTGCACGTTTTTCCCAAGGGATTGGTGCCATTTACTTCTTTTGCTATTGGAGTCAGATGTGGGAAGCTGTACAAGCTCTTATATCAGCCCCAACATGCTTTGGCCCACAGCAACATCAGTGACTTATGTGAGCTATAGCATTGGAGGATGTCTCATTTGCATCATCTTTCTCTGAGGATGTTGAGGGACATGGTGTTAGGTTTGCTTGAGTTCAACACATAGAACATTGATGTGTGTGGAGGGTGTGCTTTGGGAAAGTACACCAAGACTACTTTTTCGAGTAGTGGTAACAGATCAACGGGAGTACTTGATTTGATACATTCAGACTTATGCAGCTCGATGTCATCTGTTTCTTTGACAGGTTTTGAGGACTATGTGACATTCATTGATGACTATTCCAGGAAGACCTGGATCTACTTCTTGAGGAGCAAGAAGTCTGAGGAGGTCTTGCGGAGTTTCCAAGAGTTCAAAGCTCTTGTGGGGTAACCAGACCGGGAGGAGGATTCAAGCACTTACATCAAACATTGGAGGGGAGTATACCCCCACTGCTTTTGATGAGTTTTGCAGAGAGGAGGGAATTCAGAGACAGTTGACAGTTCCATATACTCCTGAGCAGAATGGAGCTGTGGAAAGGAAGAACAAAGCTATAGTGAGAGCAACAAGAGCCATGATTCATGATCAAAGTCTTCCTTCCTTCTTTTGGGTTGAGGCATGTAACACAACTGTATACATACAGAACAGGAGTCCCCATTGTGCCTTGGGGAATAAGACTCCTAAGGAGATGTTCACAAGTAAGAAGCCCGAGGTTGGTCACTTCCACATATTTGGTTGCCTGACTTATTCTCATGTCCTTTCTGAGAAGAGGACAACGTTGGATCCCACCGTAGAGAAGAGCATCTTCGTGGGATATGATGAGACTTTGAAGAGCTTCCATATTTATCTTCTTGCCCAGAGGAAGGTTGTTGTGAGGCGGGAAGTGAGGTTTGAGGAGGAGCGGGCCTTCAGGAAGTCCATGGAGTAAGAGTAGGGGGAGCAATAGGCCTCCCCACCTCAGGTGAGTGCATCTCAGAGTTTAGCAGTTTAGGGTGTAGGGTCACAAGGCCGCATGTTACAGGCACAGGTTCTACAGGTTCAATGGTATAGTTAGCAGGTTCTTCGAGGACATGTTATGGTTCTCAGGTTACAGGTTCACCAGTTTCAGCTACCGAATCATAGAGTTCACTAGTGACTGGTTCACCAACTACTGGTCCATAGGTTTTTGGGCCATCTACTTCAGGTAGTTCTTTAGAGGATGATACACCTATGTGGCAGGGGTCTTCAGGGAAGACGAAGCCCAAGTGGCTTCGAGAGACCTTGAAGGAAGCAGAGACATATGGAGTGCCTAAGAAACCAGTGAGAGACATCAGGATGCTAGATAGGTTGGGTATGGCATTTGTTGCTAGTCTTCGTGATTCAGAGCCTTCTACTTTTGACTCTTGAGGTGGCATTCCAACATCATGTGCGGACAGATGCCATGAAGCATCGTTCTTCCTGAAGAACGATGCTTGGGAGATCATACTGAGACCAGAGGGGAAATTAGTGGTGACTTCTAGGTGGCTTTACAAGGTGAAGCTCGTTGCAGATGACAGTGTGGAGAAGTTCAAGGCTCATTTTGTGGCACGGGGGTTTTCATAGGTAGAGGGAGTTGATTATGATGAGACCTTTGCACTAGTTGCTCGATATTCCTTGATTAGGGCAGTGATTTCCATAGCAACAAAGATGGGTTGGAAGATCCACCAAATGGGTGTGAAGACCGCATTTCTCAATTGTCTTCTATAGGAGTAGGTGTATGTGGAGTAGCTAAAGGGCTTTGAGATCCATGTGAGAGATTCTCATGCGTGCAGGCTGGAAAAGGCCTTGTATGGTCTGATGCAAGCTCCTCGAGCTTGGTATTATTGGATTGATTCTTACTTGTTGTCGATGGGATTTTAGAAGAGTGAGGCTGATCCCAACCTTTACTTCATTTTGGTTGGTGGTGATCTGCTCATTTTTCTTTTGTATGTTGATGACTTGTTTATCATAGGAGAGGAGCGCTTTTTTGTAGCTTGCAAGAGAGACCTTGCTTCAGAGTATGAGATGACTGATATTGGGTTGATGCATTACTATCTAGGGATGGAGGTTTGGCAAAAACTTGGTCATATTTTCTCGAGACAAGGAAAGTATGTAGGTGATGTTTTGAGGAGATTTCAAATGGAGGATTGTAGGTCGATGGCCACATTGATGATCACCAATTGGAAGAAGCTTCATGCTTATGAGGGAGAGTTGGTGGATCCTACATTATATCGTCAGCTTATTGGTTCGTTGATATATCCGGTCAACACTAAGCCAAACTTATGTTTTGTGGTGAACACTCTTAATTAGTTCATGGTTGATCCTAGGAGAGTGCAGTGGGTAGCCGCAAACATGTGTTGAGATACTTTACAGGGACAATGGATTATGGTCTAGAATATAGGAGGTCGGATGGTGTTAGTTTGGTTGGCTTCTCGGATTCAAATTGGGTAGGTAGTGTGACGGACTGGAAGAGCACTTCCAGTGGTTGTTTCAGTTTGGGATCGGTAGCAATGTCATGGTTCAGTTGGAAGCAAAAGTATGTTGCTTTGAGTTCTGCAAAGGCCGAGTAAATGACAGCTAGTAAGGCTAGTTAGGAGGCACTGTGGCTTTGCAAGTTGTTGGTGAATTTATTTGATCAGAAGCTGAGCCCCACAGTTATCTACTGGGATAGTAAGAGTTGCATTCATCTCTTTGAGACTCTAGTATTCCATGACAGGTCAAAGCACATAGAGATCATATACCACTTCATCTGGGACAATGTTTAGAGAGGAGTTGTGGAGTTGCGGTAGATTTCCATTGATGAGAAGGTGGCTGACATTCTGACGAAATCCTTGGGGCAGGGCAAGTTTGTCTTCTTTAGGGACAAGCTGGGAGCTAAGTCACAAGATTGGGTGAATTTGAACCTTTAGGTTCGAATTTTGCCGAATCTCAAGATGGTTCGAATATGAAGGCAAATTTAATAAAAATATCAAAAAAAATTGGGGTTGGTTTTTTCATTTAAACCTTAGTCCTAACACGCTATGGTCTACTTAATTCAGTCTCAACTCCCAATCCGTGTGCAGAGTTTTTCCTCTCTGCTTATCGTTGCTTAGCAAAGAAACCCTCATGCTAGGGCTTAGAGCTCATGACTCTATGAGTTTCCATCTCAATGTTCACGAATCATTGCTACTGCTCAATCACCAGCTCATCGTTTGAGTTACAAACATAATCTACAAGTGCAATTGCAGTCATAGACCCGCGATTATGCTGTGCCGCCATTGAAGAGTGAAGTTAATCGCACTTGAGATTAAATTTCTCTAAGCAGTTGAGTTGAAAGTTGAGAAAACCCTGAGTTGCGCATTTCTAGTTCCATGAATAAATTGTTGATGCAGTTTTTTTATTAGTTTGTACTATATTTCAGTTAATATATATATATATATATATATATATATATATATTTGAATCTAAAGACGAATCTCAAACGAACCTCATAGAGAAATTCGAATTCGAATCGAATCAAATGGTCATCGAACTCAAATTCGAATTCGAACCATGTGACTTAGGTTAAGAGTGGTGCATAACACCTTCCTCGGTAAGAGGGAGTGTTGATTTTTGTACCTAGGAAGTTGTTCCCTTAGTGATTTTTCCCTAAGTCACTTAAAAGGGGAATATAACATGATCCTTGCATTAAATGACTTAAGATGAGCATTTAATTTCACTTTAGTGATTAAAGTAACTTTTATGATATATTTAAGTGGTGGTCGAGTAAAATTGATTTATGGAGAGAATTTTCTCATCCATTAATCTAAACCAATGTGGGCCCTTGGATTAGATGACTTTTCAACTACCCTAATGAGAAATCATAAAAAGACAAAGGAAAGGCATTTTGTTCATTCCATTGAGCATTTTGAGAGAGGTCGACTCCTTGAGAAAAGTAAGAGGATGCAGCTGAGAGAAAAGGGAATTGACAGGCACGACTCCCAAGACACCTGCAGCAGTTTAGCAGCACGAAAATCAAGGTGAAGGTCAGCAGCACGAGTTTCCAGACTGCTGGAATTATGGGACTGGCAGCATTTATGAGCAGTAAGTACATCGCATTCCTGTACCTGACTGGCACGATTTTCAATGTTGAAGATGGCACAATTTTTATGGAGTTAAATGCTGTTACAGTGGGCACCATTACCAGGGAAGAAGACTGAACCTAGCTTGAATTTCAATGAGAACTCAGGCTGTGAGAAACATTCTGTAATTTGTTGAGAGGCATGATTTTCAAGGGTGGGAGTGCATGCAAAATGAGGCAGTTTTCTGCATTGTTTCAGAGGCAGAAAACCAGACTTCTGTGGTTGAGATAATTGGTGTCTAAATCTGATTTTACTGCTATACATTTTCATTGAAGAATAAATAAAAATAATCTCTCAAACAGGTTTTCCCCTTGTGAGTGTTTTCCTGGCCAAATTGGCAAAAATATCTGAGTCTGAATTTTATGTGTGACTGTGATTTAAATTCTGTCCTTGAAATTTGTAAAATTTCCTTCATGTTTTCCAGTCTGGTTAAGTGTATGAGAAACACACATATACAGCAGAATTGTTGACTGGGTGGGCATTAAACTTTGGCACTAAAACTTGGAAAATTGGGTTGGGGAAATACACAGAAAAATTTACAAGCTTCCTAAGTAGAATGTAACCCAATGTGAATTATATCTATTGGGGACTATATATTCGACTATATAAACTATTAGTCAGTTGTTTCTTTCTTCAGAAGCAAGCAAAAGAGAATCACTGCACATTTGTTCTCCTGAAGGTGAAATACAGCCATGCTGGCCTTTCACTCTTCCCCAGTACATCCATAGTGCTTCTTGGATAGTCTGTGTCTTTTGGGAGGGATGGGTGGAGTTGTACTGCAAAATCTGATGACCAGGACAAAATTTCTATGTTTTTCTTTTATTAGTTACTGATGGAATCCTAAGAAAACGCATAACTCTTGATGTGTACAACTACAATGAAATGATGGAGGTGCTGGTAATTACTGCAGGTGAATCGTACTAAAAATAACACTTTTATACTATAAAATCGAAAGGACAGAGTGCACTAGAATTAGGAAATTAATACAAGCAAATAATTATAAAACAGGAAACCCAAAGCATGGGAAATAGAATATGGTCAGCAAGAAACAAAACTAGAATATAAGAACTGCAGAAAAGTAATACCGTTTACTAGAATGAATGTTGAATCTGTGACCAGCTCTTTGTCTACATGCATGTACTTTAGGAAAAGCCCTCCAAGAAAAAAACCAAAGTGATTTACAACCAAAGAAATGAGTTTGTATTTACAGTCTTGTGATCCTTTGATCCCTTTATATAATCATTGGTCCAATTCTTACTTCAATCCAAAGATGCCATGCATCACTTCAAACAGTCATGTGACCTGACATCTATTATTAGTTAAAGAAATGCAATCAATCCAGAGCACAAATCTCAACTTGGACATAGAAAAATTGACGAGGAAAAGACAATGTAGTTTTTGTTCCCTTTTGCCTGTAATAAAATTATAAATAGATTGTTTCCATTTATCAAATTATGTGATCGGTCACATCAACCATTTGATCAGAGGATCCCACACTTTTATTTTCTTACAAAATTCAATTAAAGAGCTATGAAATTGAATAGGCTAAGTATTTTGCTAAATCTATGACCTGTTCTACCCACCAACCCAATTTATCCTTTTCTTCCAAGTAGCTTCAAGAGAATCTTTTAGACTTTTCTATCACAACAAGCTCCATTGGTCCATTATACTTATAGAATTGGTTGAAGGAAGTTGTATGTTTTGCAGTTGACATGCATATGTATATTTTCTAACGTAGAATATGTTGTTTTCAACCTTTCTAAATAGCCTACTAGAATCTACTCTTGTAGGTATCTGTTATGAATCCAATATGAATACACATTAAAGCATTATAACCAAGTGTTTTAACTTTTTTTTAATGGTAACCCGCCTTTTTGACAGAGGGTAAACCTGATAAAAATGCATCCTGCCCTCCTACACTTAAGTGAAGAATACAGTGTACACACTTTATGCTCTCAATAATTTGCCTAAAGGCTACCTTTCTCAAATACAACTACATCAATCTCAACAACTACATCTGGCAAACCCCACATAGGGGGCAACTTGCAAGCATTCCTGTTACGTAAATTAAAATATTAAAAAATAACCATTAAAAATATGTAATTACTAATTAATAATTAATAATAGTAATGAATATTAAAAAATTGGAAGCAAGAGGACACGACTCCTCAATATGTAAGCCCAAGCTATATTTAAGTGGACCATCTTGTAATTTAAATCATCATCTTCAATAATTCATTTATTGAAATCTCTCAAGCAAGGCCTCACTTTGGGCTTGCAACGTTGTGCTTTACTTATCTATTAGATAGATCACTTATTTCAAGTTTCAACATAATTCTGAAATAGCTCTTCACTTGCTACAAATGAAACCATTTTAAATCATAACTTGGGATTCTAATGAGCATTTAACATCTGTGGAGTATTTGCTTGCATTTCCATTAATTTCCAGAATTAAATAGACTTGATTTGGATGGATCATTTTGCTTTTGTTCAAGACTAAAAATGGAATAATGTTATGCCACTCTTGTCTTTTCTGAATTCTTCTCTTAGCACATTCCATTTCTTTAAGTGTTTGTTTTCATTTCACAACTTCAGCAATCTTTTGCATTACTTTTGTTGGGTCAATAAATATGTAATTTATTCACATAACTTTAAGCAGATTTCAATCAACCCATTTGCTTTCTTCATCACATAAAAAATCTAACATCCTTTAGGGAAGCCCCCCCTTGACCTTTAAGGGCAGGTGAAAAGTGACGGGAGTTGGCACTGAGGTGACAATTGTGCCTTCTCCTATAGTTGCTCCTTGCTAGTATTCATGGGTTAGGACTTTCCAACTCAAGAATCAAGCTGTAACACGCCCTTCTTTCATAAATGCGTGTAAGATTAGGCTTTGTAACTCCTAGGTGGTGGGCCCCCTTTTTGTGCTAATATACTCCTGAATAGTGCTGAGAATAGACTAGTGGGGCACTGTCATGAGAATGTGTAGCTGCTGAAATAAATTCTGACAGGTCTGCCAATGTAACTCCCACAGTCTCACCAACTCATTTTCATTGATGCTATTAAGTGTCATCAGAAATCTGTCATAACTATGACAAATCTGATGCTAAATCAGGATAAAAAAACCTCCTAGGACTGCGACCTCTCTGCTGGTAATAAATGTCTGAAACAGTCCACTAAACAGACTGGAAATAGCTCCCAAGTCCTAACAGCTCCCTTCATATTTGCATAAAAGTGATCAGCTGGTTGCACCCTCCTTGCTGTTTTACACTTATCCAAATCCATGCCAAAATGCTGCTAAAGAGTGCACCCTACTGCTGATCTAGCTGCCTCTAAATAAGTGTCATGGTGCTTCCCCAAAATACTGAAAAATGGTATCAGAGCAGGTTGAAACTTTCATGGTTTTTCTGCTGTTGTAGCTACCTCGATTTCTAGCCAAAAGGTTGCTGGAAATGTTCTTCAATCATGCCGGAAACTGCCTTAAAATATGAGATGACTTTTCTGCTGGAAGTGCTGAGTGTACTTTGGAGAGCTGGTAATGCATCGAACCCCTCGGTATCAATTTGGTTATAACATTAAATCTGCCGGAGAGGCAGATTTGCTTATAACATTAAATCTGCCAGAGAGGCAGATTTGCTTATAACAAGTCCCTAGCAAGGCATTGTAGGTGCTTTAAATCATCCTTGTATTTCTAATTTTCTATTACATATGCAGACAAGATATTACACTGACAAAACTAGAATGTAAATGAATAGCATCTTGAATGTAAAATGACTGGCATTTTCTGTTAAATATATAGCAGATTCTACATAAAAGAATATACTGAAATGTAGAAGGATGAAAACCCCATGGTTTATTTATTTTTGATATTTTACGCAAAAAAGACTTTCTGCTTGAAGAAAATGATTTTTATCTATTGAAAATTTGAAAGTTTGCAACTTGATCCATTTACTTTTGTGCTTCATTTTATTGCAGGCGGTTTTCAAGCAATTTGGTGGCAGTGGATATGGAAGTTCTGATATAGTAATTACAGATGCGGCAGAGTTTGACCGGCATCAAAAACTTGAGAGGCTTTATACATCTACCAGGGCAGGCAAGGTTGGTGTTGCTGTAAACTTTTAGGTAACTTTGTCATTTGCTGAATTGCACTAGGGGTCCGATGTTTTGTACTATCAAGTGCTTAAATCTTGGATGATAACTGCAGCATTTTCAAAAAGATATTGTGCGAGGTGTAGAAGGGCTAATAGTTGTGGGTTCCAAACAGCATGAAATCGGTATGCCATAGTTTATAAATATAACTTATTTCATTTTCAAAATATCTAGAATCATTTATGGAAATACAGTATTAGAGTGCTTATGAAATATGACCATTTCTTTTACGCAGGAACTAAATTATCGGAGGATTGCCGGAAGTATGGAGTTGAAAACTCTTGTACAAGCGGCGACACTCTAGCAAAAGCTGCATTAAACTATGGATCAGCCCGTGCTCGTATGGAAAAGGAACGGGAAACCTTACACAGATCACTTGGCACTCAGGTTTGACCTTATTCTAGCATCTTTCTATTTATTTGTGTACACGCTTTTTCTGGCATGTAACCACTGAAATTTTACATCTTTGAAATATTTCTAGCAGATATATTGTCTGCATGTACTGTTGAACTCCTTCGCAGTCTGATATGTTCTTTCATAAAAAAATATAGGTGTAGGTGCAAGGACATATAGGGGTGTATCAAGATTCAAGACATTCTCAGTTAATTGAACTTGCATGATCTGTAACATTTTTGATACTGGATCTTCATAGGATACTCGAATTCCGTTACATTTTTTTTGTTTGTAAATCTTAAAATCTTCTGAAACATCATTTGACTCATTGGGCTGTCATTTTTCTCGAATTTTGTCTTGTTAATCTGCTACAATATGGTTTGATTTGAGAGGTCATCTATCTTTGAACATTGGAGTTTAAGCCTTGAACTTTCCTATAGTAGAATTTTGAAGCGCATTCTTTAATGAAAATAGTGTAAACGTCTTCTTTGTGAGCCTCTCTCAAATGTATGCGTTTTTCTATAGAATTATGTGTGTAGAAAAATTATGCTTTGGTTAACAGAAGATATGATACAATGATAATATACAAACGGGCGTCTACCTAAAAGATGAGAAAATAATTTAAGTTGGTCTGTGCCTCAAATCCACAACCTCCTCTTGCATCTCTCCAAAGGAAAGTGCATCCATCTTCAATATGTACATCTAACTCATAAAAAAGATGCTGTCCTCTTCTATGTCCTTGGAGTCTTTTGTTGCTTTTCCTTCCTTTGTTTCTTCCTCTGCTTCTTCTTCAACCTCTGTATGAGCCACTTCTTTCTCCGATTCCATCGAAGGGATCTACGAAGGATCAAGTTCAATGCCCTACTTTTCTGCTTCCTTTGGATCTTATAGAGCCTCATATCTGTTGTTGGTTGAAGGCCCAGATGGAGGTCGATTAATGCCTTGAGTTCCCTTTGTCTTTTGATTCTGGTGTCTCTAACTTGCTTGAAGTAATCTTGCATAGCTTCACTGTTTCGATTTGGAGTCTACTTTGGAGAGGTTTGAGATTCTTGAGCTCTTGAGTATTTCCTTGAAAAGTGTTCATATTCATGACATGATTTGCACTTGAATGGGATCTGCTCATAATTTAGAGCCTATAAATCGCTCCAGCCCGCAATATTGAGTTCTATTGCTTCTGGGAGTCCTTTCTCCAGGTCGATTTCCACACAGACCTTGGCACAAGAATAAATTCCTCCTTTTGGTTCCTCTTTGTCAATGAATCGGCCCAGCTTATCCATGTAGATTTAAGAGTAGAATCATTCTAGAGGAAGATGGGCAAATGCGAAAGCGTAACCGATACACAGGTTGCAGTGATCTCCATTTCTGGGTTCAAATCGAGGGTCCAATGAGAGAGGAAAAGACCCTTGGATCGCATGAATAAATGGCGTGATCTGAAGATCAGGTCTCTTTCCTCCTTGCTATCAAATAAAAACAAAAAGAAGCCACTTCCACAAGCAAAGCTAGATACCTTACCAACCTTTGGCGCCCAGTGCTTTCTGATCCATTCTTGAACTGCTTGAGGAGTGGGCTAGAGGCCTGTGAATTTTCCTACTAAAGATCTCTCTTGCAAGATGATGGCTTTTCTCCTTGGCTCTAAAGGTGTAATATCCAGCTCAGGGACATCATTTGTCTTCTTAACAAATCAGCGCTGTGGAAGATGCTTCACATTGGTTGTCTTTGCTGATTTAATCATGGAGGAAAAGACTTTTGTGGCTGAGTCAGAATCCATGCTTTGGTATGGATTTCCTGTGCCTTCAGAGCACAATAGATTCAATGACAGCAGTCCCTTGGCCCTGCTCATGCGGCTTCCTCATGCAATGGATTGGCCCATTCTAGGTTGCGACTGTTCTGATGTGGGTAGCGAAGGAGCTGGATGTAGCACACCAGCTCCAAGCATTGAAATTGAGTAGCAGAAGGGAACCAAAAGGTAATCCTTGTGTGGGATGAACTAATGAATTTCATGGATAGCTAGATGGTTAGATTGTAAGTTGTAATAGTCCAAATTCATGTGTTGTTTCCTCATCATAGAGATATCTTTAACAAAAAATCACTTTCCAATCTAACCTCTCAGGAAGGTAAGTTTTCCACATGAGATATAGTGGAATTCAGTGCTTTCCAAGATTAGATTGAATGAAAAGCAACATCACATCTCTGCTTTTATACCCATCCCATTGTTACAGTCAGCAACTCTTTTCCATGCTTCATAGATTCTTTGCAACACAGCTGAAGTGCCACTTTTGAAGTCATTTGGCACAACAATCACATCACTGATTAGGACTGCCCCCTTGATCCTGATTTTTTGTTGCACGTGGCAAATTCTATGTTTGAGTAGCAATTTCCATGGTTTCTCTCCAAAAAGACATCACACTATCAATTTAGCAGACAAGATAGTTCTCTGCGATATGATGCTAGTCAGGCCTAGACCACACCCATGCTTGGGCAAAGTACAAATGCTTCTCTTCTGCCAGGAATGGTAATGCCCCTAACTTGACCTCGAGCATTTGCAGCGCCTAGAAGATAGCCCAAAAGATGTAAAGGTAAGGAGCAAGAGGCCAACCTTGCCTGATAAGTTCCTCAAAAGAAGTGGCTGGTGTATTCTTGCAAGTTGGGCATTGAATTGTATAGCCGTTAAGTTAGGTTGGGTAGTTGTACAATATAAATAAATTTGCACCTCTTCATAGGTGGTGTATTTTCATCACTGAGGTATTAAGGAAGCATCTTAAAAACGAAAAAATCTGAAGCACTGGAAAAGAGGGCCTTCATCACAGACAAATTGTGATCTGAAACCCAGTCAAGAAATCATATTTGTGATGAATGACTGGTGGAACCTATCAAATGCCTTATCAAAATCAATTTTCAGCAAGATTGCCTGCTGCCCTGACTTAGCCCACCCAACACCTTAGCACACACGACCTAAGCTGTTTGCTAAGGTCGAATGATCCATGCTGGAACCAGCAGAATCCTCAATGCCGGTGCCTTGGTAAGGACCTTAAAAGACAGATTGAGCAATGTAATTGGGCACCATTAGTTGATGGTATCCCATGCTGAATTTTGGGAATAGGTTTAATCAGCCCTTGATTGTAGTATTCACCCATTTTCATTGCATGGCACACTTTCCATGACATTCATAACATTTTATAATTTATGACCAGCAGTTCCACTGTATCCATCTTGGACATGCAGCCATTCCTTTGAATCAAATGTTCCTGATAAATTGAGTGCTGAAAGTAAGTTCTTGTTTCCTGTCTGAAATCTATCAGTTTATATCAATCAAGATTAATAAATCAGATAATGATGAACATAGTTTGATTAGGTAGCAAAGGTTGTGAACTGATCTTCATTTTAGATGATCCGTCTTTGGGAGAGTAAGAACCTCTTTACAAAAGTACAGAAATCAATGCAGTGGCTTTCATTTGAGAACATGTATTAATTTTATTGGATCAAAGACTGACAAATGGTCTTCCTACATAATTTGAGACATCAATACCAGAGGAATGGAGTCATGAGGAAGTTTGTGGCATCCTTGACTTGCTTCCAATTCACAAGATGGTGAAGTGATAGCGCCACTTATAGTAGTACTGAGTTATCATCTGTAGTTAAGTTATAACATTGCTAGATGGTATACAAGAGGGGATGATATAATGATATTTTTTTGCAGTAATCACTGTTAGAATCTTAGTTGAAAAAATCAACATTGGCAAAAAATTGGTAAGTGTCACGAATAGAACATCTCGGCAACATTGGCAAACCGTGGCGAACATTGAAAACATTGAAAAATACAAAATATATATTTTTTTCAGAATTTTAAACATATAAAGCATCAACAACATCAGATAAACACATTGGCACATAAATATGGAGAAAGCATTGATATATATGATGTAGTGGATGCCAAATAAAAAATAATACATCAAAGTTTTTCAAAGATTGGAAATTTGGAAGTTTCAACACCGGTTGGAACATTGGTCATCCCCCCTCCTCTAGGCTCTAGCCCTTGCCATTACCTTGATGAAACTTCCTAATCTAAGCATTAAAATAAGGTAGAAAAGCTTCCCATGCTTAATAAGTGATTTTGCTTGACTGAAGCGTACATTTTTATTAAGGTCATGATAGAGAAGTTCAATCAATTTCAACAATAAGGCATCAACACCACCAACATCAAGGCATGTAGAGAGTTTGACGTGCTTTATTAAATTCCAATCTCTTACCCTCATATATGATAGAATCCAATCGAAACGTTGCAATCTTGAAATCTTGAAAACTCTTAAGTCTGTTGAATTCTAAATGGGATCTAAAATTCTAATTTTTGCATATGAAGTCCGATGAGGTTGGAACCACTCTCAAACATGCTTAAACAATTAATAGTAATGTTAAAAATTCAAGTAAAACGATGGAAAATAAAAATTCAAGTAAAACGATGAGGTTGGAACCACTCTTAAACATGCTTACCATTTAATATTACCGACTTCAATGTCATAAATACAAAACTGGTCAATTTTCTTTTTTAGAAAATTCTATGAAAATGACCAAAAAAATTTCAAAATTGGCCTTGAAACCCGTGGCCCAGCCTCCCTATCGATTTTTAGGTCGTCATGCAATTTTTAAGTCCGGTTTTTCCAAAAAATTGCGATTTTTTCAACCAAAAAAATTGGCAAGCAACATAAATTGCGATTTTTTGCGAAATCGATGATTTTTTTGGCAATGTTTTCAACTATGGTTAGAATAGCAATTGGTTTTTGTCCATATTACGGCAACAGATTTCTATCGCATAGTTTTACTTCGTGATTTGACTTATCCTGTGATTGGATGATGAAATTTAATGCCCTCCTTATGTTTACAAGTCTTGAAATCTTTCTTTTGGGCATCTATGATGTTAAACCTACACTTTTTTTCTTTGTATCAGAACGCGACTTTTATCATGTAATTTGCATCTACTATGCAAACAAAGGTTTGTATCTAAGTCACCTGACACGGGGACACGGGACACGAAGGACACGGGGATTGAGTGTCCGACACGGGCACGGTGACCCCCGGAATCAGGACACGTAGGACACGTTATATATATATATATATATCATACTCACCAGACTCGGAATCGGCAATAAATCGGCGAGGCAAAAGAGCAAAGAGTTTGAATCGGATCGGGAAAAAATCGGGAAAAAATCGGCAAATACAAAAAATTAGATATATACCTCTATTTTGAATTAAAAAAAAAAATTATAGATATTCAAAACAACCATGTCCATACACTGCAAGATATCAATAGATGCCTAAAAGATATCAATAGAATCATAGATGTCCAAAATATATCTCTTATCAACTCTCATGCATAAGATGAGTCCATAAATGATAATCCGGAAAGATGTCCAAAATATATCAACTCTCATCCATAAGATGAGTCCAAAAATACATAAAGTGAGGATCCAAAATCTAGAATCTAGATACTAAATACGAAACAGTAAGAAAAAGTTAAAAATAAGAAGTAGATGCTCTCGCATCTCCTGCTGCTTGACCCTCAAGGGTCTCTAAGTCCTCGGAACTAAAAAGAGGAGCCTCCTCTGAATGAATCCAAGTAGATGTAGCAACAGTTGTAGGATCCCCATTCTGTTCCAATTCCACCTCCAAGTCATCTTGGCCCAAGGAAATAGCTGAATGATCCAAACCTGTCAACATCAAGAATCAAGATACATTCAAAATGTGAATTAAACTTTAAAATTTTAAAGTTTAAACCAATGATTAAAATTTAAGATTACAAATGATTATAAAGTGTCTCACCAAGTAACTGCCTGTTGCGAAGCCGAAGGTTGTAGTGGACAAAAACGAGGTCATTCAAGCGCTTTTGTGTCAAGCGACTACGCCTCTTGGAATGGATTTTCTCAAACATGCTCCAGTTGCGCTCGCAACCTGAAGCGCTGCAAGTTTGATTTAGGATCCTAGTGGCAAACTTCTTAAGATCTGGTGCATCACTGCCAAAATTTTGCCACCAAAGACCTAACATGGGGCAAGTGTTAAAAAGTCAAGATTGATAATTGAAGATGAAAAAAACTTCGAACTTCGAAGAATTGAGATAATAAAGTGTAAAATTATAAAAGATATT
>LPNX010731072.1:231218-311474 GCA_001517045.1 Pseudotsuga menziesii | reverse complement strand
AAATATTAAATAAAAATAAAATCAATTTAAATTTTAAAATCAAGTTATTTTAACTTTTTATTTTTATTAAATAAAAATAAAATCAAAATCATTCCTAAATGTCTACTGTCTGGCCATCTTCTCAAACATAACAGAGATGGATGTTGCTTTTCCTAATTGTGAAGGTTGCAATTACTTTTAGTTTTAGCACAAAAAACTTAAAACACTTTTTATGCTCTGTTAAGCTTTGTTACAGATAATTAATATTTAAGCATTCTTGATTTTATCCAAGAGAAAATATTCTAAACAAAATTACTGTATAAACTGCAAAAAATCTTGTGAATTAAATCAACTATAAGTTAAGATTCAAGAAACCACTTACTGGAAGCAAGAGAGCAAACCATCGATTCAAATTAGCATATTATTTTCAAACAGCAAGATCAAGCAAATTAGAATGTCCTAAAGCAAAACTCTGAAGCCAGAAAGAAATGAGTACAAGCATTTTGATTTCTAATCCAGTTCAACTCTGGTTCATTGAACAATCAAACTAAAAATGAAGAACCTGCAGGTGGCTTTACTTGGAATGTAATCAACACAATTCACAGAAGGCTAAAAATAAATCAGTGGACCATGTTTATTGGGCATGTATCATTCTTTACAATATTTTGAAAAAAGCAGTCCTAAAATAGTTGGCAGAGATTTAAGATTGGATAGTTATAAACTTATAAACAATACATTACAAAATTTAAGATTTAAAATTTAAAATAGCTTAACTCTAAAAATTACATTAAGATTTAAAATAGCTTAACTCTAAAAATTACATTACAAACAATACATTAAAAAATAAGTTATAAACAATACATTACAAACAATACATTAAAAAAACACATACATTAAAATAAATATACACATACATTAATAAATATTTTAATATACACATAAATAATTTAAAAAAACACATACATTAATAAATATACGCATAAATAATTTTAAAAAACACATACATTAAAATAAATATACATTACAATTTTTAAAAAATTACATTACATAATACAAACAATACATTAAAAAATAAATACATTACAAAATTTAAAAAATTACATTACAAATTTTAAAAAATTACCATACATTAAAATAAATATTAAAATGATAAAATTAAAAAAAAAAAACAAAAAAAAACCACATACCTGTGAGTCGCGACCACTCCCGAGTCCCGGCTGTGAAGGCAACGGCGCGGGCAGAGTAGGCAACAACGCTGTTAAGAAAGGCAACAGCGCGGGGCTGGCACAGGCCGCGGGCACTCCAGTCCGGGGGCAGAGAAGACACAGTCCGCGGGCAGAGAAGACACAGGCCGCGGGCACTCCAGTTCGGGGGCAGAGAAGACACAGTCCGCAGGCAGAGAAGACACAGGCCGCGGGCGCGGGCTGGAGAAAACAACGACGCGGGCGTGGGCTGGAGAAGACAACGGCGCGTCTGAAAGAAAAACCTGCAAAGCAAAGTCGTGAAGAACGATAATGGTGGCCGGAAATAAGTAAAGATGCGGCGTCGAGGGTGGGAGAAAACGCGGTAAAAAAAACGCGGGTTTTCTCTGTTTTCGAGGCATGACTCAGCCGACAGATGAAAAAATCGTTTCACTCGCCGAGCCGTGTCGATCCGAGCCGATTTTCGGCGATTTTCCGAGTTAAATCGCCCCGACCCGATTTTAACTCGCCGCGAGCTGAAACGGCTCGTTTCTCCTCCGATCCGAGTCAAACTCGGAAAAATCGCGATTTGAGTCGCGATTTCTGTGACTATGATATATATATTTAAATATTATATATATTAAAAATATAGACATATAGATCCAAATTTTTACAAATATTCAATAGAAATCAAAATCAATGCACATTTAACATTAGTAATTACACATTTAAATCCTTCAAATCTTCTTCACCTGCACACCAAACACACTTTACAACCCTCTCCACACTTGCAAATGATAAAAAGAAAGTGAAATTTTTTATTTAAAGCAATTCTGGGCGTTTTTTAGTGGAAAAAGTGTCATGTTTTTTGGACACGCACTGACAGTCCTCGGAGACGCGTGTCCGAAAACAGGACACGCTGCAAAGACGTGTTGGACACGTTTTGTCAGCGTGTCCGTGTCCGACACGCGGACATGGGACACGCAGGCCCTTTTGGACGAATCCGGTTTCATAGGTTTGTATTAGTGTCCCCAAAGCTTGTTAATGAGTGGGTCCAACCTTGTTACATTTGAGAGTAGTATCCTAGAGGTTATAACTTCTTCCAGTTCATGAGAAGGTGGAATGTTACTACTACTGAGCATGTGTTATGAAGTTTCCCTTAGGCAAGTTATATCATTTCTTTGTCAATTGGGTTTAGCTTAGGTGGTTAGGGAGGAGAGATATTATTCTTCCCTCCCTAGTTCAAATCCTGCTTGTGACTTGTTTTGCTCTTCGTGAGACATTTGTTGTTGAGGCTAGGAGCCATGAGGAATACCTTACCCTTTCTTATGGGCTGGAGGATGGGATGTGTTACCCTTTTTTCAGCAAGGGGTGATTTTGATCAATTGTTCTTGAGACGAGATTTGTGCCTTCACCATAAACCATTGGTTAGAGTTCCTTCACCATATATTAGATGGTCCATGTGCCTAGCCAGAGACAATGTTTGATCCTCTACGCGTTGTGATATCTCTAACTCTCATCTATCCTTGGCACGTTTTCTTATATGCCGATATGTTCACATGGAATGTTACTTTTATGCTCATATAATGATTCTTATGCTTAAATCAATTAATCATGTCATAATCTTTTTTTGAAGTGCTTTGCCTTAGAAGTGTATTAGAGTGAAGGTTAATTTGTAGTTTAGTAAACTAAGTTGAAATGTTTTCATCCATTTCATAACTTTTTACCTAGCTGATTTTCATTTTTCTAGCCAATTCATCCATCCCCAAAGTTCTCATTACTATTCCCATTTATGAATATGCGTCAAATAAAGCTAAAAGAGTGTTGTACTCAAGGATAATGTTGATAAATTAAATGCAAATGCAATATGAGAGATACTCCCCTTTGCAAAAAGCCAGGTTCCCTTGTCTACCAGTTCTAAAGCAAAAAGGGACTAAGCCAATGAACGAGCTATGAAATGCAAATAAATGAAATATCAAAGGAAAAATGAAAAAAGAGATCTCAATGCAAAGGTGCAATGCTGGATGATCTATAAAGCACTTTCTTAGGCACATGCGGAAGAAACATATTAAATCCAACTCTTGAAAGTTAAGGATAGACTAATCACTCTTATATTGCTACGATGGTTATTTCATAAAGACCCCCTTTCTTCTTTAGTACATGATTCACTTCATGCAACCTCACTTATTTTAGTTAGCTAGGCTATGCTTCTTAACTTAGGGGTGTCACATCTAATAATGTTTTAATAGGGTCACACCAAGGTTAGACTGGATGAGTAAAGGTTAAACAAGTCATTGAATTGTTAGAAGGGCATGAATGTTAGTTTATTTCATGTATTATTTTCATGTTTAGTAACATTGCCTAAGTTAAATGATGGGTTAACCTTTATGCACTAAAGTGTTTTATCTTACACAGCTATTATGATACTTGATGTGGTATGTTTAATTGCTATTAGGCGTGTTTCTATGGAGTACTACAGTTGATGATGATCATACATGATGTTTCCTAACACTTTTGAGGCAGACTTCCCCCTTGTACATATTGGAGACCCTTCACTTTGCACGTGGGACACTTGGAGATGCTTCGAGAGGGTTCTTATCTTAAATTTGGACCCAGGCATCCCACCTTGTACCATTGTTACACCACACTTGGATTGTAGAGATTATTTGTTGGAGCTAGAGATGGTGTTGTCCCTCACTCGTGTGACTAGAGGATTAGGCCATTTGAGCATATTAAGGAGGGCATTGTAAGGTTTTGACCTTGGAATGGTCCCTCCTTCCACTTGCCATGGATCTTTGTAACCAAGCAAAATTGATCATCCTATATTTTGATTAAAATAGATCCATTGTGTAGAGCTCGTTGAGAGCTTTTTGGTGACGGTTGAATTGGCTCAAACAGAGTTTGTATGACGAAGTTAAAACATTATGAGGTTTTGTGCCAACAAGTAAAAACCAGAGCAGGGGTGCCACATGGCACTTCCACAGACTACGATGTGGCAGTACAAAAGTATAGTTGGTAGATGGTGTGGCAGCATTAGCAATTGACTTGTGGAAGGTCATACAGTGACATAACAATGACTTGGAAATGAGGTGGCAGTGACATGGTTGTCACATGGACCAATTATTCGCTGCCATGTGGCAAGCCCAATTGGCCAAAATAGGCTTATCAACTCTGGAACGGTCGAGCAAGTGAATTGAACCTACGACCTCATCACAACAAGTCCAACAACTCACCATTATGCCGCAGTTTAATTTTATTATGGACAGGTAAAAGCTATTATTTAAAGTTTTTGATGGTTGTAATTAGCGTAAAAAGGGGAGGGATTCGCAGGTTTGAACCCGAGTCTCCTGTGCAATACCCACCACACCTTACCATTGCGTCGTGATTATGGGCTTTAGAGGAGTTTTGTGGTAAAAAATGGGCCTCAAAACAAAAATTGTGCCATTAAAATTCACTTTATAAGAACCAATGGGATTCAAGATGATGATGTCAACCATAAGGGTAAAATTTGTAAAAGAAAATGGAGAGGAAAAGGAAAACTTACTTTTTCTTATCGTATTTTTGGCGTATTTCCTTATCGGTTCACCCAAATTTCGAGTTTGGGGACTCGGTATACCCACATTGCATACTTTCGAGGTACCATTTTTTATTGAAATTTCATTTTTGGGTGTCGTGGCTATCTTAGAAGTATGCAGTGTGGGTATGGGTTGGATGCGCAATAAAATTCCGCATCCAACGAGTCTCCAATCTTGAAATTTGGGTGAATCGATAAGGAGATATGCCAAAAATACAAAAAGAAAAAGTAGTTTTTCTTTTTCACCTCCAAAATTTAGAACTTTTATTTTATTATTAAAACTCTTATTTTATTATTTCCCTTATGAGGCCCATTTTAAACCTCAAAACTCCCCTAATGTCTTATCCCATGGTTGTTGGAATTTGGTTTTGTTTTTCAAATTTGCCATGGATCCGAAAAAGGGGCTCAACTCCTTGCTATTAAATTAGCATATTTTCCATTGAATTGGTGGTGGTAACATTGCACAGGGCACACCATTTTATGTAGAGCCAAAATACTAGTTTGAAAGAGGGAGTATGGATCGGGATTGAATCCGATACCTCTTGCACTATGCACACTAGTGAAGGGGTTCTTACCATTGAATCAACAACCCTTGTTGAAGGTTCAAAACCATACCATTTTGTGTAGGTACAGAGCCAAAATACATACGTGAATAAGCGCCATAACAGTGGATATTATACCATAGGTTTGATAGTTATATATGTATGTATGTATGCACTCCAACGCTCTTATCTGAAAATTTTCATATGTATGGTTTGTGTTACATTGCACTTGTACCCAGTGCACCTTTAGATGTGCCCCAAGGAGAGAGATGCTATTTTTCTGACTAGGAGGGGTGTTATTTAGCAATGGTGGTCATGGTTGAGCCCTTTGGTCCTTCATTTAGGAGTACTATGGCTTAATGGCACTGCTGATTGCCCTTTGTTGGGGTTTTTAATCCTAGGGTTGGTGCCCAGGGCTCTTAGGGGTTGATCGCTGGGTCACATGACCCCACACTTGTTTCCTTGCATCGGTGGCCTTTCTTTTAGCTGTGAGACCTTGGTCTCTCTTCATAGTCACCTCATGCACCCTCCTGGTCACTCTGGACACATTGTGCCCTCTCTCCTTGGGTTATTTTTCATGATGATGTCATCCTCCATGCTAGGTCGTTTTGCTTGTTTGGGGAGGGTGTTGAGGGATTTTTTGCATTCTCGGGGTCAGATGGGGCATGATGGCCTCCCTCTAGCTCACTCCCACCTTTTGTTCGGAGTGATTTGCTTATTTCTATCTATTTTTGTCATTTTGGGTAGTCTTTGGGGGAAAATGCCCTAAGTTACCCATAAACTAGACTAGTTTTTATTATTTTGTTATAATTTTAAGTTGACATTTTATAATTTGAAATTGACATTTTAAAGGCATGTAGGAATGTTGGCCTAGATATATTTGTAAAGTGAATGTAAGAAGGCTATTTATAAGCCTCTCCTCACTTCATTTGAGAATAAGACAAGTGAGATAAAACATTATGCACTTATTCTACCTAGCTAGGGCTCTTTGGAAGTGATGCACACCTCTTGAGGAAGATGATTTTTTGGTTTGGATGGCAATTTCGTGAAGTTTCTTTGATTCTATGCTCTTGCTAAAGGTGATGCTTTGATTTGTTGGCTAAACACTTGCACAAGGAGGTATCTAGGGTTTTTCTTTATCTCTCTTTGTGAAATGCTGATGAATGATGCATGTTCGTGGATTGAATGGTAGCCATTAGAGCTGCATTTTGTCTTGGCTAAGTCATTTTTCAGCCTTTAGTCACATTGGTTCATAGAAGTATGTCCCTTGTAGGAGTCCTATGGTTAGAGCCTTAGGCCTTTAGGTTTCGTCACCAAACCTAGGATAAGCTTCTCTAAGGAAGGTTGGTCACATCCTTAGATGCCCTAGGGTTAGGGTGCAACCTAAAACCCTTGTCCCAAAACCTCTTGTCCTTCGAATCTCTTGCATTTGCATGTGTAAATTTGCATTTTCATGGTAGAATTAGGGTTAGAATTAGCTCTGCATTTTTATGTTGAAAACTCTAAAAATCAATTTTTTTTTTGCAATTTTTGGCCTCCCTAAGATTTCGGCCTCCTTCCTTAAAAATTCGGCCAAAGCCCTAAAAACCCTAGGGCAAAATTTTAGTGAACGCTATAAACTTAAAATTTGAAAAAATTCCTAAAAATACCCTAAAACAACCCTAAAACCTACCTTTCCCACTATCCTAACCTACCCTACAGCCTAATTTTTCCTAAGCCATATCCTCCTAAACCTCTTCTACCTTGGCCTCCCTTCCTCTCATCCTTACAACCCTCGGTCCCTTGCTTTAGGGTCTGTCCCAAGACAAAATAGACAAGGGACAGCCCTTTTAGTGGCTGTCCCAACCCACTAATGGTCCTGTGTAACCCTATACCAGGTATGCACATTTGTTACAGCCTTCCACTTTCACCTACAAACGGACATTTGAAGTTAATTTGAACGTTAGTTTATCCAAATTGGGGTTATGTCTGATGGAAACTAATATAAAGGACTGTCTTTAATGCATACATCAGACCGTAACGATTGTAATTTAAACACTAATTTGTTGTCATACAATTGTAAACAGTCCATTGCTATTTGTTCCCACTTTGTTGGTTAGTGAATGGTTGCATAGACTTGAACATTACAAATTTTTTCATCCTTGAATGTTAATATATATGTAACCGCTCATTATTGTGATGTTGGCTGCCATACTTGTGCACATACACCCACATTACCTTTGTTGTTAAATGTACATGATTGGATAGACATTTTGAAACAGCGATATTAAAGATTTTGTTGGCTTATCAAGATTGGATGATTGCATATGAATGTTGGTGGATGTATCTAATAGTTATACTTGTTGAATGCCAAAGGTGTTTATTTAAACTTGTTACTTGGTGCATTCTATGATAACTTGGCATCACATTGTGATACTAATTACATCCACATCTGCCTGAAGTTGATATACTAATTGTGCTCACAAGATTTATATTTGTTTATATATTATGTTTTCTTCATTTCTAAAATTGACTCCATAAAGTCACTGGTCACTAACCCCTTCAAAGAAGATATAATTTGGTGTTAAGTGTTCTTATAGACTTACATTTAGGGCTCTCCCCTAGGAGTTTTTGACTTCCAAAGAAGTTTTGGAAGAGTGGCTAAGGTGACAGTGGTCACTCTCTCCACATTTGCTTATCGGTGGCTAGCCCTGCTAGTTCATCTGGCAACAATTCGTATTTTTAATATTGCACAATTTTGTAAAGGAGGCATATTTAGCCACTCTTTGACGGAGAGAGAGGGATCTTGTAGAGATGCATAGGCCTCTTTGATAGCTTTGCAAGCTAGTTGGTGCAACTATTTTGTAAATTCAAGAGTATTCTATAAACTCTTTGAAGGAGAGTGAAAGTATTGTCTTGCTTGTTTGCCTTTCATGTGAAGGAGAGAGCCACTCTTTGAAGGAGAGTGAGAGGCATCATGCTTGTTGCCTAATATTAAAATCCTGCATTATTGTAGTCTTCTTTTATTATCAACTGAGAGCTGCATATTGATGCAAGTGTCAAGCATGGTCATTCTTATTACGAAGTACAAAGGTGAAGGAAGGGAAGAGTGAGGCTTTTTGGAGACATTTGCTATGCAGATTAAGAGCCGGAAGTGCTTCATGGCGTGTAATACTCTTCCTAGAGCTGGTAAAGGCATTTGAATTGTAGGTGAAGAAAGCCATGGTGATGTAACAAAGCTTTTTCTATGCTTAGCATCAAGGTAATGGATCGGTCACGCATTGGAAATAGGAAGTGAACCTGGATACGTAACCCAATATGCGTGAACTCTATCATCATATTGTTGTCAAATTGTGTGATTTTTTATTTCATCCTCACTTGTTGAAGTAGAGATATTTTGTAAGTATTCCCATGATTAATGAGAATTTGATAATTTCATTAAAGTATTTGAAAATGAAGTAAATCTATTCCACACATTTTTGAAACAAGTTTGGATCTGACCTCTCATTTTCAGATCACTTATTGATGAGTTTTGGTCCTTTCTTGTTGGAGAACCCTAGGTTTAGGGCCTTGATTGTTATGTTTGGTTATTGTTTGGAGCTATTCTCTTAGAGTGCCCTCCTTCTCTGGGTTTATGTTCTTCCATTTCACTCTTGTTGACCATAACTAAATGTAACAACCTCTCTCTTTGGGAGTTCGTTGGCTTATTTTTTTAATTTTTGACTCTTGGAGAGTCCCTGCTGATTTTTGTAACTAGGAAAGTGTTCCCCTAGGTGACTTTAGCCTTAGTCACTTAAAAGGGGAAATAAAGTGACCCTTGCATTAAATGACTTAAGTTGAGCATTTAATGTGACTTTAGAGATTAAAGTCAAAGTTTGATAAATTTAAGTGGGTGAGAGAAATTAATTTTAATGAGAAATTAAATGTGAGCATTTATTCTCATCCCTAGATCTAATCTAATCTTAGCCATTGGATTAGAAATTTAGATGGCTTTTCACCTACTTAGGGTTTAGTCAAAAAGCAAGGGAAAGGCAAAACATATTCATTCTTGAGATGAGAAGAAGAGAGAGCTGATGAGAGGCATGCATATCGAGACACCCATTTTTTTACTGAACAATTTGCTGAAGACATGAATTTTGAGGCACCATTCAGGGATAGATTTCGAGGAGAGCTTGCGGACCGTACAACGTGAGAGCGGGCACGAGTTTCGAGGTGGATTCAGGCACATATTTCGGGGAGAAAGACATGCACATTTCCTGAGGCAGCAAGCAGGAATTTTTGGCACGGATTTCGAGCTGTATGATAGCATTTAATACAGTTCATACAACACATTTTTGAGGCTGTTTTGGCACAGAAATCGAGGGCAAAGTTTAGCTGTTATTTTCGGCACATTTTTCGAGAAGAAAAGGGACATAAATCAAGACAGCTCATGCACAAAAAATGAGGCAGCCTGCTGGGTTATTTTCTCTGGTTGAGATAAGTTGTATTTTGACTGAAAATGACTTTCTGAAATTTTCCTAAAAGAAATAATAAATCTCTCTTTGACTGGTTTTCCTCTTGTGGGTTTTTCCAGGGCTATTGGCCAAAATTTTTTGAGTACTTTGTGTGGAATGAATGTGCATTTATTTTTATTTTCTGCCATGAAAAATCAGGTTACAATAGTGTGTTTTAAGTCTGAAAATTTATGATAATTTCCATCCTTTTCTTTTTGTGGGTTGGCCATTAAACTGAGATATTTTCAACTATTAAACTGGAGGCTAAAACTGAGTATAAACTTAGAGTCCCTAGGGTAGATCTAGGGTTTTGGCTGATGTATTTTTATTTTATTGAGAAGAAAGTTAGATCTGTCTTATATATAAGAGATCCCTTGCTCACTTGTACTTGTTTTGATTGGAGAATAATACTATCACCTAAGAAATCGGATTCGTCCTGGAGGCCCCTCGTGTCCTGTGGGGATCGAATCGGACACGATTCGATCTGAATTCGTGTCCGATTCGACTTTCAGTCAAATCCGTTTTCGGGACACGAAAAAAAAACGAATCGGGCGCGAAATGAGAGCGTGTCCCAACTGTCGAACACGAATCCCGAAAATAGGACACGTAAAGCGTGGAAAAAGGCATCCGGGTTTGCTTTAAAACAAATTTTTGGCTTTCTTTTTGTCATTTGCAAGGAAGCAATTGGTTGAGAGTGAGTTGTATGTGCAGGCGAAGGAGTTTTGAAGGAGATTTGAAGGCTATCCATTGTTTCCAAGCGATTCCAAGTGCATTTCGGTGGATTTGTGGAGAGGATTGCAAGCTCAACCATCACACAAGAAAAGGAATGTCTCAATCAGCTAGGGCAGGAGGTAGGGGGCAAAGGAAAGGGAGAAATGCACCATCTAGGGCCTCCTCTCCTATTCAACCAAGCACAACCGGTTCTCCTCCTTCGTCAAGTGCTCCATCAGCTGCTAGTGGAGCTCATTCTATGGCTCCATTTAACACTGTTTTAGCAAGACAACAAGCCCAAGAAAAAAATACCCTTTGTGGAAGTATGTGACAAGGAAAGATGGGCCCAGGGAAAAGCTTGGTGGGGGAAGCAATGTGTCTTGGAGATGCAATTTTTGCAAGCATGAGTTCATGAGCACATATTTCCGGGTTAAGGGCCATTTGTTGGCCCTTCCTTCTTGTGGGATTTCTTCATGCAAAGCGGTGAGTGTTAACCAAAGGAGGGATATGGAAAGAGAGGATCATGTTGGCTTAGGGAAGGTGGCAGCAGCAAGCAAGAAAAAAGAGGATGATCCTCTTCCATTTTTGAGGAAGTCCTCTAGCACTAAGACTCCATTTCCACCTAGCATTCATGCGCGTGGGGATACTTATCAAACAAGAAAGAGGCAATCTATAGGTGGTCCAATGGATAGGATTTTCCAACAAGAGGCACGAGAAGAGGTAGACCTTACCATTGCATTTTTCTTCTACCTCAACTTCATCTCATTCAATGTTGCACGGTCACCATTGTATTTTGAGACGGTTCGAACTATCTTGGAACGAGCTCCAAGTGGTTATGTGCCTCCTGGTTCAGAGAAGCTTAGAACCACATTGTTGGTTAAAGCAAAGAAGGAGGTAGATAAAATCCTTGAGCCAATTAGAACAACATGGCCCTCATGCGGTGTGAGTATTGTTTTTGATGGATGGACGGATCCCGCACGCCATCCACTCATCAATTTCATGGTATCTTCCCAAAATGGACCATTGTTCTTGAAAGCGGTGGATGCTCTTTGGAAATACAAGGATGCACAATTTATGGGTGATTTATTCATCAAAACCATTGAAGAAGTAGGTGTTGATTCGTGTGTACAATCATCACGGACAATGCACCTGTTTACAAGGCTGCTGGCATGATTGTGGAAGCTAAATATCCATAGGTATGTTCATTTTGGACACCTTTCATTTCTAATTTGCTTATTGTTTGAATTTGGTCATTGCAATGTTAGTGTTGTAGAGTCATTGATACATGCTTTTATTACTCTTACAGGTTTTTTGGACACCTTGCATTGTCCATTCCTTGAATTTAGCACTGAAAGCCATTGCTTCGGATGTGACATGGATTGGAAACCTTATTGAGGATGCACGCCATATCCGTAACTTTGTACAAAACCACACAAATGCCCTCACCATCTACAAACAGTACACACAACTTTCATTGCTGAAGATTGCAGATACTCGGTTTGCTTCCTCATTCATCATGCTCAAGAGGTTGAGGGAGGTCAAAACCGCTCTTGGGTCCATGGAGATTTTAGAGTTTTGGGCTTTTTGGAGAAAGACGGATCAGGTTGCTTCATAAAAGGTGAAGAACATGGTGTTAGATGATGGTTGGTGGGACACGGTAGATCTTAGCATTAAGATCATGGAGCCAATCATTTCTTTGTTGCGGTTTGCAGACATAGACCAACTCATCCTAGCAGAGGTTTATGAGGGGTGGGATTCCATGATTGAGTCCATGAGGTCCATTGTCATGGAGAATGAGTGTCCCAAGTATGGGACATCGGCAGAGAACTTATGGATCATTATTCGGGATATTTTTATCTCGAGGTGGGATAAGAATTGCACACCTTTGCATTGCTTGGCCCACTCCTTGAACCCCAAGTTCTACACTCAGGAGTGGTTCACTGGTGGATCGGGGGCCTCACATAGAGTCCCTCCTCACATGGATGCAGAGATTGCACATGGGAGGAAGATAGCACTTAGACGGCTATTTCAGGATAGCGACATGCTTGGGTAGGTGGAGGAGGGCTTTGTAGATTTTTCCACTGGCACTGGAAGATTTGGAGGCTATGATGTGCTTGGAAATTTCTACAACAATATCTTTTAATTCTGGAAATTGTTTAAGCCATTCTAGCATCTTAGAATTCAAATTTTTCATGTTTTAATTTTTCGTGTTTAACTTTGGGTAAACAATCTAAATTTCCTTAGTTTTCTTGCTTTTTTCCTTGCTGGAAAATCATTGGAACAACAAGCTCTAGATTCTGGAAAATTTACTTTGGTTAATGATCATGTTTCACTAATCAAAACCAAAGTTACACATATCGTGTCGGTGAATATATTGTCGAGGGTCCGAAATGTAACTTATCGACAAATGTCGTGAAACCTCAAAAAAATACAAAAAGAACCATTTTTTCAAATTTTTAACATCTAAAGCAAAACACCATCAAATAAACATGTTCCTACATAATTATGAAAATACAACTAATGTAAGATGCATAAGATGTTAAATGGTGGATCATGATCACATATTGACATTAAACTGAAAATATTGAAATATGTTCTTGATAGAATGATAGAAAATCACATCAAATGATCATAATAAATTTATCTCATGAGATGAATCATCATGATTCGTGAGGCATGCAATGATAGATAATAGGAATCATTGATCCCCTCTACCCCTTTTATGAGCAAGAGGCACCACTCTTTCTTTGGAAGTAGTAGGTGGTCCTTTAGGTGCTCTGGATGAGCTTGGGGTCAAATTGGAAGCTCCAACTGCTCGGGCAATGGTGGAAGGTAATGGGGATGAGGTGGAAGCCAATGTGAGTTGTCTCTTCCCATAATTGCACATCGTAAAAATCATTGCCTATATTGGGATCCTATTCATCAATAACACCCTATGCTCCCCTCCTCTAGGCTCTAGCCCTTGCCTCTACTTCGAATCTCAAAATTGATCCTCCAAGAACATTAATCAACACTCTACAATTTTGATAAAACTTCTTAATCCGATCATTAAAATAAGCTAGAAAAAGCTTCCCATGCTTAATAAGTGATTTTGCTTGAGTGAAGGGTACATTTTTATTCAGGTCATGACAAAAGAGTTCAACAGCTAGCACTATTGATTTTTGGAGTAACTGAGGACAAGTGCTCTGCATGACTTCAGTGTTGGAAACATGTAGAGATGTCTGAGGCTTTTACTTTTAAATGCAAGTGACTTTTATTAATTTACAGAGAAAAAGTTAATTAATTGTCTTTTTTAATGTGGAAGTGAAATGAGGGTTTTGGAACCCTAAAAGTCACTAGTAAATTATAAAAGAGAGGTAGAGGGTAAAAAGTTAATCATATTGTGTGAGATACATGTGTGAGAGAGAGTAGACATTATTAAGCAACCAGGAGCATAAAAGTGAGGGCACGGATCCAAAGGAAGAGGGGGTGCATTGTTTCAATAAGAGAAAGGGCACAATTCCCAAGGCAGTTGTGAGGGTTGACTTAAACATGTTTTTTAGCAGTAGAGAGGGTGCATAGATCCTAAGAAAACCATACAACAATAGGCCATACACCTAGCAGATCTGGGCCACATGTGTGAGCAAAGGACGCACTTCCCAAGGCATTGTTTTTTTGCAGGCTGTTTGCAGCAAGGTTTGTCCAAGAGATTTGGCAGAAAAACGCAGGCAACAAGTTCCTTTATTCTGATAAATTTTCGTTGTAAAAATTCCTTGTTTTCACTGGCACGATTTTCAAGAAAGCTCCATTAATCCTGGTTTTTCCATTTTGGTTTCTAGGGTGAAAATTATCGTGTACTCTGTGTGATTGGTTTCTTGTTTCGCTGCGTAGTGCTATCAATTAATTGAGCTTATGTATTGTTGTTCATAAAATCAGATGTAAGAATTTTTATTTTGCATGCATTTGGGCTATTTTTATTGGAAGTAGTAATCAGATTACAAGCTCTAGCGAAAATTAAAAGCACCACCAACATTAAGGTACATAGAGGGGTTGATGTTCTTGATTAAATGCCAATCCTATACCCTCTACATGATAGAATCCAGTGGAAACATTGCAATCCTAAAATCTTGAAAAAGATGAAGTTTGTCAAATTTTGAATGGGATCTAAATTTTTTCTTTTTGCATACGAAGTCCGATGAGGTTGGAATGTAATATCCCAAACTGATATTTTCCTGTTTATGTGTATACTGTAGATGGCTAATAGACTTACTCCTTAATCAAGTAGGAAAGCAAACCCCGAGCTTTGCATTCATGCAGTTGCATGCAAATATGTGCCCTAGAAAAATACTGAGATGCTATAAAATAGGAGAAATCAATGCATGTACATACTAGTATATAAATCAGCTGATGGTGAAGAGACTGGTCCCAGCATGCAAGGATTTTGCCGGAGGAACAAGGAGATACACCAAATCGTCCTCCACAGGTGAATGCGCCCTCCTTTCAAACTATATAAGCTCCAGAATAATAAATAAGCTGCTGCTGGAAGCCCGGATGATGTGCACTAGGGTTATAATACCCCTCTGATGATGATGGAAGCAACATGTGGAAGTTCTGAACCCTATAGGTAGGAAAACGAATTGCTTTGTCTCTAATCACGGTGACATGGTGTGAGGGTGAAACCCTCTGGCTAGATGAATAATCAACCTCTCGGAATAACTGCTGAATGTAACTTGATGATGAACTAGTGCTGAACCTGGATGATCCAACCTGATGATGAACTAGGGCAGATAGATTTCGTTGCCGAAATACACCAGTTAGCTGAGCATGCGCTCAACCCTAACTTAGCTCGCCGAGCTCTCTAATTCGACTCCACAAATCAATTATCACATAAGTGACTTCTCCATTCACTTTATCTTTCTTTTATAACTCTCAACTGCGAAAACCCTAACTTTTGACCTAATTAGGTCACTTTATCTTCTAATTTGCAGTTGACTTGCATGCATGCACATGGAGACTTAATCGGGTGCATGCATCATTAAATAATGCCCAGATGTCATGCATGCAGGTGGCCTTTGGCTCTAGTGGCCCTCTTCGACCCAATGGTGATATAATATTGATGCCCTAGATCTTCTATATATGGCATCAGTCTTCGGCTGATTCCTTGACTATCAGTACCCGCTCGAACCTATAGGAATCACATAGGTTAGCGGGTTGGTCCTCAATGCCTAAGCAGAAGAGGACATGACATGGAACCACTCTCAAACATATCGAAACAATTAATGGTAATGTTAAAAATTTAAGTGAAAAGATAGAAAATGAAAGATAAGGAGAATGCCACTTTTACTTTAGGAATTTAAGATTACCATTTAATACTACCCATTATTATGGATTGTGGTGATTGGTGAATCCCCTCTCCACAAATGCTCCGCTATTGGCAAAGAAAACCTAGATTTCCCCTTGTTCTCTCGATGGAAACCATCACAAGCCTCCTTGGAGCTATTCACCTTCCTCAGCTATTCACCTTCCTCAACAATGCAAAATGAACCTAAAAACCCCGAATCCATGACTTTAATCTCAATATTTGGCATGTTTTTTTCTACAATCTGATATATTCCATCGACTTGTGCTATATATTGAAAATATTGCGCTTTATTGAATGTACCACGACACATTAAAATTGGGAAATATCATGATTTTTTGATGGCGATACATGTAACTATGATTAAAACACCTTTAATTGTTGGCTAAATTAACTCTTATGAATTTTGGAAATTTTTAGTTTTATTGTTACATTGTGCACCATTTTTAACAACAAGATAACTTGGTGATTTTATTTGGTAAATGTTGGTTTATGATTTCACTTATTTATAAACACATTGGCTAACTATCTTCACAATATGGAAATGTTTTTTGGTTTAATGGTTTAATTTCAAGTGTTATATCTCACATAATCATTTGCTAAGAATTTTGGAATTTTATTTGTGCAAGCTTTACTTCACTATCTTTAATTTGCACATGCTCTTGGTGTTACTTTTATTTTTCATAAATCATGGATAATTGAGTCAATGTTATTTGGATAATTAACCTGGATTAATTAATTGGCACATTATTAATGCATAAAATCACACTCTCACATTTGTGACGTAAATAACAAAGAACAAGAAGATCAAGAATTACCAAGAAACAAGGAGATGGCGAAAAAGAGGCAAGATCCAAATCAATATTGTATACACCAATAAAGTGCATTTATAGTACAATATCCCATAACCACCTTGAATGGTCTACATGACTACTCATATGCAAACCAAGATAATAGTAAGGTAGTTTAGTACTTAATGATTAGGAATAATATTGCTAACAATCCCCCACCTTAATCATAAGTTCGTACAAGTGTACTGACTAGCAACAAAGACTAGTGCAAAAGCTAATAACATATCCAAGTCTTCAATCTCATACTCATGGTTTGAAATCTCATGATGTCGATGAAGTCTACCAGAATTACCACCAAAAGTAGATGTTGAAAACAAAATTTGGAAAACTCACAATGCAACAAATGAGCCAGATATTCTAAAGTGTTCACTAATATGAATCCAAAATCAATTAGAGCAAATCCCGTCGAGAAGTGTATTGGTTGCATGTCTAACACATCCCATATCCTAAGAATCCCTAACAACCCAATGTGCCAAGAGCAAATGTAGAAGAATTGCCTATTCTCTGTAAAGGTCAAAAGATCATCATGTGAAGTTCGAAGACTACGAATCTCTCAAATATTGAAACATAATAAAGTGTCAATATCCAGTTGATAGGAAATTTTTGTAATCAAATCCAAATCCTGTATCTTGTAGAAACCTATGTATGAAAACTTGTTATTGAGTCATAGTCTTGCCACAAAACCCTTTGAGAAGTAAACCAGGTGAACTACTGGTATTGCTCCAAATCCTGATTCCAAATGTCCATAAAATGTGTCAAATAATCATGTATGTCACAAAGTGATTGAGTCCTCAAATGCCAATCTGTGTCAAACCATCCCTCCAAACCAATACCCCGGAAATCCATCAAAATATCATCAAATTCCTGAAAAATTCCTAGCCAATCAAAAACTCTATGTGAGTGATATGTGCCAATATCATCAAATTCTTAATCCATCAGCTGTCCATCATACTATCCTGGATCAATCCTCAATCTACCATCCTATCTAGAAATCCCCATCATGTCTTGAAACAATCCTTGATCTATCATCAATCATGTCATGAATCCATCTAATGTAAATCCATAATTTTGAATAAACCACAGTCTGCAAAACTCACTGAATAGACTTCGAACCTTGAAGATTGACTATAAGATCATTCCAGCAACTTGGCTTCCAAAGTCCAGCGCCAAGTATGCAACTCTCAAATTTACTTGTTTTCTTTGAATCTTTGGTTGCTTCCATCACCTTTTTGAAAGGTGTTTTGTCTTCCCACAAATACTACATGGCTGAAGATCAAAACACTATAGTTTATGATGGCCAATTTGGTGATAGTGTTGGCATTCTTCAAGTACGCTATCTAACTTACCCAAATCATGGGCAACATACTCATCCTCATCAACTACATCAACATCATCCTTATTGTTTTGTTTCTCATCATGATCCTTAAGTTCAAGTACGTTATCCAACTTACAATCAATAGTGTTACACCCCAGATTCTTTGTAGCACACCCTACCAGATGTGCCAAGGAGGGGGGTCCTTCTATTGTTGTAAAAGGACAAGTTAGGGATTTCTTTATGTAAAAGTCTTAGTCTATTTGGGTTCTAGATCCCTTGAACGGTCATGGCAGGTCCTCTTGGTCCTCATTTTAAGGTGTGCTAGTCTTGTGGCCCTGTCGACTATTCCTTGATGGGTGGTAACTCCTCATCATGTTGGGCATTTATGCTCTGGATAGGTATTGGTGTACCTTGGGGTGAATACATACTTGTGGTTTTATGCTTTGTAAAGGTGATTGCGCTTGTAAGGGTTGCCATACCCGCTTTAGTTCACCTCATTCGTACCCACTTGGACCTTATTTTATTGTACTAACCCTCCCTCTTGGTCATCCTAATGAAGAAACGCAAATCATCCACCTTAAAAGCATCCTTTTGAAGGCCGTACCATCAATTGAAGGAGGGTGTTGAGGAAAAAAGACATACATTATGGTTAGACGGGGCATGATGGCCACCTTCCAAGCTCATCTCTTCATCATGTTGAACCTATCATCTTATTTTATCATTATTTTATGTTTTATGACGTTTAGTCCTTGGACTGTGGGTGACAAATCCTCAAAATTCATTTTAAACTCAAATTAGGTAGGTCATCGTGGAGGAGGAATAAAGTTAGTTTTTTTCTTATAAAGAAGGTGTCCTCCTCTCATTTGTAAGGAAGATCATGGGATCAAATGACTGAAATTTTATTCTTACTTGTTTACATGAGAAATTAAGTGGTGCACACCCCTCTTCTTGGCTCTTATAGGGTTTTCAAATCTTGATGTTTGAGGTTTCTTTACAATCTTTCAAATCTATTTTAAGGTCAAAGGATTCTTGATGTCTTTTCTCTTCTCCTTTTCTTCTCAATTGTGGTATGATCGTAAACATCTTATCTTTGCATTGGTGAAGGCATCCAAGATAGCAACAATTTAAGGTTTTATGCATGATAGCTTTGTCTTGGGTGAGGCATTCCTCTTGAAGGATCTCTCTTGTTTTGGGCCTTGTCATCTTGTTTGCCTTAATTAGGTCAAGTGCTAACCTAAGTCACCTGACACGAGGAAACGAGACACGAATGACACGGGGATTCGAGTGTCCGACATGGACACGCTGACCCCCGGAATTAGGACACGTTATATATATATTTACAAAAATTATATATATTAAAATTATAGACATATTTTTTTACAAATATTCAATATAAATCAGAATCAATGCACATTTAACATTAGTATTACACATTTACAAATCAAATCAGTAATCACAATGAGATTATGAGACACATATATCATAGTCATAGATCAAGATGTCAATACTCATGAGTCAACACTCAAAACCATATTTCTCATTAAGTCATGAAAATCAAAATGTATAATGTATTACATAGATGTCGGAATGCCACTAGCAATAGTAAATACAAAATGGTGTAGATCAAAATGGAAGAATGATGAGTCTCATCTATCAATAGTCCTCGGCCTCCTCCATGCCTGAATCAACAAACTCATCACTGCTCTCCTCCTCCTCCTCCTCAAGCATTTGAGGATCGATATCTGCTGGTGTGGAGGATGACCCTTCCAAAGGATCACTATCATCAAATGTCACCGGCTCTAACACTGGATCATTAAGATTCAGGTTGGCTAATGCCAACTCAGTACTGCTGTCCAAACCCATATCATCGGGAAAGACATCCCACATCTTTGTCTTTCCCTTCACCCACTCCTCCCTCTTCGTGTAAATAAGACGAAGGTTTGTGTGCACATACACCATTGTCCTTGCTCCGGACTGCTCAAGCCTGCTCTTCTTCAAACTGTACAAGTTGCCATATGTGCTCCAATTCTTCTCACAACTAGAGGATGATGTAACTTGAGAGATGATCCTCAAGGCTAGCTTCTGTAGAATAGGGCATGTTACCCCATGAGTTGCCCATCAATTATAGGGCTTCTTAACTCCCCTGTCTCCAACCACATCATAGCCTCCAAATCTCCCAGTAGCACAGGAAAACTCTACAAAGCTCTCCTCCACCTCACCAAGTAAGTCTCTATCCTGAAATAGCCACCTAAATGCTATCTTCTTCCTGTTAAAGTTAGTGTAGCTGCAAGACCCATTCTTAGAGAATGGTACCTTAGTCAGTTGACTAGGACAGAGTAAGACCCTAGAAGGTACTCTAGGGCCCCCAATAGTCTCCTGGGTTCTTGGTCTAGGACCAAGCAGGTTGATGCCATGGAAAAGCCCTTAGCATGTGGCTAGGGCCCCTATGTGCCTCTAGGGTATTCTGGTCTAGGACCAGGGACGTGATGTCCAAGTAGATCCCACAGCTAGAGGCAGAGACATATTCTGGTCCGGAACCATGGACGCGATGTCCAAGAAAGTCTTGTAGGTAGTTTATCAACTTTCAGTGTGAGACTGAAACTCAACTTAGTACTGAGAACCATTCTGCGAGAGAATGGAGCACCCGACCAGGGTCCAGGGGTTGATCAACATGATTTAGTGTGAGACTGAAACTCGGCCTAAGGCTGAAAGCAATTCATTAAGAATGGAAGATAATGATATCCCCTCTCCTAATCGGTTATTACTAGATTGCTTCTCAAGGGACTGGCCACCCCTTGACGATTTCCCTAGTAACTAACCCTTAGGAGCAGTGTTAAGGGCAAAAGGATTGTACCATCCGTTTGGATCTTCCCCCTTATACAGTGATGATAAAATATATAAAACTATGTACCTTGAGAGAGGGAAAAGTCTTTCGTCTTGTTGGTCCTAATTGTTGATTGTCCACCTTTACAGTTCACCTTGATCTTGTGGTTGTTGACTCTTGGTCCTAGCACTCTCACTTGTGTGCACCTTTGACTATGATGATTCCTACTTTATGGAGTGTATTTACCTAATGGTTTATTAAAGACATTTGGACCATGTATTGTTACCTTATGTTTTGTTAAAGGACCCTTGACCCACTTATGGTTTTGGACTATTTACCTTATGTTGGACTTTTGGACTTTCACTTTATTATAAATTCATTAAATAATGATTTAAGTCTTATTAATAAAATCTTATGATTTTATTGATAGACTTTTGGATCAATTAGTCTTATGTTTAAAACCTTTTACTTTATGATTACTTAAAGTACATTTATGTTACTTTTGGACTAGTTACTTATTTTATGGTTCTATTATATCAAAACCTTTGGACTTTTGTTATTTCATTTTATGACCTTTTACTTTTGGACCACGTTATTTTTTATTTTATCTTGTTCCCAAGTATTTTGACTCATTTACCCTAACCTATATATACATGAAAGAAGCATACTTTTATTATCCATCTTCGTGATTTTTCCTCACATGTTTTTTTACGGTGATCTCTTTGTCTACGGTGACCTCTGCAATTTTTACGTTTTGTTTTTATCTCTGGTGACCTTCGCGGTTATCCCTCATGGGATTTGCGAGTTTTCTCTCTATGCGTTTATTCTTCATGGGTGGCCTACATGTTTCTTAACGGGATGCTTGCTCCATGAGCTGAGTCTGTTGCTTCCTCTGCTAACTGCCTCCTCTATGGTTGTCTGCGTGTGATTCTACCTAACAGTTGCTCTATGGTTGCCAATTATTCCCTAATGCTGTTTATTTTTTTGTACATATTATCTGATTAAACATCTCAATGATCAACATTAACGCAGTGACCAGCAGGGCGTTAAAGTTAACGCAGTGACCAGCAGAGCGTTAAGTTGAAAGAGATAAAAGTTATTAAGTTATGTTTTATTACAGTTTAAAGTTTTATTATGCAGTCTTATTGTGAACCTGAGTTTTTTTTATATGTTCATGTATTAAAGTTTGTTACTAGTATTAAAACTCATCTAACCCTTAAAAATCAACATGGTATCATAGCTTAGGGTGTAGCTAACTCTGTTTTGCAGCCAACAGAAACTACAACGATCCTAAGACAATATCTATACTTTATAGAAGCTTACTCTTCAAGTCGACAAGTAAAGGTTAAGATAACTACTCCTTCAGTAAAATCGGAAGTTAGGCTTGAGGGAACCTCCAACTTCAATGCATGGAAGGCTAGGGTTCTAAATATCCTAGAAGAAAGCGATCTAGATGATTTGGTTATTAGAGTTGTTGAAGAGTCCACTACAGCCCAAGGAAGAGCAACATTCAAGAAGAAGCAAGCCAAGGCAAAGCGAGTTATCTTTGACTCAGTTAAAGATAACCTGATCGCTGTGTTAGTTTCGTTAAGGACAACCAAAGAATGCTTCGATACTCTAGCTAACCTCTATGAGAAGAAAGCTCCTACTCAGAGAAGAACCTTGAAGAAGCAACTCAGATCACTTAAGATGGAGAAATACGAGACTGTTGCAACTTTCTTTTCTAGGAGATCAACTCCTGGCCATTGGAGATAAGGTAGAAGACGATAATCTTGTGCAGACAGTGTTTGATGGCCTTCCTACAATGTGGGAGACATTCTTGGCTTCAATTAATGGAAGAGGGGATCAACCCAACTTTGAAAGGTTGTGGCATGATTGTTTAGATGAAGAAAGCAAGATCCAAAGCAGATCCGTACCCCCACCAGAAAGGAATCAAGCTCTAGTCGTCAAAACAAAGAAAGGAAAGAATCCCTCTCCACACCAAAATAATAGTAAGGAACCTCGAGGTAAGCATTCCTTTAAATCAAGAGTTAAGTGTTATAATTGTGGTAAGCCTGGTCATTATGCATGGGAGTGTAGAAAACCATTGAACAAAAATTGGCATAGAAAGAAACACCATGTTTCAGTTGCTACAGAAGAAGAGCAACCTCAACAAAAGAGGTCTAGGGTTGAGACCAAGAATTTAGATCAAGGAAAAGAATATTACTTGGCTTCAGCACTTTCAAGTTCCACCTCCAACTTTTTAGATTCCTGGTGGATATACAGTGGAGCCACTAAGCATATGACTAGATTCAAGAAGACCTTGGCAACTTTCAAGGTCAAGCAGTTCCACAAGAAAGTGGAACTTGGAGATGGAAGTACCTTTGACATTGGAGGGGTTGGCTTTACCCTCATTCAACTTGATTCAGGTACGATGATTACTGTTGGGGATATTTATATGTTCTTGGTCTAAAGAAGAATGTTATTTCAGTGACAGTGTTAGAAGACAAGGGGTTCTTTGTAACTCTCTCAAAAGGAAAGGTTTTGATATGGTCTAAAAATAGAAGCTCAGACATTGTGATTGAAGTTCGTGAAGGTGACCTCTATAAGGTCCTAGGACATGTTAAAGTTTTATACCCCAGTCAAGATTCAGAGATAAAGAGGGAGCAATTTGTACTCTCTAGTCCTCAACCAAGTGGGGTTGCAAAAAATGAAAGAGTGATCTTCCATGGGTCCTCCAGTGACTCAGACATGGAAGCTTCTCACTTAGAGAAGTAGAGGGAGAAGGTCAAGAAGCCTACATTTGATCTCATCGAGAAGCCTATTGAAAAGCTTCAAGGTTGCTCCAGTGAGAGCCATGCCATTGATTTAGTTTACTCCCATTATGAGGAGTCAGTGCAACAGATTTGGAAACTTGATATGTGGAAAGTAATTCTCAGCCATCAAGGGAAGTCAACTATAACTTCCAAGAGGATCTATGAAATCATGCTTTGTGATAAGATGGAGAGCTGTCTGAAGTTCTCAAGAAGCCTTGTATTTGATGACAGCTTGAAAGACAACGAGATGAGTTATCACCACGTAAGGGTGCAATTTGTTATCGATGTGCTGAGAATGTTCCTCTTGCTGAGAGGGAGTGTTAAAGTTAGTGCAGCTGCAAGACCTATTCTTAGAGAATGGTACCATAGTCAGTTGACTAGGACAGAGTAAGACCCTAGAAGGTACCCTAGGGCCCCCAATAGTCTCCTGGGGTTCTTGGTCTAGGACCAACCAGGTTGATGCCATGGCAAAGCCCCTAGCATGTGGCTAGGGCCCCTATGTGCCTCTAGGGTATTCTGGTCTAGGACTAGTGACGCGACGTCCAAGTAGATCCCACAGATAGAGGCAAAGACATATTCTGGTCTGGAACCAGGGACGCGATGTCCAAGAAAGTCCTGCAGGTAGTTGATCAACTTTCAGTGTGAGACTGAAACTCAGCTTAGTACTAAGAACCATTCTGTGAGAGAATGGAGGACCCGACCAGGGTCTAGGGGTTGATCAACATGATTCAGTATGAGACTGAAACTTGGCTTAAGGATGAAAGCCATTCATTAAGAATGGAAGATAGTGATGTCCCCTCTCCTAATCGGTTATTGCTAGATTGCTTCTCAAGGGATTGGCCACCCCTTGACGATGTCCCTAGTTACAAACCCTTAGGAGTAGTGTTAAGGACAAAAGGATTGTAACATCCATTTGGATCTTCCCCCTTATACAGTGATGACAACATATATAAATCTATGTACCTTGAGAGAGAGAAAAGTCTTTCGTGTTGTTGGTCCTAATTGTTGGTTGTCCACCTTTACAGTTCACCTTGATCTTGTGGTTGTTGACTCTTGGTCCTAACACTCTCACTTGTGTGCACCTTTGACTATGATGACTCCTACTTTATGGAGTGTATTTACCTAATGGTTTATTAAAGACCATTGGACCATGTATTGTTACCTTATGTTTTGTTAAAGGGCCCTTGACCCACTTATGGTTTTGGACTATTTGCCTTATGTTGGACTTTTGGACTTTCACTTTATTATAAATTCATTAAATAATTATTGTATAGTCTTAGAAATAATATCTTATGATTTTATTAATAGACTTTTGGACCATTTAGTCTTATGTTTAAAACCTTTTACTTTATGATTACTTAAAGTACATTTATGTTACTTTTAGACTAGTTACTTATTTTATGGTTTTATTATATTAAAACCTTTGGACTTTTGTTATTTCATTTTATGACCTTTTACTTTTGGACCACCTTATTTTTTATTTTATCTTGTTCCCAAGTATTTTGACTCATTTACCCTAACCTATATATACATGAAAGAAGCACACTTTTATCATATCCATCTTCGTGTTTTTTCCTCATGTGTTTTTTTACGGTGATCTCTTTGTCTACGGTGACCTCTGCAATTTTTACGTTTTATTTTTATCTCTGGTGACCTTCGCGATTATCCCTCACGGGCTCTGCAAGTTTTCTCTTTGCGTGTTTATTCTTCACGGGTTGCCTACATGTTTCTTAATGGGCTGCTTGCTCCATGAGCTGAGTCTGTTGCTTCCTCTGCCAGCTACCTCCTCTATGGCTGTCCGTGTGTGACTTTACCTAACAGTTGCTCTATGGTTGCCAGTTATTTCGTAATGTTGTTTATTTTTTTTGTACATAATTTTTGGTTAAACATCTCAATGATCAACATTAACGCAGTGACCGGCAGGGCGTTAAAGTTAACGCAGTGACTAGCAGAGCATTAAGTTGAAAGAGATAAAAGTTATTAAGTTATGTTTTATTACAGTTTAAAGTTTTATTAGGCAGTGTTATTGTGAACCTGAGTTTTTTTTTTATGTTCATGTATTAAAGTTTGTTACTAGTATTAAAACTCATCTAACCCTTAAAAATCAACACCTCCCCTGTGAAATCTCTCCATCCATGTGAGGAGGGACTCTATGTGAGGTCCCACTAGTGAGCCATTCCTGACAATAAAACTTGGGGTTCAAGGAGTGGGCTAAGCAATGCAAAGGTGTGCAATTCTTATCCCACCTGGAGATAAGAATATCCTGAATGGTGGACCATAAGTTCTTTGCTGATGTCTCATACTCGGGACACTCATTCTCCATAACAATGCTCCTCATGGACTTAATCATGGAATCTCACCCCTCATAAACATCCGCTAGGATGGGTTGGTCTGTGTGTGCAAAGCATAACAAAGAAATGAGTGGCTCCATAATCCTAATGGTAAGATCCACCCTTTCCCACCAAACATCATCCAATACCGTGCCCTTCACCTTTTTTGAAGCACTTTGATCCGTCTTTCTCTAGAAAGACCAATACTCTAAAATCACCATGGACCCAAGAGCGGTTTTGACCTCCCTCAACCTATTGAGCATGATGAACGAGGAAACAAAATGAGTATCTGCCTAACAGTTGCTCTATATTTGGTTAAACATCTCAATGATCAACATTAACGCAGTGACCAACAGAGCGTTAAAGTTAACGTAGTGACTAGTAGAGCGTTAAGTTGAAAGAGATAAAAGTTATTATGTTTTATTACAGTTTAAAGTTTTATTAGGCAGTGTTATTGTGAACCTGAGTTTTTTTTATATGTTCATGTATTAAAGTTTGTTACTAGTATTAAAACTCATCTAACCCTTAAAAATCAACACCTCCCCTGTGAAATCTCTCCATCCATGTGAGGAGGGACTCTATGCGAGGTCCCACTAGTGAGCCATTCCTGACAGTAGAACTTGGGGTTCAAGGAGTGGGCTAAGCAATGCAAAGGTGTGCAATTCCTATCCCACCTGGAGATAAGAATATCCTGAATGGTGGACCATAAGTTCTTTGTTGATGTCTCATACTCGGGACACTCATTCGCCATAACAATGGTCCTCATGGACTTAATCATGGAATCTCACCCCTCATAAACATCTGCTAGGATGGGTTGGTCCGTGTGTGCAAAGCACAACAAAGAAATGAGTGGCTCCATAATCCTAATGGTAAGATCCACTCTTTCCCACCAAACATCATCCAATACCGTGTCCTTCACCTTTTTTGAAGCACTTTGATCAGTCTTTCTCCAGAAAGACCAATACTCTGAAATCACCATGGACCCAAGAGCGGTTTTGACCTCCCTCAACCTATTGAGCATGATGAATGAGGAAGCAAAATGAGTATCTGCAATCTTTAGCAATGAAAGATGTGTGTACTCTTTGTAGATGGTGAGGGCATTTGTATGGTTTTGTACAAAGTTACGGATATGGCGTGCATCCTCAACAATGTTGCCAATCCATGTCACATCTGAAGAAATGGATTTGAGTGCTAAGTTCAAGGTGTCCAAAAAATATGGAAGAGCAAAAAAGACAAGTATAAATGACTCTACAACACTAACAAGTTAACAACTCAAATTATTAACAATGAAAGGTGTCCAAAATGAAAATAACTGTGGATATTTAGTTTCCACAATCATGCCAGTAGCATTGCAAACAGGTGCATTGTCTGTGATGATTTGTACACAAGAATCAACACCTACCTCTTCAATGATTTTGATGAATAACTCACCCAGAAAATGTGCATCCTTGTATTTCCCAAGAGCATCCACCGCTTTCAAGAACACCGGTCCATTTTGGGAAGATACCATGAAATTGATGAGTGGATGGTGTGCTGGATCCGTACATCCATCAGAAACAATACTCACTCGAGATGAGGGCCATGTTGTTCTAATTGGCTCAAGAATTTTGTCCACCTCCTTCCTTGCCTTACCAACAATGTGGTTCTAAGCTTCTCCGAACGAAGAGGCACATAACCAGATGGAGCTCGTTCACTGATACTTCGACACATCTCAAAAAACAATGGCGGCTGTGCAACATTGAATGAGATGAAGTTAAGGTAGAAAAAGAATGCAATGGTGAGGTCTACCTCTTCTTATGCCTCTTGTTGGAAAATCTTGTCCATTGGACCACTTGAAGATGGCCCCTTTTTTGCTGGATGTGTATCACCTTTGCTAGGTGGAAATGGAGGCCGAAATGTAGAGGGTTTCCTTAAGAATGGAAGAGGATTCTCATCCTTTTTCTTGCTTGCTGCTGCTACATTCCCTAAGCCTTCTTGATCCTCCTTTCCCATTTATTTCCTTTGGATAACATTCACACCTTTACATGAAGAAATCCCACAAGAAGGAAGGCCCAACAAATGGCCCTTAACTTGGTAGTATGTGCTCTTGAGGTCACTCTTGCAAAAATTGCAAGTCCAAGACACATTGCCCTCCCCCACCTAGCTTTGCCCCAGGCCCTTCTTTCCTAGTCACAAACCTCCACAAAGGGTATTTCTTTTCTTGGGCTTGTTGTCTTGCTAAAATAGGGTTCAATGGAGCATGAGCTCCACTAGCAGCAGATGGAGCACTAGCAAGAGGAGTAGAAGAGATTGTGTTTGGAGGAATAGGAGGGGAGACAATAGATGGGGCATTTCTCCCTTTCCTTTGCCCTTTAGCTCCTCCCCTAGCTGAATGAGACATTGTTCTTTTTGTTTGATGGTTGAGCTTGCAATCTACCCAACCAAATCCACCTTCAATGGACATTAGCACCCTTCCAAAGCCTTCAAATCCTCTTCACCTGAAAAAAAAACCCTCTTTGAGCTCTCCCACAATTTGCAAATAGAAAAAAAGAGAGAATTTTGTTTTAAAGAGGGCCCAACCGTCTTTTTCACGGGCTGCGTGTCCTATTTTCAGGACACGCTGTGATAGTGCCCGGAGATGTGTGTCCGAACACGGAACACACTGGACAGTCGTTTTGGACACGAACTGTCAGCGTGTCCGTGTCTGACACGTGGACACGGGACACGTAGGCCATTTCCAGCGTGTCAGGTTTCTTAGGTGCTAACATAACCTAGGGTTTCTTAGCCTTGCCTGAATTCATTCAAATATTGAACTGCCAGTTCTTGGGAGAAACAATAGCCCCAATTTCTCGTTGCTCAGAGGAATAAGGCTTAGGTCTATATCCTTCATCTTCACCATTTCAATGTAGAAAATTCCTTGTAATATATTGAAAACATACAAAAAAATTTGGATATATAGAAAAATCCCTAAAGTTTAAATATTTGTAAAAATCCAAAAATTATTTGTTGTCAATATACTTTGATTTCTATTGAATTTACTTGCAAAAATTCATTGTGTTTACTGCTGTTATAAATTTATATGTTGTTTATCTTACTGAAAAATCCATAAAAATGAAAAAATCCACAAAAGTTTGTTTTGCAGCCTGTTTATGCCCTAAGCTAGGGTTACGTCAACCCTAGGAGTGTGATGCCAGTTTCTAGTGGCTGGTACAGCCATATCACAGGTCTGGTTCATTGTTTTGCAGGTCCATATTTCACAAAGGGACAAGCCCTAGGGGGTTGGAAAAGGTCCTTACATCATCTCCAAGATGTTTTGGGTGCCCTAGGGGGGTTTTGAAGTGCCAAATCAGAGATGTTCATCATTTTGTAGCTGGTACAGATCTGAAATTCTTTTGACAGCCATACATTATAATAGACACTTCCTAATCTAAGTTACTCCAAGAAGGTACAAGCCTAACATTGTTTGGTAAGATGAAAGAGGTATTATTGGTGATATTTCAAAGGTTTGATTCAAGATTGGTGCTGGTTTTATACTGCAGTTCATTGATCCATATAGCGCCAAATCATAGTGCTCCTAACCTCTTAGTCATTGAGTATTTATCAAATATCTTATTGACTCCATTAAGGCATTGTTTGAATAATCTAGGAGGATTTTGTTAGAAGTAGAGTTGTCCTTGTTGATATACTCTACAAGGATACTTCTATCCGCGTTTGGGAAGTCTCCCTTGGCCAAAGGAGCAGGCCTAAAGAGAGAGGAGAGTGCATTGTGGTCACAATGGGTGCATCTCTTGAGAAGTTGCCAATCTTAGCACCGACCCTAGTGACCTATCGAAAGAGTGCTAATTTGTGTAGTAACAAATACTATGGCTTTGCAAATTATCATCAAGAAAGCCAACACTCACAAACTTCACAGGTTTGTAGTAATCAGAAATGTGAAATAAGTCACTTTGTTGTGTCATATCCTATGCCAAATTTATTTCTCTTGAGTTCCAACTCTTCCCAAGGTCTAATCATTTTGTCTTGATTTTCAAGCTTATCCTTATCTGCCTTAGTGTCTACATCCAATGCATTTTTTGTCCCCTTAATGTCTTAATCCAATTCATTATCTGGCTCCTTGATGGATTCATCAAATTAATCTAATTGATTCATAGTTGTATGATGCTCTATACCCTCTTATTCATTCCAACAATTGTTAATTCATCTTGTAGTGACTTGTTATGAGTTTTGAGAATTTCAATCTTTTTATGCATGACTTGTAGACAAGTGGGCAAACGATTGAGTGCATGTTTACTTATTTGAATAGTTGTTCCTTGTGCATTGTTGATTAAAGTGTGTAAAAGACTACACAAGTCTTCCATGTTTTCCGATATCTTGATCCCAAAGTGCTTCAAGTTCCCAAACAAATGTGTCACAAAAAGCTCAAACTGTTCCAAATAATGAACACTAGACACTTTTGATCCCCTTATCCTATTTCAGGCTAGATCAAGACTCAATGATGTCAAAGAAAGATTTCATAGTATCTCAACCATATTACGTCAAATACAAAACTTCGTAAGGGTTTCTTCCAACTCAACCATGAATTAAGACTTCTGAAGACTCAAAGGCAATGATGGGTTCATATATTTCTAACTGATGATGTCATACAACCTTCCAAAATGATTAAAAAATGCAAAGATTCAATGCCTTAAAGTGCAAATTGTTTTGTTCCTTTGCTTGCCTTCCTTATGGGATTGCTTTGTGTTGCTTTATGTGAGTGGGTTTATTTGATGGAAGGAACAATATAATGAAGATTTTAACCAATACTATCATATGTGACAATTGAAAACCATCACATTCACACATTCCTCAGAGTTTCTTATTCAATTTTGAGCCGGCCTAGGACACACACAAAAAACTCCAATTTTATTGCATTGAGAGTAGCGAGGTGCTCTACAGCCCAGTATGGGGCCTATAACATTATGCTACATTACAAAAAATAAAAAGTAATTAAAAAAAGGTTATGGCGGCTCATAAAATAAAAAATTATGACCAAATGAAAAATATATATATTTTTTTTATAACCAGATGAAAAATAATTAAAAAATTCATGTTAAACCCAGATTTACCAAAGCACCAAAGGGATCAAAATTCTAGAGGTGTAAATTTTTTTGAACATGTAAAAAATTTAAGATAAAAAAATTTACACGTCAAGAAATTGGATCCCTCTCGGTGCTTGGTAGATTCGGGTTTAAGATGGATCTATGTTGGTTAGGTAAAATGATCCTCTTTGACTCTTAGTAAAGTGCCGAAAAAACCTTATGACTCCAATTACAAAGTATGCAAAGTACAAGTCTCCAAATTTAAAACCTTACGACTCCAATTACATAGGATACAAAATACAAACCTCCAGAATTTATAACTCCAATTAAGAGTTTAGAACTCTTCAAAGTTTAGCACCATGGTACAAAATTAATGAGAAATTCAATGTCTATTTGAAGATACAATGTCTCAAATGTAAAGGTTAAGAAACCTCACTATCAAATTTTCACTTATCACATTGTCAATTTTCACTTTATCTCTTGTGCCCACTTTTAAATAAAACTCTTAGTTATAAAAGTCCAATTTTCAATGTCACATTTTCATAACTCCATATTCAATGACTCTTTTCATAACCCTTATAACTTCTTAGGATCCCTTTTATGAATATTAAAATATTTATTTTAAAATCAAAACATGTGAAAAAGATGTTACCAAAATGTGAAGTCCTGTGAAATCTGTCGATGCATTTCACTGGCTTACACTTGCCACTTTGGAGATTTTATTCAAAAGTTTATAAACTAGCTTGATCAACATGCACAGGTAACAATGAATTTGTAGAAATGATAGTCTTCATATGATGTCCTCCAATGTTATTTCCATGTTCCACGACTCATGGAGGTCTCCTCTACACCCTTCCACTCATAAGAAAATTGCATGTCATGATTTTGAGGGAAACCACCACCCTTTCCTTCCTCTTTTCCAACAACTACACGACGGTTGTATGTTTAAATGAATTCTAGAGGCAAGTAGAAGCCCAGGCTAGAATAGGAAGTGACCTATTCAGGAGTTGCATATATTGGATTCATGCACCTGCTGTGGTATTGACAATCTAAGGAGCTTTGAGAGGAAGGTGGATATGTCTCGCATGAAGTGGAATTGTAATGAATCTTGCCTCGAGAACTAAACTTGTGAGCATGTACTCCATGTTGGGATGTCTGGAGAATGCACACTTGGTTTTTGACAAAAAATCGATAAAAACCAAAATAGTTTCATGTGAAATGCTATGATTATATGCTATGCGTAGATGGTTTTCTGTACGAGTCCCTTACGCTCTATTACCAAATGCAACATGCAGGCGTAAACCCAAACAATTTACCTCTTTTCCATAGATAAAAGGAACCACAACGAATAAGAACGGGGTTGGCAGTCTGTTTGTAGGAGTTAAGTTCTTGGAGTTCTTGGTTAGAGACAAAAGAAAACAATAGTCTAGATAACAAATCGAGGAGTCTACACTTTTGATTTTTAGGTCGTGTTGTCTGTCGATTGCACACCAGCAGCAGAAACTTTCCGAAAGCTGTCACCTCACTTAGGAAAGTGGGAGAGGTGTGACCTTGGGGGCAAGCACAGAGCTAGGTACTGTCACCTACTCCTAGCTCCTCCGTTTAGGCTAACTCCTAACGAAGCCAAGGGGGGTAGTTCCCTAACAAAGAGTTTTCTATGGCTCAATGTGGTTAAAGTGTTTTAAATGGTTACGGATGCAGATGGGTGTTGTTTAGGAGTTATGGTGATTAAATGTGTTTGTTTATTATGAACTTGATGCATAAGATAAAAGCAATCCACGTTGCTATCAAGAGAATTAAAAGATGAACAATAATTCAAGACTTTATAAAGATGCATTCATAGATAGAAATTAAAATGTTCCAAAGACAAGTGATCCAGAGATAATAATTATGCAAAGATTAAAAGATCAGTGCCTTTATGGAGTCAACACTCTGCAATGCCTTAAGAAATTAACAGCAAGTCTTGAAATAAAGCTAGTGAATATTACGTTGTGCAAGTGCTCTTGGTATGTTTTAAGTATTTTAGGTGATCTTGCTTATGGTGTCAACGAAGGTTTGACAAGAGTCGGGAGAATGTTCCAAGTTTAATCTGTTGAATACATGACGGCCCGCCCAGTATCCCAGGTTGGTATCACGAAGATTGACCAGCTAGCTGAGAAGCTTAGACAGCGGGGAGTTCCAGCGCCTCTACTAAGAAGAACTTAGGAAATTCTCTACAACGTCAGTGCGTTGGTTATGGGGTTTAAATTTTACTAATGTTTCTCTTGCAAGATTAAAAATCCAATGCCGTTTCTGGGTACTTCGATTTTGAAGTCGGTCAGAGCATACTCCAGCAAGGAGACAACGAAGTTAATTAATTATGGGGGAATGAGTTGCAAATTTTATTAAGTTGATTAATTAAAACTCTCCGACAGAGAGTGCTCTTGACCTTGTTTTATGACAAAGGTTTAAGAGACTTAGCTAGTCTAAATGCCTAATGCAAGGATATGCAAGTCTAACTATACTTTTCGATAAAGAGTGCTCTTGACTTGAGTTATGACAAGTTCAAGAGACTTAGTTAATTAATTAATTAAAAAAAAGAAAGCTAAACTACCCAAGAGTCTCTTTCAGGCTTTTTAGGCCCTAATCGGGAAAGCATGGGGGTAAGTAAACAAAACCTTATGTTAGCAAAATAAATAAATAAAGAGACTTTTTACTTTTCTATTTTATAAAAGATAATTCAATCAGAAATAAACTATCTAACCTTAGTAAAAGAAACAAAACTTTAATAAATTTGAACTATTCTATGCTATTCTACCTTTAACAAATTGTTAAATAAATATGCAAGCATGAAAAAGGGAGGAAACAAGCTTCCCCCATATGGGGGAAGAGGGGTGTGGGAGCCGTAATCCCACTTGCTTTTTATTAATTTGTTTACAATGCTTGAAGTTTGGAGTCCTTTGGGATCTTGAGATTGTCTTCAAGGCAACCTGGAGAATGGGGATGAAGAAAGGGGAAAAATGAATGTTTCTTGGAGCTTATTATATCTTTGATTTTTTGCCAGCATTCCCGCTTAACCTGTCATGAAAAGAGAAAAACCAACGAGCTATTTTCCTGCAAAATGATGGATTAAACAATACAATACACTAACAAAATACACTTAGTACTTAAGCAAATATAGGAACTTTATGCTACTTCAAGTACTAACTAGATCTAAGTAAAAATGCAAAATTTTTGACACTTCCTAGATCTAGAAATGAGAGCAAGTAAGATGCAAACGATTAGCTTTATAAATCAGAATTTTACTTGCAAACATAAAGTGGAGAAATTGAAATTTTTTAATTTTAGGGTGAATAAAGAAGATAAAACCACTTGGATCTTGAATCCTTGAAACCACTTTGGATCCCAAATAGCATGCAGCTGCTAGAAATGTATGCTTGGCTCCAAGAAAAGGAGATGTAACTTAGCTCAATCTTTTACTTGGTACGGTGAAGTGATTTGCAGACAAAAACTTATACACTTGCTAAAACGGGGGTTAAATCATGTATTGTTTACTAAACAAACCACAAAAGCATGAAATATAGCTAAATAAAACAATGCTCTTTAAGATTTCTGAAAGTAAATGGAATAAATAGGTAACTTGAAAACTACAAATACCTATTCTTACGTGCTTTTATAAGCCCTCTAAAGCATGTATTAATACCCACAAATTAACAAAAGCAAAGAAATTGAAATAATATCACCTCATTAACTGGACATATGCATCCAAGATCTACACAGCATGAGCCTCCAAAGCCTTTCTTTATTAAAAAATAGGTTGCATAAGAGCAACAAGCATTACAAGATTTCGCCAGAGGTTCTCTACATCAATCATCCACCCATAATAGAGCTCAAAGAGCCTCTATTTATACAATGAATGAAGACCAAAACCCTAAAACCAAACTAAGAGTAACAACAGAGTAATTGAATGAGCTCGGCATGATGATTTGGAGTTGAACTGAGTTGCAACTGAGTTGTAACTGAGTGCTAGAGTAATGAAGGGGGGTGAGGTGGCTCATCCTTCCTCACAATGGTCACCCAACCAATAGATAACCCACACTTTAACCAAAAACGGATTTGACCAAAGAGGGCAAATTTCTGATTGATAGTTCAACTGCTACACTTCGATACTTGATCTGAAATTGACCGATATTGATTGGAATCATCATAAATGCTCCGTGCCATGTCATTTAGCTTTTTATTTTATTCAATTTTGTTAATTTTGGAGAGTTTTTGATTTTCTCCAAAATAACATTTTTAATATTTTAATTAATAATTTCTCCGTATGACTTTTTTGAGAAATTATTAATTATGAGGCTGAAGGAACTTCTGAAACTTGGAGATAGTTGACTGGTTGATCATGATCATGAATGATTTTTGGCTTAAGGTTAGAGCCTTCAATCACTGAATTCGGGTTTCGGATGACTAACTTATTACAAATTGAATTTTTCCATTTAAATTATGGAAAAATTTAATTAAAAAATTAGGAAAAATTAAAAAATTTAAAAAAATAAAAAATAAAAATTTTGACATGTCTAGTAAAATTTTTTCAGAATTTTTTAGAAGGGTCCTAGTGACTTAGGACATGGCCATAGTCTATTTTAATAATGTCTAGTAGGTTTATACATACTCAGTTGGGCTCTAATAACCCCCCAAGGCCCAGAATTCAAAATCGGGCATTCCAGCTTTGGAGGAAGCGGGAGAAAACCTCGTCGATTATACTCAGCTATAGGCAAAGCATAATTGACAAGGGCAAAAAACTCCCTGGAATACCTTAGTTGAAATTCTACGTCTTAGGAGACCTAACCACTCAAAACACCTTACTAGCACATTTTTATTACAAACCCCGCGGGGCCATGGTCATAATTACTAAAAACAAAAACTGATTAGCCAAAACGGGCTAGACACAAAGGCGGATCATCTGATACACTGGAATCAAATATTTATCATGTTTGTCAACGGGTGGCTCCTCAGCTAATCCAACTATGGTACAAATAAGTGGATAACAGGTTGATAGTCTAGACAGAAAAATTGTGGGCATTAACCAAGTCCATGTTCATGGTCGCCTTCAGCAGCTAGTTAAGAATGGCACGACCACGACATTGTTGTGCTTGAATACATTTTTAGGAATCTTCCATGGCAATTGTTTCTCCTTAAACTTCCATTAAACCGGGAAACCACATTCTTCATTCACATTATTTATTCAACGACAAGGTCCTTACCAAGAAACAAGGAGATAACAGAAAAGAGATAGAGCCAAATCAATATTGTATACACCAATAAAGTACATTTATAGTACAATATCCCATAACCACCTTGAATGGTCCACATCAGTGTTACCAACATCGGTCGAGAAATCGTCGATGTCCGAGAAATCGCGAGTTTTTCAGCTCAACGATTTTTTCTCAAAAAATCGTCGAAAAAATCGGGGCAATTTTTTCCCGATTTTTGCCCGATTTTTTTCCGATTTATCTCGAGATATTGCCGATTTTTTCTTGATATATTCCCGATTTTTTCCCGATTTATCTCGAGATATTCCCGATTTTTTCTAAAGCTGAAATTGAATATTTTTGTATTTTTTTAAGTTTGCCGATTTATTGCCGATGTTTGCCGATGTGTTGCCGAGATATCCCGAAACGATGTTTCCTGGACCCTGCCGATTTTTTCGCCGCGCCGATGTTTGCAACACTGGTCCACATAATTACCCATATGCAAACCTAGATAATACAAAGTTAGTTGAAGAATACTATTGCTAACAACTTGGAGAAGTGATTTTGGTCACTTCTAAAAAGTCTGGTCTAATTAAATTTGGGTGACACTGTTGGAGCAGGATTGAGAATGGACCAGTTTTGGGAAGTGCACACAATGATGTGTACTAAGCAAATGGAGCAAAGGGACGGTAGAGTGCAAAATATGGGAAGTAGTTAGGATTTTGGTTCATGAGGCATATTTCTGGGTCTGTTTGTGTGTGGCCCCCCACTAAAAAACTATAAATATGTAATAGAGAGAGAGATAGAAGAGAAGAAGAAAAAGAGAGAGAGATAAGAGATATAAGAGGTAGAGAATATAAAACCCATGAATGCTGTAAGATTGTAATACTCTTTGATTGTTTAGGGGTTTATATTGCGCTATGTGCAGGAGATGTCTGATTATGGATGAATGATAATCTGAAGAAGATGTTTTGGGAAGCCTCTTTGTTTACTGTTGAATGCTTATTTCTTTGCACGTCTTGAATGTGATGTTATGAATGTTGCTCTTGAATAACAGATCTGAATATGTTCATTGTTTGCATTATGATTGTTGTTCTATTATAGATCTGATGTTTATGTGCAGGAGTGTAGTGATAGAATTGCCTCCTGACCTTTCTTGTCTATAGAAACCTAGTTCCTACAATGCTCGTTGGATGCCTCGGGTAAGTCTTCATCTTTTTAATAGGTGATGTCGTAAGGGCTGACATCTAGGGGTTTTGTTTGTGTTTAATTGCTAGAACTTAGGTCTTCCCTCTGCGTGGCAACAAATACCTTGTTTTAGAGATTTTCTCTCAAGCAAGACCTCATTCAAAACCTAACTTCAAAATATCTAAGAATATAACTTCTCATATTGCAATCTAAAGTGGTGAATGATTAAATATTTCTCTTGGCAATGAATTTACTTGTTTAAGCACTTTTACTTTCAATTCCTGTGATCCATTGCTACCTTTCTTCCACTATTGTTATTTCAAATGTTCATGGTTTGTTTTATTTTACATCATTGAGCAATTTTTTAAGTGTTTGATCTAGTGGTCATTGAAAAATCTAAAGTGTTAAATACTTATTTGGGAAATTAACTTTATCAATACACATTTCACATCTTAAACAAGTTGATCTCCTTGCCTTAGCTCTCTTTAAATCTTAGTTTCAATCGACCCAGAGGGAAGCCTCCTTTGGCCTTAAGAGCTGACCTAAAAGAGGGAAGGTAAGCACTGAGATGACAATGTCGCTTTTATTCCGAAGTTGCGCATCATAACACTAGTGGATTGAGACTTTTCCACTTAGGTGCTAAATCAAGCTGTAATAGGGTGCATGGTTCAACGCTATCAGAATTGGATTGGTCACCGAATTGGACTTGAAAAATTGGAAACCAACCGAAATTGGACAACGATTGGAATAAAACTGAAAAAAAAATTGCAGTAAAAAAACTGGCCAACCAAAAGCTACATAAAATATTCAAATTTTGATAAAAAATATATTTATGTACAAATATGCAAAGCTTTTTCATGTATATAGCAAGTAAGGGTGCATATAACTAAAATAACACCGAGTGAAATCCATATTTGACCCAAATACATAAAACAAAGAGGCTTTAAATGGATTCTAGAGTCCAAAAAATACCATGCTATAACAACTAACTCCATATCATTATAACCATTGCATATATTTGGATCCAATTCATCAATAGCACCCTTTGACCCCCTCCTCTATGCTCTAGTCTCTATGCCCTTGCCTCCTACCCCAAATCTCGAAGTCGATCCTCCAAGGATATTAGTGGACATCTTGCAATTTTGATGAAACTTCCTAATCCAAGTGTTAAAGCAAGGTAGAAAAAGCTTCCCATGCCTAAAAGTGATTTTGCTTAAGTGAAGGGTACAATTTTACTAAAGTCATGATAGAGGAGTTCAACAATCAACACCACCAACATCAAGGTACATAGAGGGGTTGATGTGCTTGATTAAATGCCAATCCCATACCCTCATACATGATAGAATCTAGTGGAAATGTTGCAATCTTGAAACCCTAAAGGATGTTAAGTCTATTGAATTCTGAATGGGATCTAAAATTCTACTTTTTGCATCTGAAGGCCGATGAGATTGGAACCACTCTCAAACATCCTGAAACAATTAACGGTAATGTTAAAAATTTAAGTAAGAGTTGACATTCTCCTATTTTTCTTTTTTCAATTACTAGGGTCTAGGGTTAATTTTAGGGTTTTTATTTTACCTTTTTATTTATTTCTAAAATCTTCATGGTCAAAATTGTCATCCCACGTGCTGCATACAGGCTTGCACAAAACTGGCCAGTTCAGCAAGGGCCACGATTTGGACTGGTTAGGCATGTAAACCAGTCGAACTGGCCGGTTTTGGCTAAACCAATCCGGTTTTGATAACATTGGCATGGCTACATGTGAAAAAATGTTATATCATTGCTTAATGGAATAGAAAAGGTGATGCCATGGTAATATTTCTTGTTTTTTGTTTGTTTGTTAAGAAATGCCCAGTGCATTTCCACCATTGGTTGAGAGGCCGCAACCTAGGGGCATCTAAGCCATCAAAATCACCCGAGGATCGCACCCGGCCTGGGCCACACCAACCCTTAACATGGCTGGATTTTTTGGTGTCTCCTCCCAACTAGCTTACCCCTAAAGGGTTTGAATCTGGGTCACCTTGCGAACGATACCCACTCCTTGACCGAATGAGCTAGCGAGATTTGACATGGTACTATTTCTTGGTAATATTTCTTGTTAATAATCGAATAGAATAGCAATATTTTGGTATTTTCATGGAAATTAATTCTATAATATAAATTATTTCATGTTACTTACACACACACACGCTAGGGTGCAATGAGCCTATACTTATTTTTCTTTGCAACAGATTGGATCCCTTATTCTGTAATTACAATTACTACTGCAAGGAAGGGGTGTTTTCAGAGCTATAAAAAAGTACTTCAATGTGTGGGTGCACAAGAATCTTTGTCTGGATTTTCATCACGTTACATAATTTCTTTAAGTCTGGACATGGAAGGTCCAGGGCATGAGTTACCTGAATATCTTAATGTAATCTAAGTTGGATGAGTAAATACTTATGAATGAGACCACTAGGTTTCCCTTTGTTGTCAACCTCCATCTTTAGCATTTGTGTCTATGCTGTGTCGTTTGAGGGACATTTTAAAAAACGAGGGAACCAGGTATTTGTGTTTTGTAAGCTTTACATTTCTTTTTCTAATAATTTTGGGGCCTGTTCTCTTGGTTCTAGTTATATCATTAGAGATCCTTATTGATTTTTCCTACTCTTGAATTAAGTTCCATAAAAATGAATAAGTGCAAATTTACAAAATTTCAGAATTTTTTTTCCTGAGCTTGAACGTGGCTCTGTGACAAATGCAGAATGCCAAAATTAAATTGATGGTCCCTATTATTGCTGGCTTTAAAGATCCATTTCTATGACACTTATATGCTGTTTTATGGGGCTTCGGCATGTATCAGATTGCAGAACCATTAAGGGCGATGGTTATGGGAGCTCCCTTGGAGGATGCTCGTCATCTTGCTCAACGTTATGATCGAATGCGACAGGAAGCAGAGGCACAGGTGACCTTGCATACTGGGTTTATTTCTGCATGTGCAATACCATGCCCACATATTCAACTTTAATATTGTTTCATGACAACTAGAATGCTTTTTGTACAGTGTTTTTGCTTGCCATTAGTTTCTGGTTCTTTCGTTTCAGTGTTTCATGAGGAGTAAGTATTTTCTTAGAGGGATTTTGCACAGAGGGTTCACTTAGTTATCTGCCGCTATGAATTCGATGTGGATGGCAAGCAGGCAGCTGAAGTTTCAAGGCGCCAACTAAGAGCCAGAGAAGGTACAGGTAATCCAGACAATGCAATGAAATTGCAAGCAGCTGAATACAAGTTGCAAGAATTGAAGGCAAGTATGGCAGTTTTGGGAAAGGAAGCTGCAGTTGCAATGACAGCTGTGGAAGCACAACAACAAAGGTTGACTCTTCAGCGTCTTATTGCCATGGTATGCATTTTGCTTAGCACCTTGAAACTATTTTCTTTATCAGAAACCATCACTGATCTATTCTATTTGGAAAGCTAGATACATTTTCAGACTAAATTTGCTAAAGTGCTTACCTTTTCCCAGGTTGAAGCAGAACGCACATACCATCAGAGAGTAATGAAAGTTCTTGATGAGGTTCATGGAGAGGTATTGCCTTAGATTACAACAACATCAATAGCATCCTTTTTTTTTAGCTATTTACTCATCTGTAAATACTTTGCAGCCTGTCAAGCAATGAAGTTAACATTGAGCCATATATGTTTTGATTCTGTTGGTTATTTCTTCAGATGGTTTCTGGCCGACAACGCATTGAATCTGCACATTTTACAGTTGCTGAGAATCCCATTCCACCTCCAACATATGAGGAGTCAAATGCTGCTGATATTCATGCATCTCAACGTTCATCCTTTCATAGAGCTGTTGAGAGTGCCATGCACTATTTGGGAGAGGTAATGCCTTTATGCTTGTTATTTCTGTAGAAACTAGTGTCCTGTTTTGTATGGAATTGGATACTTCTTGTTTTAAAAATGATCTGTGGCATGGCCTTGTGAGCAGGTAATACAGGCATTTCAAGCCGAGACTGATGTGGAGCTTAGTCTGGCAGTTGGTGATTACGTTGTCGTTCGTCAGGTTTTCTTTCATGCCTTTATTTAAACATTGCTATAAATATCCTTGCAATTTTATGGAGAAAATATTGAGCACTTTAAAATTGCAATATTGAAAGGATTCTTGGCAGATTTAATTACATGTAAACATATTGGATTGTTCAGTTCTTTTTTCATCTTCAACATAAGTTATTGAACAACACTAAGTTTGTACATGATCTTTAATCAAATAAAAAGAGAATGTGCACCTGAAATGTCCTGAAGGCTTTAGGAGCATGCCAAGAACATTTCAATGAAGATCCAGCAAACGTTAGATAATGTTACCGCACAAAAGTTATATCTAAGAATGAAATGATACAATCACATACAAGATGGAGCCAATGGGAATTTTCAATCACGAGAATAATATATTTAAATGAATGCCCATTACACTATAATTGCCCCTAAATATGACTCAATGCATACATATAAATTATAATTATTGTATAATATAGCAGTGAGCAAAATGAATGGTGAATACCACCATCAACTGCACTTTCCATGAGCACAGGGCAAAATACTAGTTGCATGCTTATCATGTAAACTAGCAGGCGAATTGAAGAAAACAGTGGCTTTCTTAAAGCCATGCCCTTTAGTTTCCCCTGTTTTGATTCTTTGACGTGTGCAGTCAATGACAAGGTTACTGTACAATTATTTGTGTAGTAGGGACACATGACCAATCTTGTTCTAGTGGGGTTTTTTAAGACTAGCTCTAAAGCATCATTTTGATAACCACAAATTTGACAAATACATTGATTACAACTTCAACGCGAACAAAATTTAGTTAGAATTAAGGGTGTAATCTTCACATTTGGATATAGCCTACATTATTTGTTCTTTTATATTATATTTCTAGGTTTGGTTGAGGCCGTCCTAGTCAACTCAATGTAGGTTCATACCCCTTGGGGAAAGTGCCCTACCTCTTTAGTTGTGTACAAATACACAACTCTTATTTGAGTTTCATGCATGCAATCATTCTTTCTTTTTTATACAAGTGATATAGCCTAAGGGCACATTAAAGCATTGGGCCCTCTTGTTCTTGGTTTGATCTATCTTATGCTTGCGTCATTTCTCTCTTTAACACACTACTGCTAGGGTTTATTCGATCTCTAAGGCTGTGCCAATCTTGCCTGCCAAGTGCTGTTTATTTCTTTATTTGTCGCAGAATTTGTTTTTTTTTTTTGTTCAATTCGGTTCTCTTGCTAAACTTATGAATCATTGTGTTAGAGTAGGTGTAAACATCACCCACTAAATCCAGCAACTGTTCCAAAAAAGACTTTTGGCTAGTGGCATCACTTTGCGACAATGTTACCTAGAGTTTCTTGGATCATTATTTTTTTAGGGTTTAGAAAATGTAATATCCCAAATACTGATATTCTCTTGTTTCACTATTCTAGGGCTTACTTGTACTCTCAAGTTGTGCAAAAATACTGAATAAAAAAGTGCATGCAAGGTGTCGTGCCAATGGCCCTAAATTGTAGCTGAACTAGGGCAAAGATTTGCAGAAAGAAGGTAAACACTTACCATTGAAAATCGAGTTGTAGATACTCTAGAGATAAGTTGCATGCATATAGTGCTGAACAGATGAGATACTGGTGCTCCCTTCCTCTAGTTGACGCCCAACTACACGGAAGCTCTTCCCCAGCTAAGTATGACATTTTGGGTGAAGGAGGTGTCTGATACCGGTGAAACTTTGCAGGACTGATGGTCTGCCCTTCTCGAAGAGAATGGCCAGAAAAAGCGGAAGATCTGACCTCTCCAAGTACCCTAGCAAATTGATCTACCAGTTTGGTGCCCACGCTCCCCAACACCTTGGATCTGCTAATAACTGCTCGGAATGAGCAAACTAAGGACTGAGAATCACACAAGGCAATGGAATGACCCTGCTGATGAAGATGAAGCTGACATGTAGAAGATAAACTGCGATTCAGAGACCCAATGAATACTTCTGGGGTTTTCCAGCTATTCCCCAGCTGCACACGTGAACCTGCAAACAATCTTGCGGTGGATGTCAAATCGCTGGATATGAATGAATAAGGTGGGTGCTGATGATAGACTTGTATGGTCTTCCCTGAAAGAGACTAGGGCATGTATTGCACTGCCGAACCCTCGTTAGCTAAAGACATCGTCGTCAACCCCAAAGTGCTGCTGCTCAATTACTCAAAATCAATAATAATAATCATAGATAGCTCCTTTAGTTCAATAACCCTTCTTAAATAAATGATCATGTGTTTTTAGGGTTTGCATGTCACTTTTTTGGGTTTATGCTTCACTTTTGCATGCATGCAATTCTAAGTTCATGTTGACTTTAAAACTTAAGAAATAAGGCCTTCATGCTTCGCATGCTTTATGATATGAACTCTGATGGCCTTTTTACTACACTGATGACTTAATAATATTGAAGATGTACCTTTCTGCTCCTAGTGCTATTAGTCCTCAGTTATTCCCTTTTCTTTAATACCCGCTCGAACCTATGGGAATAAAATAGGTTAACGGGTGTCTCAGAGTGGTTTAGTTGAAAGAGGACATTACAGTTGTCCCCACTTGAAATTGCTTGTCCTCAAGCAATCTCCGACCAATATACTGAATTATCTGTCCTTGTCTCTTCTTGTCCATTTTTATCAACCATTTTATTCCGCTGTTGGGTGCCTCTTCTTTTTCTTCGAATTTGTGTTTCTTTTCACCCATGCTCTGTATTCCCTCCTTGTATCTTCTAGGGTACCTGTGAGGATTGAACATGCTAGATTTGGCTCCTTGTCCAAATTCCCTAGGGCTCATCCTACCTTTGTCTGGAGGTCTACTCGGAAAGCCCTTCGCATACCACTGTTCCTTCCTTGAAGTCTTATGTGTTGGAGTTGGCCATTTTCTTGTGCGACGTTTGTCCCCATGCCTGAATATGGTGGTCATCCCTTTTGTTGTGGTTGACCCTGAAGCTTCATTGGGCATTCCTCTTAGGACTACCAGTTTCCCATCTGGTGCCCGAAACTCCATCTCTAATGTTTGGTAAATTGTTGAGTATTTCCCAATTGAGTACAACCATTGTACTCCCAAAACAATGCTAGTGTCTGACACATCTACTACATAAAAGTCGTCAACCAATGTATAATTCCCAAGTTGTACCTGTAACTGGGGTATCCTCTGTGTGCATTTTATCCTACGATTTCCAACCATGACAACGGTAAAGCCCTCAAAGTCCTCGATGGGAAATTTTTCCTCTCTACCCACGAGGCATCTATAAAGTTGTGGGTGGCCCCACCATCAATCAAAGCAATGGCACGCTATCCTTGGATACTTCCCCTGATCTTGATAGTATGGAAAGTGGGGACCCTTGTGAGGGTAGCAATAGTTGCTCTCTGTGGCAATTGTTCTAATTCTGTACTATGTAGTTCCCCATCCTGTTTCTGCTTCCATTCATCTTCCTCATTGCTATTTGGAAGTATTTCGATGAGGTGTACCTTCCCTTTACCCATACATCTGTGGTCGGGTACCCAAGGTTCTTTGCATTTGAAGCATAAGTTCTTCCTTCTCAAATCTCGTCGTGTGTCTTCGTTCAACCATTCCCTCTGTGGGATTATCCTTTCCTTGTTTTTTGGAAGATTGGTAGGTTTTTCCTTGTTTTTCGGGAGATTGGTAGGTTTTTGTGGTGGCTTGTTTTTTGGCACAGAATCTTGTAGGTCCAGAGTCCTACTAATAGCATCTTGCAAAGTAATTGGCCTGTAAGACTTCACCCATCCGTGGAATGGCTCGGATAGTGCCTTCGTAAATAACATAATCAACCGAGTCACCGACTCTCTGATATGTCAGATACTATAACTGCAACTCCCTGGAATTCAAATATGAATGTCTCTGCCTTGCTTGTTTGCTTGAGTTGAGCAAGATCCCCGAAATGAATCTCTGGGTCCTACTTATTAAAGCGCTCCATGCGCCTCTATGTGAAGTCACTGTAGGAAGTGATAGTGTTGTGACCCAATGTCACCAGTTTGTGGTACCACCACTCATGTGCTTCCTCGTCTAAATGTAAAGTAGCCAACTTGATTGCATCTTGTCTTTGTCATGGGGTTAAGTTGGAAGTAGGTGTCTAACTTCTATACCCAAATCTTGGCTGAACAAATGGATGTCCCATCAAAGTTGGGGATAGTTAGTCTCCCCAATGTGCGTTGCAAATCAAAATTCTGATTGAATGCTCTATTGAACCCTCTTGGCATGCTCCTGGTTTTCATGTCTCAAAAATCTGAGAAAGTCATGGCTGAATGGAACTCATCTCCCAAATCCCTGTATTCTTGTAAGTAGGCTCCAAATGGTTCACTAGGTTCTACTGGCATGACTGGTCTTGCTACTACATCTGCCAGGAAGTGAGGCATAGTAGGTCTGCTGGAAGGTCTGTTATGTATATGGGTGTGTTTTGCATATTAGTGTATGCATGCTTCCCACTACTATTTGTAGACCCTCTATCTACTAGTGACAGAGGTATACTGCAATGACTTGGTTCTGGCTTTAAAGCCAATTTGTTTATTGCATGCAATACTTCCTTTTGCCCTTTAGCTAGGTCATATAATGCATTGACCAAGCTACAAAATTCCATCCTGTCTTCCTCTTCTCCTGTTCCTTTCCCTCTGTCAGAGTGCATACTTGTTGGGTCCATGTCTGAGTTGGTATCTTCTAACTAGGATATCCTCAAATTCCTGGTCCTCAGTGTACCTACTCCTCCTTCTATAGGTTACAAAAGTATCTTCTTTTGTATTCATTTACTTTCATGTTCAAGTCCACAATTGGCAAGGAACATGCTCTATACCACTGTAATGTCCCAAATACTGATAGTCTCTTGTTTCACTATTCTAGGGCTTACTTGTACTCTCAAGTTGTGCAAAATACTGAATAAAAAAGTGCATGCAAGGTGTTGTGCCAATGGCCCTATATTATACCTGAACTAGGGCAAAGATTTGCAGAAAGAAGGTGAACACTTACCACTGATAATCGAGTTGTAGATGCTCCAGAGATAAGATGCATGCATATAGTGCTAAACAGATGAGATACTGGTGCTCCCTTCCTCTAGTTGACGCCCAGCTACACAGAAGCTCTTCCCCAACTAAAGTATGACGTTTTGGTTGAAGGAGGTGTCTGATACCGGTGAAACTATGCATGATTGATGGTCTCCCCTTCCCGAAGAGAATAGTCGGAGCATGCGGAAGATCTGACCTCTCCAAGTACCCTAACGAATTGATCTAGCAGTTTGGTGCTCATGCCCCCCAACCTCTTGGATCTGCTGATAACTGCTCGGAATGAGCAAACTGAGGACTGAGAATCACACAAGGCAATGGAATGACCCTGCTGATGAAGATGAAGCTGACATGCAGAAGATAAACTGGGATTCAGCAGTTGAAAGTTTTTCTCAGTTTTCTGCCACCCAGCTTCAATGTTTAATGCCCAACCCAGTTTTCATGAAGGCTGGAAATTGCACAAAATTTTCAAACAAATAAAACACTGCTGAAACTCACTTTTAATGACAGAAAATAAAATAATAAATGAACACCATAAATTTCAGACTGAAAGAGTTTTGGCAAACCTCCCAGGAAAAACCCACAAGGGGAAAACCTGTTAGGAGAGAGATTTTTATTTCTTCAGCAAAATATATAACAAGAAGTGCAACAGAATATACAACTTATCTCCACCGTAATAAATGCATCGAGAACTTCCTCGAAATTTGTGCCAATGCCTCCTCGAATTCTGTGCCAAGACAGAACCTCGTCTTTTGTGCCCACTACCTCGAAAACTGTGCAAAAATTAGACCTCGGTTGTGTGCATAAAGTACAGTCTGTACACACTGTACTGTCCTTGAAAATCGTGTAGAGATTGTCCTCGATTTCTGTGTAGAGTACGACCTCGATTTCTGTGCCAACTCTCTTGGGATTTGTGTCCAGAACTTCCTCGAAACTTGTGCCCAAAAATTACTGCTATACGGTCTCCTCGGGATGTGCGTTATACTAAATCTCTTTGCCTTGAAATCCGTGCTGTCTCGAAAATCGCGATGCCTGGAAAATCGTGCCTCTTCTCTCTCTCTGCTCTCTCCTTCACTCTTCTCAAAAGTGAATGCCTTTTTCATTAGATAGAATAGAAAATGAGGAATTCCATGTGAGACTACCCAAAAATACTGATTGGACCAGAAATACTTCCTTGCCTTTTTGGTGAAAACCCTAGGGTAAGTGAATGGTCTTCTAATCCAACGGTTGAGATTTGATAAGATGAGTGGATGAGATTAAATGCTCATTAAATCTCATTTAAAATTAATTTCACTCACCTCACTTAAATTTTTCCAAAAAGTGACTTTAATTTCTAAAGTCAAATTAAATGCTCATCTCAAGTCATTTAATGTAAGGGTCACTTTATTTCCCTCTTTTAAGTGACTAAGGCAAAATTCACCTAGGGGAACACTTTCTTAGGTAAAAAAATCAACACTCCCTCTTATCGAGGAAGGTGTTCTGCACCACTCCCAACCAATGTTATTGGAACCGGACCGGTCATTGAATCTACGAAGCGCAAAATGTGAACCGGATTGGAAATCGGATCGGAACCGGCAAAACACCTTGTAAAAAACTGGCTGACTAAAAAATACATAAAATATTTGTATTTTGTAAAAGAACATAAATATTCATGTGCATACATATGAATCCAAACCATTAATACACAAATATGCAAAGTTTCTCATATATATAGCAAATATGGGTGCAAATATCCAAAATAACACCTAGTGCAATTACATCTCTAAGGTTCTGAACCAAAGTACATCAACAAGGAGGCTCTACCGTGCTCTCAAGATTGCCAAACTATTAGCAATGAATAATGTGAGTAATGTAGGGGGTGGGGGGTCTTTAAATAGTGTTAGGATAGGCTTAGGGTTTGGTTAGAAGCATAGGTTAGGTTTTATTTTGTGTTTTTTTTTTAAAATTTGAGTTCTGTGAGTCCCCAATTTGTGGCCATACGACAGAGTACGGATCGACCGGTTCGGTTTGGTACAGAATCGGTCAAAACCAGTCGGTTCGGCGGTTTTGACCGGTTTCATACCCGGTTTGGAAAAAAATCCGGTCTGAGGAATTTTTTTTACTGACCGGACCAGCCAACCCTGTAAACCGGTCAGACTGGCTAGTTTTTCTGGTTTCGGTCCGGTTCCGATAACATTGCTCCCAACTTGTCTCTGAGGAAGACAAACTTGCCCCTCCCCAAAGATTTCGTTAGAATATCTGAAGCCTGCTCATTAGTGGAAATGTACTGAAATGTCATTGCTCCTCTCTGAACATAATCTCGAATGAAATGATACCTGATCTCAATATGCTTTGACCGATCATGAAATACTGGATTCTCAGAGAGCCAGATGCAACTCTGGTTGTCACAGTAAATCAACGTAGGACTCAGCTTTTGATCAAATAAATCCACCAGCAACTTGTGAAGCCACAACGCCTCGCAACTGGCTTGACTGGCTGCCATATACTCGGCCTCCATAGAACTCAAAGCAACAGACTTTTGCTTTCTTAACCACGACACTGCTGCCGAGCCCAAACTGAAACAACATCCGGAAGTGCTCTTTCGGTCTGCCACACTGCCTGCCCAATCTGAATCTATGAAGCCAATCAACCTAATCCCATCAGATCTCCTGTAGTCCAGATCATACTCCATTGTTCCTGCAAGGTATCGCAACACATGTTTTGCTGCTACCCAGTGCACCCTCCTAGGCTCTGTTAGCACTCAGAATCACACCCAAGGTTGCAGAAAAGCGGACCTCGAGGTAACAACATAACCGCTTTAGGAAAGGGAGCTGGCTTCCTCGTTTCCAGAGAGGGATCTCTCACAAATATATAACAAGGCCAGATCCATTGTCACAGAATGAATTTCGGATATTGGCAGCTAAAACCAGGTGAAGACGTATTGGGCTATGGAGTCACAAATCACCAAGAAACACATAGCAATTTGCACAGGAAATGTTTGCAAGAGTAGGGTAGCACTTCGGTTACGGTCTATATAAATTTCGGTCTGGTGGAAAAGGAAGAACAATGATAGTCCATCAATGTAGAGCACTGAAAAGATGAATTCTACATCGACTTTGGAAGAAATATTTGGTGAATGTCTAAAACAACGGCCAGAGCATAGGAATATGAATTATGGACCATTATACACTAGTCAAAGACATGAAGAAAACATAACGGAAAGAGTAACAGGAAATACATGCACATAAGGAAAGAAGATTACAGACTGTAACTAAGAAACACACAAGAATTCTTGCATTCAAAGGCCGACATTCGACTCTGTAACTTGTATTAAAGTATCTCAAGATTACATAAACACTACAGTCTTACAGGTTCCGACCAACCCTTCTCTCTATATAGAGAGTCTTCTTATGGTGTTTCTGGCCCCTAAAACTAACTTAGAAACAAGGCTAGAAACCAGTTACAATCATGATAAACAATCCTAACTAATTCAAACATGGCATATTCACCATGATTGATACATATAAAACAAAAGAACATGGAGCAACGCGCATGCTTGGCTTAACGACAATGCAACATCTTTCGTTCGCAGGCTCGCTTGTCTGGAAAGTGACGACTTAGGACGTCTTTGTGTTCATTCAGAGTTTGATGACTTGTTTGGTTGAGGTTCACAGCTGGCATAAAGGTTTGTGTTCCTACTGCGTTCAACTCTCCGTCCAGCCCGTTAGTAGCTTGATAACACTGTTATTGGTGGGTACTTTGGGAAGGACCGCACTGCTTTTGACAACACCACGTCCTTGAGGTGGCTTGTCATTCTTGTGCTTCTCTACTCCCAGGAGGAGGGTCCTCCTACAGGTCATATGGCATAGCACCTCCACGGAGTCATCACCACCCAAGATAAATTTGGCAACTGGAGTGAGTGGCAATGATGACGAAAGGCCAAGACTTTTTCTCCCTCCATCCAAGCATTCTCTCCAACGGGTTGCTTCTAGCAATGGTCACCACGTGTTGAGATTATGGAGACAACGACCACCTTCAGAGGTTTTGATGGGATACCCACTGGACAGGAAATTCCAGGCACAACGTCCACGAGGGTGTTACATTCTATCATGACAACAATGCCCTCGCCAGCCTCAGAGAGTATATCTAATGTGATGGACATCCTTGCCGCGACCTCGTTGGCGTCGGGGAGTATCTCTAATGCAATGAATGTCCTTACCCTGATGGTTGGAGCTCTCTCGGCAAGAAAACTTAGGAACAGTGGAATTTCGGAGGAAGGCCCATTAATTAACATAAAACCTTGATACACAACCTTCTCAATCAAGGCGACCATTACATATTTCTCTTAAGACTTTCAGGATTCTCAGCAAATTGACCTTCAACTATCTTAACCTCTCTCCGACAGTTATCCGGTCTATATCTTCAACTGGTGCTGAATGAGGTGTTTATATAGAACTGGGAGGTAGGACTCGATGATAGCCCCGTCAACATTCTCACACAAGCCACCATCAAGTAGCCTGATGACAGCACGCGCGATCACGTGGTTCGAGATCCGGTCTTTATGTTGAGATACCATTCATGTCGCCCTTTCTGTTTGTTGTGCAATGTTGTTAACTATGAAGTGACTTCTGGTCTCATTCCTCATCATCTCTCATTTAGCCCCATGGCACATGGATTAGACACCTTGCATTCAACTATCCCTCCTTATGACGGCATCATATTGTCTTCGTTCTCTGCGTCTTCTGCTCCTTCATTTTGCTTTGTGTGGGGGCCATACATGTCCTCCACCGCTCAACCATCAAGACACTTTTCTGATCATCTTACGTGTGACGCTATGAACTTTCTGGATTCTAGGATTTAAAATATGTTGTGAAGCTGATTTCCTTGGCCGTGGATTCGCTCCAATGGCGTCTGGACCTTTGATTACCTGTCATTTCTACTCTGTGCATGCTCATCCCAAAACATCACATCTTTGCATTCGAGGCGAGAGAAATTGCGTATAACCATGGCTTTCTGTCTTGGCCCTGACAATGCCCCTTCGAAATAAGTGGGCTGTACACAGAACATCGACCATCTTCTTCGATTCTCCTTCGCGTGAATTTCAATGAGCCGAATCCTTTCTAGCCTTTCATCATCCACGCGTAACGGGCGTGTCACATCCCGCGGGTTTTAAAGGCATCTTACATTGCACGTGTTCGATCAGTGAAAACGTTGCTAACCGTGGATCTTTTCCTGACTCAATCTAAGCCGTAGAAAATTGCCCTTGTTTAACCCATTTCGTGCATTTGAAACCAAGAAACCTCGTGAGCACTTTGATTTAGTGGAATCAACCTCCTCCGTCGACCTATCGCTTAGTCAATCCTGACCCTTGAGATCTGTGGGTCCTTTAACCTATTCTGCGAAAATGCAAAAGTGACTTGGGCCATGCATGTCATATTTGTGAAACTTGTTAGCTCCGTTGATTTGGCCCGCCTCTAAATCGCCACTGTTGAAATATTGCCTCCCTTCCCGTACCTTTGGCTGATCTGCATATATTCTTTTTCCCTTTAGCCTTGAACGATGAAAAGGGTTGTGGTCGCAAATCTGTTTATTCTTTCTTCATCCGACGGGTCACCATGCCTACAAACCAGCTTCCTCTTACCTAAGACGGAATCCTCCAAACCAATTTGTTTTCTCAGGACTTGATTGTCCCGTCTTCATACCTTTTCGAGGCTTAAAGGTGGCATGATGAGAAGTTTATAGAAATTCTCGGTATTCTCCAAGCTCGATAGCTGCAAAATTTTGCATACCTTATCCCTCCAGTCACTCAGCGCGGAACAAAAACAGTGCTAACATGCTTAACCATGAACTGACTGAGAGTGTTCACATCAAAACCCAAATCTGGTCCTGAGTTAACTAGACACATCAAAGAACCAATGAGTTGACGGTATAGTGTAGGATCCACCAACTCTCCCTCAGAAGCATGAAGCTTCTTCCGGTTGGTAATCATCGGTGTAGACATCGGCCTGCAATCCTCCATCCGAAATCTCCTTAGAATATCAACTGCATACTTTCCCTGTCCCAGGAAAATATGTCTAGGCTCCTGCCAAACCTTCAATCCCAAAAAATAGTGCATCAACCTAATGTCTGTCATCTCGTACTCTAAAGCAAGATCTCTCTTGCATGTTGCAATAGGTCTCTCTCCTCCTGTGATAAATAAGTCATCCACATATAGTAGAAGAATGAGCGGATCATCTCCAACCATGATGAAATAGAGATTCAGATTTGCTTCACTCTTCTGAAAACCCATCCACTGCAAGTATGAGTCAATCCTGGAGGACCAAACTCTAGGAGCTTGCTTCAGCCCATACAAGGCTTTCTTCAGCCTGCAAACATGAGACTCTCTCCCATGAATCTCAAAGCCCTGAGGCTGCTCAACATAAACCCCTTCCTGTATGATTCCATTGAGAAATGTGGTCTTAACATCCATCTGATGGATCTTCAAACCCATTTTCGCAGCAATGGAAATCAATGCCCTGATCGAAGTATAACAAGCAACCGGAGCAATGTCTCATCATACTCAACTCCCTCAACTTGTGAGAACCCCCACGCCACAAACTGAGCCTTGTACTTCTCCACACTACCATCTGCAACATGTTTTAGCTTGTAAAGCCAACGAGAAGTCACCACTGACTTTCCCTCAGGTCTCAGAACTATCTCCCAAACATCGTTCTTCATGATGGAATGGTACTCATCCATCATGGCATCTCTCCAAACATGATGCTGGGAGGCCTCCTCAAAAGTAGAAGGCTTTGAATCACGAAGACTAACCACTAATGCCATGCCCAATTTGTCTGGCATCTGAATAGCCCTCACTAGCTCCCTGGGTGTCCCAAACTCTTGTGCTTCCTTCAGGGTGTCCCCAAGCCACTTAGGCTTCTTCCTCCCTGAAGACTGCTCCCACACTGGTCTGTCCTCATCTGATGAACTACCAGAGGTGGAAAAATCAGTAACCTGTGAACTAGAAGCTAGTGTACCAACAACTGGTGAACCTTGTGATCCTGAAGCTCTATATGGTGAACCTGTAACCTGAGACCCAAAACCTGTCCTCGAAGGACACCCCAAGACCCCGATCCTCGATCATGGAAACTGAAACCAAGTTCTTCTTTAGCCTAGGTACATACAATACATCTCTCAAAATCATGGGACTCATGGACTCCCTTTAAAAGGTAATGGTCGTGCCCATAACTTCCTCGAAACTCATGCCCAAAAATTATTGTTGTACGGTCTCCTTGGGATGCGTGTTGTACTAAATCTCTTTGCATCGAAATTTGTGTTGTCTCGAAAACCGTGCTGCCTGGAAAATCATGCCTCTTCTCGATCTTTGCTCTCTCCTTCACTCTCTTCGCATGTAGAAATTCTAAAGTCTTGATGGCATAAAGAATTTCATAAACAGGCTAAGGATCCAGACACACAATTAACCTCACAGAGAATTAGCATAAGGAAAGAAGAAGAAGAATTAATGAACACACATTAATGAATGACCAATAAATGATAATTGATATTATTACATAGGTAATACATCCTTATAAAGGAAAATAAAGTTGCTAGAAGACAACTCAAGCTAGCTCATAAAGCAGGCTTACTAATTATGATAAACCCCATAGTTGACTAAAGCACTTTCCCAATCTACCAAGGACCTCACGAATTAGCAATAGCATGTGTGAGTGATGATGAGTGAAGGAAAGACTTGCTAATCCTAGAATATGGAGAGAAAATAATGCAGGATGGGTTGGCAACAAAAGCTGCCAGTTTCCTAGTTGACTAGCTTTACCTTATCCACAAAAAAGCAGGATAAAGCAAAAAAAGTAGAATAAAGTAGAATTTGCTGTAAAGTGCAGTTACCAATTCTGGATGGTCATAAAGTGGTTAAGATCAACCCCAAATCAGAAATAAATCATTCCTAGGATATAGATGGCAAGTGTTGACTCTAAGGTGCAAGTGGATGCCAACTCTCTAAGCTAGTGGGTAGGAAATTAATCAAATAATGATTAATTATTTTATGAGTGGGTTTATTATATTTCAACACCCCCCTTTAAGCTTGACTTTATGATGATATCCCTGAACTAATCAGAAATATATATGCATATAGGGCCCAACAATAAAGCTATGGTCACCCTTTTACAATTTATCTTGTCCAAAGAAATGAGGAAAGAGGCAAAACCTCAAGGGGAAAATCCTCCCTCAAGAAAGGACATGGAAAGCAATACCAAAAATGATGAACTGCTGCTCCAAACTAAACGCTGATGTCTGGAGGAATCTTCTTCTTGGGAAGAAGATAAATTTGCTCACCTGGATCAAGGACAGCTGCAGGATGGAAACTAGGACCATGTAGAACACCTGAGATCCAATGATGTAAAGGCAATACTGAAGGATCTTGAGACTTGTAATCAGCTCCAAGATGATGAGATGACTTGAACTTTGAACCAGTAGAGATGAAATGAGCTCCATATAGGTGAAATAACTGTCCAAGTGAATGTATCATGTCTCCATCTTCATTTACACAGAGAGGATGTGTGCAAGTGATCATGTAGGAACATAGAGAAGGCATAGGATCAAAGAGTGGGAATGCATGGTCTCCATGGGTTGATCCAGCTTCCAAAGAATCCAAGAGATCACATATAAGCACAACAGTAGACTCATGGGAATATACTGGTAAATAATCCTCTGTGGTAGAAGAATGTAAGGAGGAAAGATAGTGCTGTTCAAAATCTTCAAGGAGGCTTTGAGAATGAGTGCCAAGAACAAATGAGGAGTTGCAGAAGCGCATGGCATCAAGTATGATAAGTGGTAAGACACTAAAAGGACTTGATTTGGCTAAACAAACATCTCGGAAGTCACTGGGTTGCGCACCATCAAGAAGAGAGGCATGCACAAAGTGAGAGGTCTGGCATATGGATCTCAGAATTCATGATAGAAGACATAGAGAACACTGAATGTATGAGTGAATCATCAATAGAAATAGCAGCTCCATGAATCACTTTTTTTTCATCAACAACATCATAAGAAGATGAATCAAGATCTTCTACTTCAAGAGACAGAAAAAGATGGCTCCTCAATATTTGCTTCTTGATTGAAGGAGGAAGCATTCGAATCAAAGAGAGTAGTAGCAACAAGAAATGTATGAGAAACTTCTTCCTCATGATCAACTTCATTAGAGGCCGAGACATCTTGAGAGAGAGAAATCATTGAGGAGCTAGAGCCACTCTCCACATAGCTAGAAGGATCCTCATTGTCCTTTCCCAAAACTCTTTCCAATGTTGTTCAGAGATCCTTTGGGTATTCAACAGAATCAATAAGGTTGCGCATGCTGGGAGAGATAGCTAGACAAATAGCTCCAATTGCTCTATCACAGTCATTCAACCAGTCACTTGGCTCTTCATAAGACTCTTCACCAGCTCCAATAGATATCTCATAGAGATCTTGTCTCTTTAGATATGAAATCATCTTCAATTTCCACTCTGAATAGCTTGTGAATGGAGAAAGAAAAGGTACTGATACCCTTGAATCCATTCGAAGTTGAACCTGCAAAATAAACCTGCAAATCTGAAAAGGAGGATTAATTAATGAACTCTCAAAGATATGATATCATGTAGAGCTTTGATATCTTGAGCTCTGATACCATGTAGTGCTTTGATATTCTCAGCTTTGATACCATGTAGAAATTCTAAAGCCTTGATGGCATAAGGAATTTTATAAACAGGCTAAGGATCTAGGCACACAATTAACCTCACAGAGAATTGTAGAGAATTAGCATAAGGAGAGAAGAAGAAGAATTAATGAACACACATTAATGAATGACCAATAAATGATAATTGATATTATTACATAGGTAATGCATCCTTATAAAGGAAAATAAAGTTGCTAGAAGACAACTCAAGCTAGCTCATAAAGTAGGCTTACTAATTATGATAAACCCCATAATTGACTAAAGCAGTTTCCCAATCTACCAAGCACCTCACGAATTAGCAATAGCATGTGTGAGTGATGACGAGTGAAGAAAAGACTTGCTAATCCTAGAATATGGAGAGAAAATAATGCAGGATGGGTTGGCAACAAAAGCTGCCAGTTTCCTAGTTGAATAGCTTTACCTTATCCACAAAAAAACAGGATAAAGCAGAATAAAGCAGAATCTGCTGTAAAGCGCATTTACCAATTCTGGATGGCCATAAAGTGGTCAAGATCAACCCAAAATCAGAAACAAATCATTCCTAGGATATAGATGGCAAGTGTTGACTCTAAGGTGCAAGTGGATGCCAACTATCTAAGCTAGTGGGTAGGAAATTAATCAAATAATAATTAATTATTTTATGAGTGGGTTTATTATATTCCAACATCTCAAAAGTGTGCCCTTTTCCTTTCCTTGCCTTTTTGGTGAAAACCCTAGGATAAGTGAATGGTCTTCTAATCCAACGGTTGAGATTTGATAAGATGAGTGGATGAGATTAAATGTTCATTAAATCTCATTTAAAATTAATTTCACTCACCTCACTTAAATTTTTCCAAAAAGTGACTTTAATCTCTAAAGTCAAATTAAATGCTCATCTCAAGTCATTTAATGCAAGGGTCACTTTATTTCCCTCTTTTAAGTGACTAAAGAAAAAGTCATCTATGGGAACACTTTCCTAGGTACAAAAACCAGCACTTCCTCTTACCTAGGAAGGTGTTCTTCTCCACTCCCAACTTGTCTCTGAAGAAGACAAACTTGCCCCTCCCCAAAGATTTCGTTAGAATATATGCAACCTACTCATCAGTGGAAATGTATTGCAATGTCACTGCTCCTTTTTGAACATAATCTCGAATGAAATGATACCTGATCTCAATATGCTTTAACCGATCATGAAATACTGGATTCTCAGAGAGCTGGATGCAACTTTGATTGTCACAGTAAATCAACGTAGGCCTCAGCTCCTGATCAAATAAATCCACCAGTAACTTGCGAAGCCACAACGTCTCGCAACTGGACTGACTGGCTGCCATATACTTGGCCTCTGTAGAACTCAAAGCAACAGACTTTTCCTTTCGACTGAACCACGACATTGCTGCCGAGCCCGAACTGAAACAACATCCGGAAGTGCTTTTCCGGTTTGCCACACTGCCTGCCCAATCTCAATATGTGAAGCCAATCAACCTGATCCCATTCGATCTCCTGTAGTCTAGACCATACTCCACTGTCCCTGCAAGGTATCACAACACATGTTTTGCGGCTACCCAGTGCACCCTCCTAGGCTCAACCATGAACTGACTGAGAGTGTTCACCGCAAAACAACAAAGAACCAATGAGCTGACGGTATAGTGTAGGATCCACCAACTCTCCCACGGAAGCATAAAGCTTCTTCCAGTTGGTGATTATCGGTGTAGACATCGGCCTGCAATCCTACATTCGAAATCTCCTCAGAATATTGACTGCGTACTTTCTCTGTCCGAAGAAAATATGTCTAGGCTCTTGCCAAACCTCCAATCCCAAAAAATAGTGCATCAATCTAATGTTCGTCATCTTGTACTCTAAAGCAAGATCTCTCTTGCATGCTGCAATAGGTCTCTCTCCTCTTGTGATAAATAAGTCATCGACATACAGGAGAAGAATGGGCTGATCATCTCCAACCATGATGAAATAGAGATTTGGATCTGCTTCACTCTTTTGAAAACCCATCTGCTGCAAGTAAGAGTCAATCATGGAGTACCAAGCTCTAAGAGCTTGCTTCAGCGCATACAAGGCTTTCTTCAACTTGCAAACATGAAACTCTCTCCCATGAATCTCAAAGCCGTGAGGTTGCTCAACATAAATCTCCTCCTGTATGATTCCATTGAGAAATGCGTTCTTCACATCCATCTGATGGATGTTCCAACCCATTTTTGCAGCAATGGAAATCAATGTCCTGATCGAAGTATAACGAGCAACCGGAGCAAAGGTCTCATCATAGTCAACTCCCTCAACCTGTGAGAACCCCCACGCCACAAACCGAGCCTTGCACTTCTCCACACTACCATCTGCAGCATGTTTTAGCTTGTAAAGCCAACGAGAAGTCACCATTGACTTCCCCTCAGGTCTCAGAACTATCTCCCAAACATCGTTCTTCATGATGGAATGGTACTCATCCATCATGGCATCTCTCCAAACATGATGCTGGGAGGCCTCCTCAAAAGTAGAAGGCTCTGAATCACGAAGACTAGCCACTAATGCCATGCCCAATTTGTCTGGCATCTGAATAGCGCTCACTGGCTCCCTGGATGTCCCAATCTCATGTGGTTCCTTCAAGGTGTCTCGAAGCCACTTAGGCTTCTTCCTCCCTGAAGACTGCTCCCACACTGGTCTGTCCTCATCTGATGAACTACTAGAGGTGGAAACCCCAGTAACCTGTGAATCAGAAGCTAGTGTACCAACAACTGGTGAATCCTGTGATCCTGAAGCTCTGTACGGTGAACTTGTAACTTGAGACCCAAAACCTGTCCCCGAAGATCTTGTTGGCTGAACCACTGAAACTAGAGAACCTGTGCCTATACTGTGTGGTCTAGTAACCCCAGAAACCTGTGAACCTGTCTGCTGCACAGAAGGTACCTGCGAAACTACTAGAGGTGCGGAAACCTGCTGCTTTCCCTGCTCTGAGTCTCTAGACTTCCTGAAGGCTCGCTCCTCAAATCTTACTTTCCTCCTCACAACAACCTTCCTCTAAGAAGGAAGATAAATGTGGAAGGCCTTTAAAGTCTCATCATACTCCACAAAGATGCCTCTCTCTGCTGTGGGCCCAAACTTTGTCCTTTTCTCAGAAGGGACATGAGAGTAAGTCAGGCAACCAAATATCCTAAAATGACTCACCTCAGGCTTCTTTCCTGTGAAACTCCCCTTAGGTGTCTTGTTCCCCCGGCACGATGGGGATTCCTGTTCTGAAGATAAACAACTGTACTGCATGCCTTTGCCCAAAGGAAGAAAGGAAGTGACTGATCATGTAACATAGCTCTAGTTGCTCCAACAATAGACATGTTCTTCCTTTCTGCCACTCCATTATGTTTTGGAGTGTATGGAGCCGTCAACTGCCTCCGAATGCCCTCTTGTCTGCAATATCCATCAAACTCCTTGGAGGTATACTCACCCTCGTTATCCGATCTGAGAGCCCGTATCTTCCTCTTTGTCTGGTTGTCCACAAGAGCTTTGAACTCTTGGAACCTCTGCAGGACTCCTAAGATTTCTTGCTCTTCAGGAAGTAGATCCAAGTCTTCCTGGAATGGTCATTGATGACTATCACATAATACTCGAACCCTCTCAGAGAAACAACTAACATAGGTCCAAACAAATCAAAATGTATCAAGTCAAGAACCCTTGCTAACCTACTATCACTGCTAGGAAAAGTAGTCTTGGTGTACTTTCCCAAAGCACATCCCTTGCAAACCTCACTGTACTTCGTGCTGAACTCTGGCAACCCTGTAACCATAAATCTCAACATACGCAAAGATGGATGATGTAGATGAGCCATCCTCCTATGCCGCAACTCACAAAGCTTGCTGTCGTTGCTATGTGCCAAACCATGCTCGGGCTGAAACAAGAGCTTGTGCAGTTTCCCACATCCGACTCCAATGGTGTAGGAAGCAGATGGTCCTGCAGTCTTGGGAAACACACGCACATGTCCATCTAGGAAGGACACCCCAAGACCCCGATCCTCGATCATGGAAACCGAAACCAAGTTCTTCTTAAGCCTAGGTACATACAATACAACTCTCAAAATCATGGGACTCATGGACTCCCTCTGAAAGGTAATGGTCCCACGCCCAACTGCTCTGACAACAGTGTCATCTCCCAACACTACCTCCACATCAGTCTATGCCTATGAAAGCTCGAAGAATATCTCTTGAGCACCTATCATGTGGCTCAAAGCTCCACTATCAATATACCATGTGCTGGTGGTGGATGCACTGTAAGAATGGTTTGTCAAGAAGGAATACTCCCTCACACTATCAACATCCGCATTGGTGATGATGGATGCTCTCTCTCTATCAACATGTCTAGTGCAAAGAGAAATCTCTCTCTCAAATCTTGCTGAAAAATCCTCAATCTTCGCCGAAGCTGCTATCTGCTGCTGCTTCTTCTTCTTTTGTGGACATTGCCCAACATAGTGCCTAATCTTCTGACAAGCAAAGCACTTCACAGTGCTCAAATCCTTCTTCTACCCATCCTACTGCTTGGCCCCACCCTTCTTGGGACCCTTCTTGAACTTAAATCATCACATATTCTGTCCCATGTAGGTAAGTTCTCCCTAGCTACCAAAGCCTCCACAAACACAGCCCAAGGCTTTGCAACCCCATTCATAGCTATCCGCACTAGCTTTGCATTAGGAACAACCTACCCCACTGCTGCAAGCTCATGTCTCACTTGAGAGGTCCTAGTAAGGTAAGATATCACAACCTCCCCTTTGACCATCTTGATATTTTTCAACTTCTCCCTCAAAACCATCTTCCTATTCTCGTTTGAGCTTTGAAACAAGCTGGTCAAAGCATCCCATATCTAAAATGCACGGGTCTTACTCGAGATGTGAGGAATCACATGGTCTTTAACTGCATCTAGGATAATCCTTCTAGCCTTAATATCTTTTTTGTTGAAGGCAGCCAATCCAACTGGATTGGCAGTAGCATCGGGAACAACAATAGGGTGAGCTTTAGTGTTATGAACTACTTCATCCCATAACTCATTCTCCTCCAACACAAGCAATATCCTAGCTTTCCATGGGACAAAATTCCCAGCCCCATCAAGCTTATCCTCCATCCTAAGTCCAGTAGCCATTATCTCTGCAAAGTTCAAGTTTCAACAAGGTGCTACCCACCGTCAAAAGAAATTTTTTGAGTTATGGAAATTACTTTTTGTCTCCAATAACTTTAATTTTCTGCCCAACCTTGCTCTGATACCATGAAAGTTTTTCTTAGTTTTCAGCCACCCGGTTTCAATGTCAATTTTCAATGTGTAATGCCCAACCCAGTTTTCATGAAGGCTGGAAATTGCACAAAATTTTCAGACAAATTAAACACTGCTGAAACTCACTTTTAATGACAGAAAATAGAATAATAAATGCACACCATAAATTTTAGACTCAGAGATTTTTGGCAAACTTGCCCAGGACAAACCCAGAAGGGGAAAACCTGTTAGGAGAGAGAGATTTTTATTTCTTCAGCAAAATATAGAACAAGTACAATAGAAAATACAACTTATCTCCACCGCAATAAATGCACCCAGAACTTCCTCGAAATTTGTGCCAATGCCTTGAATTTTGTGCCAAGACAGAACCTCGTTTTCTGTGCCCACTGGCTCGAAAACTGTGCAGAAATTAGACCTCGATTTCTATGCATAAAGTACAGTCCGTTCAGACTGTACGGTCCTCGAAAATCATGTAGAAACTGTACAGAGTACGGCCTCGATTTCTATGCCAACTCTCTTGGGATTCGTGCCCAGAACTTCCGCGAAACTCATGCCCAAAAATTACTGCTGTACGGTCTCCTTGGGATGCGTGTTGTCCAATAAATCAACAATAGTAATCATAGATAGCTACTTTAGTCCAGTAACCCTTCTTTAATAGATGATCATGTGCTTTTAGGGTCTGCATGTCACTTTTAGGGTTTACGCTTCACTTTTGCATGCATGCAATTCTAATTCCATGTTGACTTTAAGACTGAAGAAATGAGATGAGGCCTACATGCTCCACATGCTATATGATATGAACTCTGATGGCCTTCTTACTACACTGATGACTTATTACCTTTATGCTCCTAGTGCTATTAGTCTTCAGTTATTCCCTTTTCTTTAATACCCGCTCGAACCTATGGGAATAAAATAGGTTAACGGGTGTCTCAGGGTGGTTTAGTTGAAAGAGGACATTACAGAAAACCCTTCCCTCTAGTCGAACACCTCCATTTTTTGGACTTCTGTATCATTTTAAAAAACCCTCCAAGGACCATTTTTCCTCCTTTTGTTTGTTGTAGTAGAACAATGTATTTTTTCTGGAAAAAGATGATACCTTTGTTTCTTTGGTCCATAAAGGCAAAGTTTAACCTAATGGACATATCTTACAATGCAGATATGGGTTTGGACTCTAGATTTTGGTCTTCCATTTCATAGGACTGGATTGCTGATTTTGGGGTTACCAACTTACCAGACACATGACTAGACACGAATACTTCCTCTCTGATTACTGACAACGACACAGATTATAATCATAGAATCATATATGATTATAGATTTGCATTTTCTCTCAAAAACAAGAAGTTTTGCTTGCTGGTCATTGTCTTCTTATGCAGAAGTAAGTGGAAACTATAGGTTTTTTCTGACTTTTGTGTACTTCGTCATCATATTAGGTTAATAACATGCATTCATATAATGTTTTGTCATCAAAATCAACGAGATTAGCTTGCTTATTTGCATTATTTTACGCAAGAATAAGAGCATGTACTTGCATATATCATTTAAAGTTCACCTTTTCATAATGTCTTCTTGTATTTTTTAATGTTATTTACTTGTTGATGTGCCCTTTTTAAGAGCAGAACAACAGAATATTATCACCTATTTAGGTTCATACTTAGTTGTTTTTGCTGCAAGATTCACTTTTTATGTTTGTGTGCTTGCTCCCTGCTTATTGTACTTGCTTATTTGCATCTGATTTTATTTAGAACAGCGACATATTTTTATCAATTTAAACTTTAAAGTCATATTTACTCCTTGTGATTATTAGCACATACCTTGCACTTTTTTAGGGAAGTCCCATATGGCTGGAGAAGCACCAATTCAAAGCCAGGAATGATTGTAGTGAGGTGACATTGGCTCTATTCCTAGGAGTTCTCTGGACTCTTTCCATTTTGCAGGTAAGAATTTCCAAGTGATAGCTTATTGATAGTTCCTTCCCTCTTTTGAATCACATCCATGACTCTATTATTTACATTACTTTTTGAGAAATAATCTCTCTCTATCATCTCCTTTACTAAAGGAAATGTCAACACGGCTGTTAGGAGGATGATATCTATTGAGCAGACATTTAGAGGACCAGAATCTCCCCTCTTTGGCTTCTATGCCCCAAGATGACCTTTTATTATGAGCATATATATATATATATATAAGTTAGTTTTTGAGAATTGATCTCTCTATCATCTCCTTGCTAAAGGAGAGATCAACAAGGTTGTAAGGGATGGTATCTATTGGGTAGACTTTTTGAGCACCTAGCTCTCCCAACCTAACCTCGTAGGCCCTCAGGATGGTCTCATTATTCATTTTGATTACATTTGATGCCATTGAGTTCACATCTCGAGGGTTCCCTTGGCCTGTCACGGGTTTGCTCCCACCTATGGATCAAGACAAGCTAGCAAATCCCACAGTCTGAGAGGATTTGCTAGCTATGCCACATATAGGAGATCAAGTTTACGGAATCTTTTGTTTTCATTCAAATGTTCCATTTATTCTTGATATTCGGAGGAGGTTCCTTTGCCAACTTTGGCATCGAGAAGGTCACTTTGCAATTTTCTTTGGTGTGTTTTATCTAGAAATAATATCATCGGGCTCATCACTTCTTTTTTTTAGTGTATCTTGATGGCTGGTGTCACTAGGTCAGTTAGACTCTTCACTTCATTAGCCCGTTGCTTGCAGATCGAGAGACAACAAAATTAATCCCACCTAGCTGACATGCACCCCACTCCTAGGAAACCTTAGTGCTTGATCCTTGCCAAGCAGAATACTACTCGCCAGGTCTACTTGAGCCAATGCTATCAAAACCGGATCGATCATCGAACCGACAGAGCCCAAAATGTGAATCGGGCCGGAACCAGAAAAAACCAGGAAAAAAACCAGTAGACTAACAAATACATAAAATATTCATATTTTGTAAAAAAACATATATATTCATGTACATACATATGAATCCAAACCATTAATACACAAATATGCAAAGTTTCTCATATATATAGCAAGTACAAGTGCAAATAAATCAAAATAGCACTGAGTGCAATACACCATTGAAGTTATGAACCAAAATACATCAACAAAGGGGCTCAGGGTTAGGTTAGATGCTTTAGAGTAGGGATTTTTATGTTTAAAAAATAATTTGAATTCAGTGGGTCCCTAGACAATACCGTACGGACCGGCTCTGTACGGAACCAGTCAAAACTAACCGGTTCGACGGTTTTAGGCTGGTTCCATACGGAACAGGCTTGTTCATTGGCGGTTCAGGCTCATTTTCCGGCTCAAGCGGTTCAAGCCCCAAACTAGACCGACAAAGCCTGTAAACCGGTTAAACCGGCCGGTTTTGATAACATTGACTTGAGTAGCCAACTTTTATCAGGAGGTTCTTCTGCTCTGCCTCAATGTTAGTAGAGGCAATGCATTTTGCTCCAGAGCTCCTCCTGGGATTGTGCAGTAGCATCAGGTACTTTTCGGAGGACGTCATCAAGGCTTGCAACGGTTCCTTCACAATGATCAATAGATCCATGGATATTTTTCTATGCTTTCTGCCTCTACATTTACTTTTCTTTCTAGTGATGACACTGATGTTGAGGAAGGGCCTCATGCCCCTTTGGTTTTTCTTCTCTGCTTTGCTAAGGTCCTGCTACTCTCTCTTTTATTATTGAAAGTTTTTGAAAGTTTCCCCAACTCGGTTTCAAGCCTTTTGGCTTCTCTGCATGGTTCAATGCCCAACCATTCAATGCATAAATTTATCAAAAATTTAACTTGACTGAAACACATGTGAAACTTTTTCCCAATTTCAAACAATTCAGAAATTTTCTTTTGACTGGAAAATTTAAATACTCAGAAAGAATTTTAGACATTCACTCACATGAAATTAACACGCTTGTTTTTGACCAATGGTCCAGGACAAAACTCCCAAGGAAAAACCTGTTTTCTGAGTGAGAGATTTTATTAATTTTCAGACAAATTTACAAACCCAGAACAACAATACTTATCTCATTCCTTCCTCGAAATTCGTGCCCAAAAATATTTGACAAAACTGTACAGACTGCTCATTAAATACACCTCGAAATCTGTGCACACGTGTGAAACAATACAGACTGGTATGGTCTGACGATGTACGGTCTGCTGCAATTAATGACCTCGAAATTTGTGCCCAGTACGGTTTTCAATTAATGCTTTACAGACTCTGACAACAACATTAAATGCTGTACGGGTTCTTTTCGAAAAACATGCCAAACATTATGGTCTGGTACAGTACAGCCTTCCTCGATTTCTGTGCCAATAAATGCTTTAGTCTTCCTCGATTTTTGTGCAAAAAATGTCTGGAAATCCAAAATTCATTGGGAAATGTGCCCACTTTAAAATTCTGGAATTTTCTCTCTCTTGGTTCAATTGTCTTCAAACCCTCACTCTCTTAGTTTTTCTTCTTCTCTCCAAAATCTCTTTTGGAATAATCACAACATGAATGAACCTTTGCCTTGCCCTAGCCTTTTTGTTCTTGGTAACTTTTCTGTCAATCTAACGATCAAGATTAGATTAGATGAGAGGTTCACATTAAATGCTCCATTAAATAATAATTAAATGACATTTAGTGCACTCATGTCATTTAATAAAGTTGAGCAATCCCCTTTTTCTATTTAATCACTCACTTAACTTTTAAATGTGAACTTAGGAAAATACCCACTTAACTTTTTAATAAAGTCACTTTAAAAAATATAAAGTGCATCTCACTTCATTAAATGCACAAAATGACTAGGAGTCACATTTAAGTGTCCTTGTCCACCCCAAGGCAAATCTAGGTGGACAAACACTTCCTAGGTAGCTTTTTAACACTCTCTCTTACCGAGGAAAGTGTTTTTCACCACTCCCAACTTATCTCTGAAGTAGACATGTTTCACTCTACCCAAAGCCTTTGTGAGAACGTCAACCACCTACTCATCTATCGAAACACACTGCAATCTAACAACCCCTCTCTGAACATAGTCCTTGATGAAGTGATATCAAATCTCAATGTGCTTTGACCTATCATGAAATACTGGATTCTCAGAGAGCTTGATGCAACTCTGATTATCACACTGTATAATTGTGGGACTCAGCTCCATATCAAACAAATCCACCATCAACTTGCGAAGCCACAAGGCCCCACAACTGGCCTGACTGGCTGCCATGTATTCAGCCTCAGCACAACTCAATGCCATGGACTTTTGCTTCCTGCTGAACCACGACACAACTGTCGAACCCAAGCTGAAGCAACAACCGGAAGTGCTCTTCCGGTCCGAAACACTACCTGCCCAATTTGAATCTGTGTAGCAAACCAATCCCACTCCACTGGGTCTCCTATAATCCAATCCATAATCAGTTGTACCTGTAAGATACCTCAAGATGTGTTTTACAGTAGTCCAATGCACTCTCCTGGGCTCCACCATGAACAGACTGAGAGTGTTCACTGCAAAACTCATATCTAGTATGGTGTTGACCAAATACATCAACGAACCAATCAACTGACAATATAAGGTAGGGTCCACCAACTCTCCCTCTGAAGCATGAAGCTTCGCCCAGTTGGTGGTCATGGGTGTCGACATAGGTCTGCAATCTGTCATTTGAAATCTCTTCAGAACATCTGTAGCATATTTTCCTTGCCCCAGGAAAACATGTCCATCCTCCTGCCAAACCTCCATCTCCAAATAATAATGTATCAATCCAAGGTCAGTCATCTCAAACTTTGAAGCAAGATCCTTCTTGCATGCATCAATCAGGTGCTCTCCCCCAGTAATGAACAAGTAATCAACATACAACAGAAGAATAAGTGGAACACCACCAACCACAATGTAGTACAGGTTGGGATCAACTTCACTCTTTTGAAACCCAATCGAAAGCAAGTTGGTGTCGATCCTGGAATACCAAGCCCAAGGGGCTTGCTTCAGACCATACAAGGCCTTTTGCAGCCTGCAAACATGAGTGTCTCTCTCACATACCTCAAAGCCCTGTTGCTGCTCCATATATACCTCCTCCTGAAGAAAACTGTTGAGGAAAGCGGTTTTGACATCCATCTGATGGATCTTTCAATCCATCTCTGCAACGATGGAGATCACTGCTCTGATCGAAGAAAATCTGGCCACTGGTGCAAATGTCTCATCATAGTCACCTCCCTCGACCTGTGAGAAATCACGTGCAACAAAACGAGCTTTGAACTTCTCAATACTGCCATCTGCAGCATGCTTTATCTTGTAAAGCCATTTGGAAGTCACAACTGACTTCCCCTTTGGTCTCAGAACCACTTCCCACACCCCATTCTTCATGATGGAGTTGTACTCCTCCATCATGGCATCTCTCCATACCTGGTGTGCGGAAGCCTCCTCATAAGTGCCTGGAACAGTATCACGCAAGCTAGTCACCTGTGCCATATAGTTGGAAAATCTCTCAGGTTCCCTGCTCTCCTTGACCCCCTCTTGGGTGGTCCATTTGACTCCTCTGCTTCCTTCATTTACTCCTTAAGGCAACTTGGCTTTCTCTTCTTGGAGGAAGCATCTTGTCTCAGACTCTCCTCAACCTCCTCATCAGACACCTGTCTCCTTGAAGAAGTCCCAACAACCCGAGAACCTGTCCTTGGTGAACATGTACCTGTACCACTCGAACCCGAATCACCTGAAGGTGTCATCTGTGAACCTGTCCCTGTACCAGATTTACCTGCGGACTAAGTCCTTGCAACTGAAGGACCTGTAACTTGTGATCCAGTCACACTTGAAACCAGTGACCTTGAACTCTAACTCGCTGAACTCTATGTTGTCACCTGTGTAGTACCCTGTTGATCCTCCATATCGGAATCAAGAGACCTCCTGAAGGATTTCTCCTCCTCAAACTTCACCTCCCTTCTCACCACAACTTTCCTCTGTGTAGGAAGGTATATGCGAAAAGCCTTTGATGTCTCATTGTAACCAACAAAAATACCACGCTCACCTGTAGCCTCTCCAACTTTGTCCTCTTCTTAGAAGGGACATGAGAGTATGTAAGGCAACCAAAAATCCGAAAGTGACCTATCTCAAGAACTTTCCCTGTGAATGTTTCCTCAGGAGTTTTACTCCCCAATGCACGGTGCAGACTCCTGTTGAAAACATAAACAATAGTACTACAGGCCTCTGTCCATAGAAAGAAAGGAAGGCTCTGATCATGCAGCATGGCTCTAGCTGCACCCACTATAGAACGGTTCTTCCTTTCAGCGACTCCATTCTGCTGTGGAGTGTAAGGAACTGTCAACTGCCTCTTTATCCTCTCCTGTCGACAATACTCATCAAAAGCACGAGAAGTATACTCACCTCCATTGTCTGACCGAAGTACCTTGATCTTCTTTCCTGCCTGGTTCTCCACAAGAGCTTTGAACTCTTGGAACAGAAGTAAGATTTCCTTTGATCTCTTGCTTCTAAGGAAATAGATTTAGGTCTTCTTGGAAAAGTCATCAATGAAAGCGATGTAATACTCATATTCTGTCAAAGAGGCAGATGACATGGGACCACATAGATCTGAATGAATCAATTGAAGCACTCTCTCTGATATGGAATCACTACTTGGAAAAGCAGTTTTGGTGTACTTTCTCAAAGCACACCCTCTACACACACCACTCAACTCTATGCTGAAATCTGGCATACATGTCGTCATATCTCTTAGCATCGTGAAAGCTGGATGGTGAAGATGGGCCATCCTCCTGTGCCAAAGCTCACACAACTCACTGTTGCTTTGAGTGTGTGACAGTGCGTGATGTGGCTCGAAGAGAAGCTTGTACAATTTCCTGCATTTGACTCCAATCACTTGTGAATCAGATGGACCTGCTGTCTTGGGAAAGATGTGAACTTTCCCTTCAAGAACATATACACCGAAGCCTTTGTCCTCAATCATGGAAACTGAAACAAGGTTCTTCTTGAGCCCAGGGACATACAACACATCCCTCAGATACATAGGCTGCATGGACTCCCTGTCAAAACGTACAGTCCCTCGCCCAACTGCACTCACCATTGTGTCATCTCCCAATACAACCTCCATCTCCAAGTTTGACTCTGACATCTCTGTGAACATGTCGCGATCACTTGTCATATGATTGGAAGCTTCACTATCAATGTACCATGTGGAGGAAGTAGTGGTGGCACTCAACAAATGCCCAACAATCATGGAATGCTCCATGCGGTGATAGAAGATGGTCTCTCAACACCAACACCTGCAAAGAGAGAAAAGTCTCTCTCAAATCTCACTACAAACTCATCGATCTCTGATGTAGCTGCAGTCTACTTCTTCTTCTTGTTAGGACACTGTCCAACATAGTGTCCCATCTTCTGACATGCAAAGCATTTCACTTTGCTCATGTCCTTCTTCTCTCCATCATGCTGTTTGGCTCCCTCCTTGGAACCCTTCATGAACTTCTTCTTCTTCTTTCCCTTCGCTGCTAAAGCAACATTCTCCTCATCATCCCTCTGATGTGATGAGCTTCCCTGTATGAAGCCTCTCCGTATCTCCTCCTGTGTGAGATCATCCCACAATCGATCCCATGTGGGTATGTTCTCCCTCCCAATAATGGTCTGAACAAATACGGTCCACTGCTGTGACACTCCATTTAGTGTTGTATGCACCATCTTAGGAATTCCAACCAACTCTCCTACAACTGCTAGCTCATTTCTTACCTGTGTGATCTTGGTAAGATATGATGCCATGCCTTCTCCTTTACCCATGTGCACACTCTTCAACTTCTCTCTCAATACCATCTTCTTGTTTTCATTGAAACTTTGATAAAGATTTGTCAAAGCTGTCCACATCTCAAATGCATGGTCTTTGGCTGAAATGTGAGGGATCACATGATTCTTCACTGCATCAAGAATGACTCTTCTTGCCCTCATATCCTTTTTCATGAAAGCTGCCTTATCTGTTGCATCAGCAGGTACTACTACAGGATTTGCTATTGTTCCATGAACTATATCCCATAGTTCATTCTCTTCAAGAATCAAACTAATTCCAGCATTCCAAGCACTAAAATTTGTAGCCCCATCTAATCTATCTTCCACTCTAAGACCGAAAACCATGGCTGCAACCTGTAACCTCAAGCAAGCTGTTCAAGACTTCTTTTCTTCAAACCCTAGTTTTTGAATGTTTAAAATTCTGAATCTTTAATGCCGCTCTGATACCATGAAAGTTTTTGAAAGTTTCCTCAACCCGGTTTCAAGCCTTTTGGCTTCTCTGCATGGTTTATTGCCCAACCCTTCAATGCATAAATTTTATCAAAAATTTAACTTGACTGAAACACATGTGAAACTTTTTCCCAATTTCAAACAATTCAGAAATTTTCTTTTGACTGGAAAATTTAAATACTCTGAAAATTTTTTAGACATTTACACATGAAATTAACACGCTTGTTTTTGACCAATGGTCCAGGACAAAACCCAAGGGAAAACTTGTTTTCTGAGTGAGAGATTTTATTGATTTCTCAGACAAATTTACAAACCCAGAACAACAGTACTTATCTCATTCCTTCCTTGAAATTCGTGCCAAAAACTCTCTGACAGAACTGTGCAGACTGCTCATTAAATACACCTCGAAATCTATGCACACGTGTGAAACAGTACAGACTGGTACGGTCTGCTGCAATTAATGACCTCACAATCTGTGCCCAGTACGGTCTGCAATGAATGCTGTATGGGCTCTGACAACAACATTAAATGCTGTACGAATTCTCTTCGATAAACATGCCAAACATTACGGTCTGGTACAGTACGACCTCCCTCAATTTCTGTGCCAATAAATGCTTCAGTCTTCCTCGATTTCTGTGCAAGCTGTCTTGAAATCCAAAATTCATTGGGAAATGTGCCCACTTTAAAATTCTGGAATTCTCTCTCTTGGTTCAAATAGTCTTCAAAACCTCACTCTCAGTTTTTCTTCTTTTCTCCAAAAATCTCTTTTGGAATGATCACAACATGAATGAACATTTGCCTTGCCCCATCCTTTTTGTTCTTGGTAACTTCTCTGTTAATCTAACGGTCAAGATTAGATTAGATGAGAGGTTCACATTAAATGCTCCATTAAATAATAATTAAATGACATTTAGTGCACTCATGTCATTTAATAAAGTTGAGCAACCCTCTTTTTCTATTTAATTACTCACTTAACTTTTAAATGTGAACTTAGGAAAATACCACTTAACTTTTTAATAGTCACTTTAAAAAATATAAAGCGCATCTCACTACTTTAAATGCACAAAATGATTAGGAGTCACATTTAAGTGTCCTTGTCCACCCCAAGGCAAATCTAGGTGGACAAACACTTCCTAGGTAACTTTTTAACAATTATTGTATCTTCCTTTTTAGCTAGCGTTTTTGCATCTAGGAGTGCTATAGACACTGCCATTGTCTTTTGACACCTCGTTGTGCTCTCTAGTCTTATTGGCCTATTTCTTGGTCACTTGTTGGATGTAAGAAATTTATTTCATCTTGTCCTATTTCTTGGTCACTTGTTGGATATAATAAATCTAATTCATCTTATCTCTCCTTTGCAAAATGGCAAGTGAGTAGAATTAAATTTCGGCATCCTCTCAATCACTCGGAGGCCTCCTATTAACTCCTTTCGAATTTCTTTGTCATTATATCCAATATTTGTGTACAAGGAGGAGTTGCTTCTTGTTGAGTTGTTGACTACAAATCCTCTAAGGAGGAAGAGTGAGAAGCTTTTAAACAATTGCAAGAGGTGCACTAAGAACTGCAGATTCACTGTTTAGAGAGTGTCAAACACATTGGAGATTTACTGTTGCTTGAACAATCAGGTCTCTTGAGTTCGGCTTATGGTAATTATGATGAGAAACGTCAAATCATTGTTAAATGAAAAAAGTATGATTCTGAAATCCTGAGCATTGATTAGCCTACAATTAACAGATGATTCTGGTATCCCTATATAATTTGAAATTGATTTGCATGCCCAATCAAATACAAATACAAAAATGTTACTCATGGTGTAAAGGAGGAGATCTTGAAATCTAATGCTGTTGAAAGAACATTTGTAAGTTTTTGATTCTAGTTGGCCCGAGCGACTTTCTACATAATGATATTTCTTTGTTCACAACTCAGGTTTGACATATTGCTGGCATAGTGGCTACATACTATGCATTGTCCCTATTATGTTGGCCTTGCTTCTCCATGATTGAGATGAGTTGTATCCACTCAAATATTATAGATGGTGTATTGCAGACCATAGATATTTTCCTTTGAGAGCAGTTACATGAAAACAAAGTGCAGGAAACCCTCCAAACCCAAATGTCGCATTACATGTAGAAGTTTTCGATCTTAAAAGCAAGCAGGAAGAGATTTGATCCCAACATGCTACCTTTAAACAAGAAACTGAAACACACATCAAATCATAAGCTCTCCTCCTCCTCCTCTTGCAGCAGTTGAAGAAGTGTTGCAAGCTAAACTCATGGGGAACGAGCTTGGTAGGAAAGGGATCTGAACATTAAGGTGAGGGGCCTTCCCTTGCCTCGTCCATCTTTAGACCCTCTGGGGTTGGAACCATGTTCCTTTCGGATACCCTTGACATCCTTGATCATGCCCTTAACAGAGCTTGGCTTGGCTATGACTCTACACTCTTTGGTTCAAGGATGCTACCTATCGGCTTTGAGTCTTCCGAGCTAAGTGGAAGATATTCTCTCTTCCTAGTTGTTGATTATTGTATCTTGGATAGGTATTGTTTTCACACAACTTGTAGTTGCCCCTAACAAAGTTATCCTATCCAGGATGGTATAGGAGACGAGCAACTAAAGATGTGACCCTAGAGGATCCTGATCCCCGGATCTGGATGGATTGTCACATTGATCAGGATTCTCTTCACTTTAAGCCAAATGAATCAAATAGCTATGGGAAAGACCGAAAAACAAGATACCCAGACATGTAAGACAAGTAAGAGTTAGAGATATCTTGATATGAAACCCTAGATCCAATAGGTAGCTAGAGAGAGAGGCTTAGGGATTTGGATGATTAATTAATGATGTTAAAAGATAATCCAAATAGTTTCTTCTCAATAGCTAAATTGATTACATTGATTTAGGTTCAAAGTGCTAGGTGAAGGATACCCATATTGCTACCTTAGGGGGGATTTGACTTGATAAATTGGAAAAGCCCAGAATAGGATTCTGATTTATGATTAAAGGGTTCCTAACACTTAATTGGTTTGCTTGGATGACAAATGCAACAATGGACAAAGATCACAAGCGAGAAAAGGCACAAAACCCAACAAAAACAACCTCTAGACCAAGGGGGGCGAATTGACTTGTATGTCAGTGCCTTCTTATGATGGGTAAATGGAGTCCAACCAAGACGCCCTAGGGGCTCTTGGGATTTTGAGGGATGACAAGAAATACATAAGTGTTGGATTTCTGAAAATCTAAGTGATGTGACCCAAGAAATTCTCCTAGTTACTACAAAATGAGGGTTTTAGTGTTTTATTAATGTCAACAATGGAATGTAGAGAAAACATATAGAAAATGGGATTGAAACTTACCTAGAATTGAGAGATGAAATGAGATGTTTCCCTTTGTCTAACATTATCAACTTAAAAGCTTAGATTCCACACTCGGTTGAAGCTCAAAGATTTACCTAGTGCGCCCCACCTATCATTGACAACCAAAATACAATAAGTAAAACCAAGATTGCGATTGGATTGAAATCCACAAGAGAAGAAATGCATGCAAGAAGAACAAGGTGAAATAACAATCAAATGCTACGCAAGATACACAAGGTAACCCCCTATTAGATGAAGTTGGAGAGAGAGAGAGAGAGTCTCATCCATAGGATCACCCTCCACTAGTTCACCCTCTTGCAAGGAAGATCAACACAATATTTTGTCTAGATATGGAAGATAAACATTTAGTGCCGTAAGAGATTTAGAAACTACAAGAATCATGAACTTCTAAGAGAATTCACAAGTGTGCAAAAAAGATCTTGTATTACTTTCAATTCAAGAGCCAAAGTCCCTTTACAATGAGGTGTCTCCTCTCTTAAGTAGATTTGAGAGAGACCAAATCCCTAACCAAGTTTTAAATCAATGGTTGAGATTAAAACATAATACAATGATAATCAAGGGTGGAGATCTAATCTCACACTCAATACTGTTGTTGTAATTGTATCTTCAAAAGATATTCTGATGTATATTACTATTGTATATTGTTGTACCCCCATCGGAGATGTGTGTTCCTCCTTTCGGGATGTCATCATTGTGTATGGTCACTGAGGTAAACCCTCTGTTGTAAGGCGGGCAATATTCCCCAGGTTAAATAAAGGAAAATGTATTTGTGTATTAATAGGTATGTCGGCCCCACAGGTAACTTGGTCGACCCAGTGGTCGAGTTAACAACTCAATGGAAGAATATAAATAGGAAGGCACCCTCCTCATTTGACACACACACTACACTTGCTCTCTCATGTGCGCTTTAGGAGAGAGAGGAAGAGGAGGGACATAGAGTTGCTGCAGACACATTGTTCTTGGGTTATTCTATCTTGTCATCTTATCTTTGTGACGAAACTATTTTGAGAAAGTTTGCGGAGTTTTCTCCTTTATGGTTTCCTCGATGAAAATCTTCGTGCCTTGTGTATCTTGTGTATCTTTGATGTATTATTGTGCTTGTTATTCTTTCAGATAAAGATCCTAAGCAAATTAACTTAGAAAAACTAACATGGTATCAGAGCCACTCTGAAAGAAGGCATTGTGCAACCGAAATACAACTACAATGGCATCTACTGGAAATTAGGGTTTCATGCTTGAAAACCCTAGAAGACTAAATCTAGTCATCTTGTCACTTTCACTATAACTCGAGATTGGAGAAGGCTAGGGAGCTGAAACTTTTATAAGCCGAAGATGAAATCTTGTTGTACCTTGTGTGAAAGTTTTAGCCTCATATTTGCTATACTTAGGAGATATGATTCCTCCAAATCAGGGTTTCAACCTCCTCTAGAATACATTCATAAACAAGTGACCTAGGGAGAATTGCTATATTTTGGGGTAGGAGGGTCCAAATGAATTTTCACAAGATGTTGCAAGTAGGGCACGGACTGTAGTTTCTGTGGTCCGCTTTTCAGACCCCGAATGTGAAACAATGACACGTGGCAGTCTGTACAAGTTTGCTATGCTGAACAAACCTCAAAACAATCACCTTGGGAAACTCAACATAAGTCCCATTTGGAGAATCCAATTCTGCTCTAACTTGTGGGGTTGGAAAGTATACAGATCAGGCTATCTCAGTGCGATGTTTCAAACTGTAATGAGCATAAAATTCGGAGATACAATAGAATCAATATCAGACAATTTTGCAGAAGAAATTGGAGAAACTAGGGCTTCCTATTTCGGGAGCTTCCCACCACTGTTTTCAGAAAAGGTGTACATTAAACAACTCGCCTTGAAGAGGCACATCTTTTTGTCCAATCAAAAGTTTGAAATTCCAAGTTTGGAAATTAGGGTTTCTCTAACAAACCCTAGATCAACCAGCTCCGGAACCTGGTCGGACACCTCAAATCGGTAAGATATAAATCTTTGTTATTTCCATTTAAGGTTCTTATTTCAAAATGACTCATCATACCCAGCTTGATGACAAGCTTGGTGAAGCTGACAACTTCCGAGCATGGAAATATAGGACCTCCTTGATCCTTGAAGAAAATGACTTGGATGAGTATATCAGTAAGGAAGTTCTAGAGCATGAGGGAGATGAGGCTAAGTCTAGAACCAAGAGAATTATTGCAGATTCTATTAAGAATCATCTCATCCTTCACGTGTCATCCTTGAAGACACCAAAGGAAGTGTTCGATGCTGTGACGAAGCAGTCGAAGAAGAAGAAGAGATTGTTGTAACCACCATTGAATGGCCTCCCAAGATCACGGGATTCATTCATTCAAGGAATGTGTGCTAGAAGGAAGTTGATTACCTTCAACAGACTTTTGGAAGAGTGCACACAAAAAGAAGCTCTGCTCAAAACAAGAGAAGAGAAGATGGGAGCAACTGAAGATCAAGCTCTCACAATTCAAAGAGGAAAGAGAAGATTCCTCAAGCGATGAGGAATATGTACTTTAATCCTGAAGGATTCAACTCATGCAGAACCTCTTATCCACTCAACATTTGGATAAGAAATGATGCAGTTGTGAATGAAGAAGATGATGAAGCAGAAGACTCCAGAACATAAGGATCAAGAAGGAGTCTACCCATCAAATAAACAAAGATAAGTATTCCATTGTCATTTCATGATATTGTTTGGTTGTGCACTTGTTTATATTTAGTTGATGTGTTATGCATATTTGAGTGTTTGCATTTATACTACTGAATTGCACATGATGGGTAAGAAGTCATTGACGCTATACAACATTCCATTTCTACTTATCTAGATTGAAACCTCTTTGCTGACATATTAGGAGTAGTACACACTCTTAATAACATTGGGGTAGAAGGCATCTAGAAGTTAATGTATGTGTACGGGATGTGGATGAACGTTGTAGCATTGGCTAAGATAGTTGCATGATTGTGTGACATATAGTTGTCACTTTAAATATGTTTTGGAAATTATGAGATGTTTCTAATCATGCAACTGAACTTGACTTATAGATTGTTACGAAGAACAAGCGACGACAGTCCAGAAGAGGAGTCTGAAGCTCCATGGGTTAGAGACACCATGGCGGAAGAAAGAGCTTCAAAAGAATATAAAGAGAAAGATAGATCCACCTCGAGAAATGAAGAACATCTTGTGCAGAAGAGATCATCCAAGATAAAGAATAGTATGACGAGACTTCCAAAGAAAGTAAGAGGCCTTAGACACACTCCAGTTATGTGACATCATTGATGCAGACCCTTCCAGCTGTGAAGAAGTAGCCAAGAAGAAAGGAAAGGAGACTATGATCAAAGAGTACTAGTTGATCAAGAGGAATGATGTCTAGGATGCAGTTCTGAGACTTGAAGGGAAGTCCGTAGTGTCTTCTGTATGGATCTACAAGATCTAGGATGCAGCAGATGGCAACATCGAGGGATAGAAGGCAAGATTCATAGCATGAGGCTTCTCACAGAAAGAAGGCATAGACTATGAGGAGACATTTGCACCAGTTGCGAGGTACACTTCCATTACATCTGTACGTGCAGGTATGAGCTAGGAGATACACCAGCTGGATATCAAGACATCATTCTTGAATGGTGTAGTCGAGGAGGAAGTGCACGTAGAGCTGCTACTGGGAGTCGAGACACATGACAAACATATTCATGTGTGCAAATTAAAGAAGGCCTTGTACGAGCTCAGAAGGCGCCCATGGGATAACGCATATAGTTACATGAGGAGCTTGAAGATCACCTAGCGTGATGAAGATCTTAACCTTTTCTACAAGGTTGAAGATGAAATCCTATAGTGGATGACAAGCTCATAGATGGGTGCAAGAGGAACTTTTCAACAAAGTTCAAGATAGAGGATCTTGGTATCCGGTGACATTAGATGGATACATAAAATATTAGTAGTAGAGGAAGCTACATGTCACTCCAGTACAAAATGTTTCAATACATAGAGTACATAGGGAGAATGATGCTCCGCTTCAGAGGGAGTGATTGTAGAAGATCCTCATGTTCGACATGGTATGACAGGATGGGAATCTTACTGATGGGCCTAGGCTTTACTGAGTGTAAAGTGGATTCCAACCTTTACTTCAAGGTTGTAGGCGGAAGACCGGTGATGCTCCTGCTATATGTCGATGATTTGTTCCTAGTAGGAGAGGACGAACTCATTAAAGATGCAAGGAGGAGACTTGCCATCGAGTTTGAAATGAAAGACTTAGGGATGATCCACTAGTTCTTAGGCATGGATGTTTGGCATAATGCGAATGGGATTTTCCTTGGTTAAGGAAAGTATGCAGTGGAGATTTTGAAGAACTTCGGAATGCTGGACCGCAAGGTGATAGCCACACCTATGGCATCGAACTTGAAGCTACTTTGTGATGCTTTATCAGAGTCTGTTGATGCCATGATGTATTGTTAGATGATTGGCTCATTAATGTATCTGATGAATACGAGACCACACATATGCTTTGCTGTGAACACCTTGAGCCAGTTCCTAACAGATCCGAGACATGTTCACCTGGTTCCTGCTAAGCATGTAGTGAGTACCTAAAGGGTACAATTGAGTATGGGCTCAAGTATGATACAAATCAGAAGACTAACTTGCACGGTTATGTTGATTTGGATTGGGAAGGAAACGCCACTAAGAGGAAGAGCACCTTGGGTACCTTCTTTAATTTGAGATCTAGTATGATCTACTGGTTTGGTAGGATGCAAGCTTGCATGGCACTAAGTACAGCCGAAGCAGAATATATTGCCACTTGCTAGGCTAGTTGTGAGGTAGTATGTTTTTTTGAAAGTTACTATTTGATTTTATTGATCTGACTTGCATTTTTGTATGATGAAGAGAGGAGCAGTGAAGGTTCGGTATGTGATCCAAATCGAGGCCCCTCTAAAAAGGGAGTGATAAATTCTAGAAGAGTTGGAGACACAGGTTATTTGAGTGTAAAAGTCTTGACGAAGTTCGTAGGTTGCTCGGATTTAATTAGTCCTATAGGTTGTCGTTGGATGTAATAAGTCTTGGCGAAGCTCGCATGTTATCCTTGGACGTAATCAGTCTTGATGTGATTCTATGCTAGAAATAGCCGGAGTGAAGTTCGAGTACTTCAGAGAAAGACTTGGTGAGATCCAGAATGAGACCTCTTGAAAGAGGGAGTGATGAGTTCTAGCACAGCAAGAGAGACAGGTTGTCTGAGTGTTAAATCCTGACGAAGATCGTATGTTGCTCAGACNGGGGACTTACCTAATGACTTGATATGACTTGTTTACATTATTAATCCTCCCGATCGGAACATCGGGGCATGACCACATGACTCAAATACATAAAAGAAACATATCGGAATAAACATCGGGTTACAATACATAAGATACATATAAGAATACATTCCGAAGTTACATATACATCAACAATACATAAGATACCGGAGGTTTGGTTGTTTTTTTGAAAGCTACTATTTGATTTTATTGATCTGACTTGCATTTTTGTATGATGCAGAGAGGAGCAGTGAAGGTTCGGTATGTGATCCAAATCGAGGCCCCTCTAAAAAGGGAGTGATAAATTCTAGAAGAGTTGGAGACATAGGTTATTTGAGTGTAAAAGTCTTGACAAAGTTCGTAGGTTGCTCGGATTTAATTAGTCCTATAGGTTGTTGTTGGATNAATCAATCCTGTAGGTTGTCCTCGGATGTAATTAGCCCTAGCGAAGCTCGCAGGTTATCCTTGGACGTAATCAGTCCTGATATGTTTATATGCTAGAAATAATGAGAGACTAGAAGACGCAGATGCATGATATCTCACATGGGAAATGAGGCAAGTTATCCGAGTGGAAAAAATCTTGGTGAAGTAGGATGCTCAGATGTAATCAATCATGTAGGTTGTCTGAGTGTAAATATGAGTCTTGGCGATATATGCAGGTTACTCAGACGTAATCAGTCCTGGGATGGGTTATCCTAATGTAAATATGAGTCCTGGCGTGGTACACAGGTTATTCAGATGTAATAAGTCCTGTGGATTGTCCGAGTGTAAAAAGAGACTTGGCGTGGTACGCAGGTTACTCGGATGTAATACACCTTGAAGGTTCTCTGAACAGAACAGATCTTGGATGCAGGTTGTTCAGATGTAATAAGTCCTTGAGGTTGACCTAGAACATAAAATNGACTTGGTGAGATCCAGAATGAGACCTCTTGAAAGAGGGAGTGATGAGTTCTAGCACAGCAAGAGAGACAGGTTGTCTGAGTGTTAAATCCTGACGAAGATCATATGTTGCTCAGAC